>CM035419.1:48644118-48789118 GCA_020310875.1 Ceratopteris richardii | reverse complement strand
GTATCAAACACAGAAACAAAAACATATGGGCCAAATCATCATTTAGTTAATTTACAGCATGCATCATATTGAGTCTCAAAAGTACTATCATAAACGAGTACCCAATCCCCACTCTCTATTGGTCGTGGCCTTAGTCGATGTTTTTGTCAAAGTAAATTTTATTCTTTGATCGTGATGTTTTTAATTTTTTTGTAGCCTCTTTTAAATTTTCATTACCTTGTTTTAATTGTTTAATTCTTAATGCTAATAAATCTTCTCGTGTTACATTGTCTTCCCATTTTAAGCTCATCCAATTTACTATCTCAGTATGTATAGCAAATATCGGCTTTTGATAATACATGAGTTCAACTGGCATAAGACCAGTTGTTCTCATGTACGCCATCCTATCGGCCCATAAAGCAAATGGTAAGTATTTTGGCCATTGCCCAATATCTCCATGGCATGCTTTTGAAATTTCCTTTATTATGGAAGGAAGTCCTCATTTAATCTTTCCATTTGCCTCTCGGTTGTAGGTTGTCGTAAGAGACAATTGAATCCCATATTAAGCAAAGAATTCTCTCGCCTCTCTAGCATCTAGCTGAGCTCGATCTACTACTACTTTCTCAACATATTCAAATCTAGATAATACTTCCTCTAAAATAAATAAGCATACATTATAGGTAGTATTAGAACAAAGTGCTCGACCTTCAACATGATTAGTTAAACCTTCACGTGCAAGTACTATATACCTCCCCACTATTGCTTTTAGGCATAGTCACAAGGTCGACTACCCATTTGTAATGAATACAAAGCGGATAGGTTGGATGTTAAGGGTCTCTATGTTTCATTAAGGAATGTAACTAGCACGTAGTACATGTGCTCACAAAATCTTTTACAATTACATACATGCTCGACCACCTGAATCTTCTCATATGTTGCTACAAACCCCTTATGACCAGCCCATAGGCTTTCATGCATATCCCTCATAACTTGCACTTGTAAATTTCTTAAGCCTAACACTCTTTGTGGATTTCTCACCTTCCCTTTAGTGTGTCGACAAAGATATCCATCTTTCAAAAAGAAGTTGAAGGACTTCTTCTTGATGTTCCAGAATCAACTTGTTGACCAGCTTAGAATAGGTTGAAACGTACTCAGATAATAACCTATATCTTTCCATTCTCCCTCATAGTCTTCATCTCTAAATCTCTCATACATCTCATAATTAATTAAGTTTATATGTCTATCCATTTCTTCTCTATCATCATCAAATTTTGCTCATGAGAGCATATTACCAATGGTATTATGCTTTCTAGCAATATGTACAAAAGTTGGGTTAATAAACTTAATAAAAGCAATCCATCTTAACATAGCAATATCAAGAGATGAACAATTAGCAATCAATCCTATTAATGGAAGAAAATGAGTTTCAATAATTACATTAGCACAAATAAAATATTATTTATCAGTTTTTAAAGCAGTAACTAATCCCCAATAGCTCTCTTTTTATCCGAGGATAATTTCTCTATGTATCATGCAAAATTTTAGCTCCAAACTGAACTGCATATCTTTGCTCTTTCTCATCATCCTGTCCAATGACCCAACCTATACCAATAGGACTAGTATCAATGGTTAGGATTATAGGCTTATTTTGTGAATAATCAATATGTTTCAAGATTGGAGCATTGATAAGCAGTTTCTTTAGTCATCTCATAGAATTTCTTCCTCTTTCTTAACAAATCATATAGTGGGTTCGCAACATGAGAAAAGTGAGGAATCCAAATGACATAAAAGACACATGATCCTAAGAATCTCCTTACTTCACTAACATTGTGACACACCTTGGAAATTCTACTAATGGCATTAACTTTTGTTGGGTAAGGCCTACGACCATAATGCCCACATAAATGTCCAACAATCAGAACTTTGTTAACACCAAAAGTGGATTTATCTAAAGAGAAAGTCAGTCCAACCTCCTCAAACCTTTGAAAGATCTTTTCACAATCAGAAATGTGGCTAGAGACAAAGTTTCTACATCCAGATAAATCTAAAGTCTCATCTTTTTCCTTTTCCACATATCCTTTTATTGTAATATCATCAATAAAAGGCATTGTCACTTTGGGGATAAAGTCATGCAAGACCAGGTTCATAGCGTTCATCATGTTAGCCCTAGAATTTGTTGCTCCTTGTGGTAAAGTACACATACGTACTAGACCCAAAGGAGTTTTCATCGTGGTTACATCTCTACTTCTAATAGCTAATTGAAGCTGATCATATCCTAAGTACATGTCTCCCATTGAATAGATGGCGTGACCGGCAAATGCCTCAACAAACTCATCTACAATAGGACTCGCTCCTACATTTCTAATAGTGACTTTGTTAACAGGTTGCAGATCCTGTATAAAGCGTAGCTTCCTGTTCTATTTAGGCATCGTGAACCACCTATTTGAGTAAGGTGCTGATGATGGTTCCAAAATTCTCATGGAAATCTTCTCCTTTAACAATCTCATTAGCTCATGTCAATGAGCCTTTGGGAGTGGTATTGATCGAAGATTCCAGGAAATGTGCGATACGGTAAATATAATCAATGGAGCTACAAGCTTTGGATCAACACATCCTATTTTGTGTGGGAATAAAGAAAATGCCTTTCCATGATGCATGATCATCTTTCTAAATTGATCTTTTTCTATCTCTAAACGAAATTCTTCTGCAAATTTAATATATTTCATAGTCTCTTTCGTAAATGTATGACCTATCCTAGACCGATCTCTAAGAATAGGGTCCTTAGATACTCATCTAAATATATCATAACTATCCTTAGGCAATGGTTGAGCTACAGGTTTACTTTTCTTTTTGATTGTTTTATATTTAGTTTCAATTTTAACTTCATGTTCTAGAAAGAAATTATAAATTCATATTCTTTAATAGAGTTAAGAATAATCAATTTTGATTCTAACTTTTCTTGGGAAGCAGTCTCAAGTTCTTCTATTAAAGTCGTACTTTTTGAGAGTTCAATTATACATTTAATATTTTTATCAGGTAAAATTAATCCTTAGTTTCTAAAATATTTTTCATTTCCTTTTCTGAATGTTTTTGTAAGGTTTTCTTTTGTAACAAGATGCAAACTAGTAGTAGGATTGTAAACTAAAAAAGTTTCATATTTATATACATCATTAGGCGAGACATCAAACCATTGTCCATTGTTGTCCCACTCAATAGTGGAATCTAACAAAAATTTTGTTGTCCCCAGAAGTATGTACTAAATTGACTTTCACTTTTCATCATTTCATCATTAGGTTTTATTGGACCTAAAAAATTCCTATTCACACTTCTAGTTATAAACTCTTCTTCCTCTTCATAATTGCTATCACTAAATGTCACAACATCATTCATTGCTGGAGTTTCCTCTACTACATCTTGCATATCCTCATCCTATGGCAATGGAAACCGTCTTCTTCTAATAAGCCTAATAAAACTATCCTTGAACTCGGGTTTTGCGATCGAAAACACTTGCTCAAGGGACATAGTAACTTGGCTTTTTAGTGGTATATTATTAAGGATCTCTCTAGCATCATCTTTTTCTCAAGCTCCGAGATCATTATTGCTTGTGGAGCTCTCCTTACTTTCTTTTTCCTTTTCCTTACTTTGTTTTTTATCATCTTTTTGCTCATTTTTAGTATTTTGATTTTGATTATTTTCATTTTTAGTTTTCCTCTTTTCATCTTTAGTTGGGGTATTTTGATTTTCCTATGAGTGAACATTTTCTTCTGATGGTTTCTTTCCTTCTCTAATTAATCTTCTTCTCTCTTCCTTAGACAAGTTTGCAATATCTTCAAATTGTACCCTTTTTTCATTATTAGCATTTCTCTTCTCATTCTCTCTAGTTTGTCTTCTTGTCATTCTCCTATCTCCCTCTTCTATATCATCTTGCATGTCATCTCTCCTTAATATTGGCAATGTGAGAATATACAAAGGCTTGGTCAATAGGAGATCGCCATGCAATTTTGCACATGATTTCGTCTCTAGCTCTCACCAATGCCTCAATAGAATAAGGATTTTGGCTTGTAGTAGAAAGAGTCCTATCATCTAATGGCTCTAATTTAGCAGCTGAGGTACTGGTAGTTGCATTGGAAATTGTGAAGTTTTCGTATAATTTCTTCATGCCTCCTTTGCCCCAATTAATGACTAAAGGAAGTCATGATCTAAAGTCACATAATTTCCTATCAATTTCAACTACTAATTGATTTTATTTGAATTTTTTAACTCACCACAAGCATACATCGCATGTTCTTGACTATCACACCAAACACACCTTTTACCGCCAGTTCCTCTTCTATAAGTATTTCTCAGGAAAGCTGGCTGAGCAGCATATTGAGTAGGTGGAACAGGCTAAGGAGGAATAAATTGTGGCAGAGCAAGTTGTATGGGTGTAGTCATAGTAGCTTGTCCCAAGCCACTACTACTAGCTCCAAGCTCATGCAAGTTCATGGAATATACTTTATTGTTTAATTGAGCAACCACTTTGGAAAGAGATGCCTGCATATTCATTACATTTTCCATTTGTTTACACAAAATATCTAATTGAAATTCGATTGGAGGTTTAGGGGCAATTGCAACATTAGTCGTTGCTACATTGGTAGGCATTGGCATATCAGATTGTCTTGTTGTAGGTAAACCCATAGGCTGAGTAGAATTAGGTTTTGCGTATAGAACAGATTGTTGTTGTTTCATTTCGGCTATAGCCTCTATTTTGCATTTTACTTTTTTCCAATCATCAGTCAAACCATACCTTTTTCCTGGCTCTTTTATTCTTCGTTCTACTTCAGCTCTATCTTCTGGACTAAATATCTTAAGGAAGTGAATAATTAGGTCAAGATTTAATGCATTCCTATCCTCCTCAGGAAGCTGGGCAAGTCGTCTCATGAACTCTCCATGAAGATGAGTTAGAAACTCATTATTCTTAAGGGAATTCACCCATCTCAAAAATCTGTCTCGGTTGTGCTGGCTAAAATCCTCAAGATAAAACATTTTGTGCAGTTCTTTCCTAAACTCCTCCCAAGGTTTGCTAGCATGTACTTGAATGCTTTCTAGTATGAATCCAAAGACTGCACGGCCAAAGTACTTTACTAGTATGTCGTAAGGTAACCTCTAGATTTGCACTTGCTCTTCAAATACATATAGGTACTCAACGATATTTAACTCAGTAAATTTACCCTTTTCACTTAGGATTTCTTGTATAGTTCCTGTCCCTTGTTTCTCTATCATCATATTTTTAAACATTTCCTCCATCGTGCATTCTTGATAACATCTAGAACGGAGTAGTAAGTCTCTAATAGCAAGCTCTAATCGCTCCCTAAATTGTCTAAACCTATCCCTAGATGATAAAGCTATGAATATTGACTTTATTAAAATCTAGGCTTTTCTATTTATATAACAATGGTTTTCTAATGTTCAACTTTTGTACTTTGGTATAGTCTAAATTATTATTTTTTTGTATTTTGAGTTTTTATCTCAAGCTTTACCTTAATGGAAAATTGTATTTTTATATATTTATATAAGTGTTCCTAATTTTTTTTGGATTTTAATGTAGTAGGAAAAACAAGAAATAATAGCAAATAATTAAATCAAGAAACTAAGTCTATCTTTTTTAGAATAGAACCCTTTTCATGCAATAATAAAGTAAATCTTTTCATGCAATTTATAAAGCTGTCCTTTTTTTTCAAATAAGTAGGCCTATGATTTCACATGTACTTGCTTTCATTCTTAATGCAATGCTAAACAAAAATAAACATTCTTAATGCAATGATGTTTTAATGCTTTGCAAATGCAAGTGTAATAACTATTTTCTAACATGATATGAAATGAAAACAATCCTTCTTTTTATGTAATGTGATTGTACGAAAGTGAAAGAACTTAAATAAACTCTTTACCTTAAGTTGCTCGATGAAGAAGGTTTTAATGTGCACTATGATATTGTCTTTACAAACAATTTTAATAAATCAATTGTAAGTACAAAACTAAAAGTGATTGTGTATTAATGGTCTTCTTGTATATTGATAGGGGGGATGAAGTGTCGAGGCTCCTTCGTTTAGATTACCCCTCTTCCCGTGGAGGCGCTCTGTTCCCTAAGGAACAACCCTCAACACCCAGGCAATACGGTATGTATCAACAAAATCTTCACTTGTCGTTGCAACTCTTTTTTCCTCTCACCTGCAAACAAGAAGAATATAAAAAGTTAACTTTTTTAATTAATGTTGAAACCACGCCTAAGAACCCTAAGCACACTGGCATCAAGTTTCATGTCGGGTTCACCATATCTGTCGAGGGGTGTGAATGGAGACAAACACATATCAGAACTAAATTGCAATAGCCTCACTATGTGACTACACATATGGTGTTTCGTAGCATATTCTAGGATGTATGATGTGTTTCAGAATATGAGAAGTAATTAACTATGGTTTAACAAACTATTTAAGATCAGCCTAAGAATCTATTGTCCATAAGGTTGCGTAGCTCTATATGTAGAAAGACTGTATTCGTACAAATGCCAGACTAATGTTTCATAAGTTATACAATCTTTGATAAATTTGTCCACTTCATGTTCTAAATTATCTATGTTTTTAGTCTGCTTAGGTTGGGTATTACTTTTTATAGGTGGAGGTAACAGATTCTCAAAATTGGTATTCTCACTATTCTTAGATTCGGTTGACGCAATTGAAAATAAAGCTAGAAATCTAGATAAACAATAATCATATGATGAGGAGATTAAAGATTGATTAGTAATATAGTCCTTAATAAATTCCTCTATTTCTATTTTTTCATTAGTTTCTTTCTCTTTAGGTTGAGTGGTAGTATTATCATTAGGTCAAGGCCTAATCTAAGTTATACTGTTGGACTTAAAAGTTAGTTTATGTAGGTTCCCACGAAGCCACATTTGGATGCTTTGAGGCACACTCTACCTTATGTGAATGCTACTTTGGATTATGCATTGTTTTATGAGGCTGGTGTAGATTTGCAAGTTTATGGATACACCAATGCAGATTGGGCTAGTGGCATTCCAGATATAAGATCTACTAGCGGTTTTCTATTCTCACTTGGGAGTGCAGCTATTACATGGAGCAGCGAAAAGCAACCCACTATTGCTTTGTCTAGTACAGAGGCTGAGTATAGAGGTGTTGCAATGGCAGCATGTGAGGCATCATGGTTAGAGATGCTACTTGTAGATTTAGGTGTGGAAGTTCAAAATCCTATCACTATCTATTGTGATAATCTTAGCAATATATAGTTAGCACGGAACCCTGTTTTTCATGCCAGAACAAAGCATATTGAGGTACATTATCACTTCATCAGAGAGAAGGTATTAGCAGGTGATGTTGATCTTGTTTATGTGAGAACAGATGAGCACGTTGCTGATATTTTCACCAAAGCACTTGGAGCTAAGAAGTTGAAGAAGTTTCGGGAGATGCTTGGATTACAAGATATGTCGTTGAGCTTGAGGGGGAGTGTTGAGATATCAAGCTCAACAACTGATGATCTAGGATGACACATATCAAGTTTTCGTTTCTTTGACATGTATAGTGGTCACACGGATATATGTCAGGGATACTTCACGGAAGCTTCCTCCCGCTCATGTTGGCCTTGAGCTTCTTTGTAGTTAGAAGGCTCTGGAATTTGTTGGATCTGGCATCATACATTCCCTATTAAAATGGTCTCCTCCACATCTATAACATGGTCCTATAGGGGCAAGTGGTCTTGTTGCAGGTCTTCATGGAGCTTGAGCTCTAAGAGTAGTATACATGAGTCTGGTGTAGTCAGATCTATAAGTGTTTCCATAATTGTCTTGCTCATAGTACTCTTGTTCAAAACAAGAGCCATATTCTATAACATTTTGTTCATAGGAATAGTAATCTCCATAACCCTATTCATAAACTTGATTTACATTTTTTGCACTCATCAATGGTGACATAGGCACTATAGTCCTCTCTAGGTTTTCTTTAGGCTATCCGTATTTGTGAGGTACTACATTCTATGGATTTGGGGGATATTGGCATAGCACACATTGAGGTTAGTTATATGTGTGGTACTCACGAATCATGGGCAGTCCTTGATATGGAACATATCTCAGAGCCTTTGTGCCTTGCTCTCTTAGTGGGTATCCATATGATGTGTACTATTCTGGTGGCATTGGCCTGGATTGTCTATTATATGGGAATTTGTTTGTGGTATGATTGGTGTATGTTCAATATGACATTGTAGACTAGGTCCTTGTGCTTGTTTTCTATTAGATTGATACGGTTGTGGGCAAACATGTCCTCCTCTTGCACAAGCATGAGATGGATGGTCACCTCCATAGGGCATACATCTTCTTAGTAAGGGCATCCTGATGGATGGGTTTTGATCATTCTAGTTTTATCCTTGGGCACCTAGTTTCTTGGCCACTAAATCTGCCAATTCTTCTACTTGGTTGGTTTGGACAATTGCATTACTAGATGCATCCTCAGATTTGGTAGGCGTCTGTGGAATTCTCAAGTAATCTTGCAAGATTATCTTCCAATTTCGTGCATTCCCTTAGAGATTCACTCAACACCTATAATTGTTTCATGTAAACTTAGAACTAGGGTTCTCAAATTCCCATTGATGAGACTAGACAAAAATGAAGATATCATTTTTTATGGGTTGGTGTCTCTACCATAGGACATCGGTCATCATATTGATTAAGCCTTATGGTTGCTAACCTTACACATTCATTAGGAGCCTATTTGAAACTATGGATCAAGGAAGAGGAGTTATGTTTGATACCCCTCTTGGTGAATTCACCAATGAATTCCTCAAAGAATTGTTCTATACTCATAGAGCAATTGGGATCCAAGGGTTGGAACCAAGTCAAAGTAGTCCCAATAAGTGTGAGAGACAGATTCATACTAAAAAAAATCCCTCTACCTATGCATCCCATAGCACTTGCTTAAATTCAGCCATGTGGTCATATGGGTCTCCAAAACCATTGCAATGATTCCTTATGCATTGATCTACTTGAATAGGTCTTTAGTCTTCTTCCTACCTCAGGAGGTTGAGTGATTACTAGAACCCTAGGACACACACCTGGCCCTCTACCTTGTGGGGGTCTTAGAGGAAAGGGTGGTCGATTCAATGTCTCAGTTCCTGAATGAGTGAGAGGCATGGTGTTGGTATCTTCCATAACAAATTGGACATGTGGCGAGAGTGGAACACTTTTCTGACTTGATTGACCTATGAAAGGGTTCTCTTGACTGTGTTGCAGCCCTTGATGGTTTTTAGAAGTGATTGCTTGATTCGTAGATAGAAATCCTGGAAAACCCAAGTATTATAGTATAAACTCTCCAAATGACTAACCTCCCAATATATTATGTTGTTTTGATTCATATGGGTGACTCTAGAAGAGTCTTCAAGATCATGCAATTCATAGATGGTGGTATGATTGATGCCTTCTCCCCTTATGGGTGACATGGCTTGCAACAATTTGTTAGTTCTAGCTATTAAGCAAAAATCAATCCAATAATCATCTTGAGGGATTTTATCTCCTCTCGAAATGTTTACTACTATTGATCTTCCTCTTCGAGTTGATACTGCCTCTCTATTCTCTACCCCAATAGAGTTACTAGGGTCCTCTCTTTCTCCTCTTTCAACAAGTCCATGATACACAATACTAGACTTCATGATACACAACCATACATGATACTTAACAAGTCCACAATACACGATACTTAAAAGTATCAGTGATACATGATACAATAAAAGATGATACATGATACGATCCTCATCACAATACACAATGCTTAAAAAGTATGAATGGCATACAATACTCTGGAAGATGATACATGATACAATGCTGATAGCAATACATGATACTTAGAAATTATCCGTGATGCATGATACTAGGCGATTGTGATACTCAACCAAATGATACATGATACTTAGGTATAGCAATATATTGGGAGTAAGGTATTGGCGATTCATGATACCTGCCAAGTGTTGTGACACACGGGAATTTGGTATCATAATACCAAACTCAACTGATCACAATACTTGGACTTTTTGAAGTCCAAAATTAAAAGGCTCTATATGTGTGTGATCCTTGTGCCCTCCTTGTCACCCTTGCATGCTTGTATCTAGAAAATCCTTTCAAATTCTACCTATTTGCACCTCACAATACTTGACAAGTGTCTTCACCTTGTGTGCTTGATCAAACAAATTTTTTATTTGATGATGATGTAGATCTCACCTCTAGGAATTTTTCCTCAAGTTTTTATTGCTAGAAGCTTGCTAATCTCTATGTTCTAGGCAATACAAAATCTTTGATACCGGTCATCTTGACCTCTCCATGATACTTGGTAAAAAACAAGTGACTAGTAATGTGGTGAATTTTTTTTTTAGTCCCTAGCTATGACCAAAGATTGGAGAAAAATAGAATTTTTTTGTGAATTAAAAGAACTAATTGTCTTTACTCTTTACACAGGCTCTCTCTCTCTCTCTTACTTCCTAACCCTTACTCCTTCACTCTCAACCTAATCCTAAAAACTTGTCACATATACAACAAGTGTATGAAGTAACAAGTGCAAGAGAAATATGACTTGCCAAGCTACTGAAATCATTTCTTCATGCTCACTACCTTCACAACTTTGATTTAATGATCACATAGGCACCTTGATTGAAGTCGAATCCCCAAAAATGGCACTAGAACCATGTGTATCTAAGCTCACAATGTCTTGGGGACTTGCAAGGAAGGAGATTAAATCTCTATCATCAAGCAAGTGCATATACTGGTGGAATTTTTACACTCATTAAATTATCAATCTGTGAATTAAACCCCATCAAGTGTTTGAAGACATGTGCATACGTGATAATTAATGAAGGTAAGGGACAATTAATGCATTCAAATTAAGTTAAATCCACTTTACACGACACCTCTTACACACTAACATGTATTGCGATACTTGGTGCAACAACACATACTAATCGAATGATTTCTCTTAGCTCTGATAACCAAATATAGTCAATAGTAGATTCCTTTAAAAGATCTCAAAGATATGCATCCAAAAATGTAATCTTCGACTTGATGTGACCTTTGTGTTTCACGCTATGACCAAAAACTAAGTGGCAAGAAACACCAAGTCTTGAGGTCTAGGCTTCCTATGTGTCACACACACACACTCACCAAAACAATTAAAAGAGATTGGGAAGGGATATAGTACACCTCTAAACACACATTTCATGCCTCAAACACACATGCAAGCTCAAGGAGAAGACGATACACAGACAAGAAGAAGCAAATTTGAAATTCTACAAAGTTAGTTCTTCACAATGGCAAAAAGTCTTTATAAAAGAGTCACAAGTGACTTATATACATGTGACCTAAATTTGGTCCTTTCACATAAGATACTGGGTTTTTCTCTTTAAATCACTAAGTTCCTACTAATGTACAAGGGTAATGTTACTTTATTCACTAATCATCCATCTAGAGGACTCCCGTAGAAACTTTTGGGGGCCTACTCTTGTTCTCTTCTTTTTTTTTTCTTTCTTGTTTTCAACCCTCTTAGTGCTCTACAACACCAAAGTTTTGGTTGATGAGGAAAGATGGTGCCATCTCAGCAAAATGACTAAATTTTCCAAAGATAACAAGCCCCAAGAAAGGAACCTGACCATCTAGAAGTTACATGATAACCAAAACCAAAGCTATAATAGATATTCTCAAGGATGTTCATTATCTTGCTTGTATACTAATCATTAGAAGTTTGAAACTAATAATCACTTGTATAGAAACCTTCACAGATACTGACATTAGAACACTGAACTATATAGGTTTTAGCTCAACATGAGATGCACTCCTTTTTTATCAAAGTGAGACACTTGATAGGGTTTTTCTAATGGAGTATTATAGCAAAATATTATTCATGGGTAGTCATTATGTCCAAAGTTTTTAGGATGATCTTGACTATGGATTTTTTGAAAGATATTCAAAATTTTTTGGCAAGCTATCATTAGTAATGACAGCCAGAGTGACAACTTATGAAGTTGCATATACATAGTACATAAAGAAGGATGTAATAGATAAACCAACTGCAACTCCGTAGGGAAGAAAAGCCCTTTCTAAGATGGTAAAGGACTGAAACATCATAGAAAGAAAAAGCCATGATTGAGTGGCTCAAGTATATCAAAGGAAGAAAAGATAGTGATCAAGGCCACTACTAAGTTTTGTCAGGGATGACAAAAGGCAAGGAGGGGAAGCATGTTGGAAGGACATTTTTGTGAAAGCAAAAAAAAACAAAATCTTGTAATATAGTAGTGTAGATTATTGCATTTGATGTAAAAATGAGGAAGAGCTTTCCTGATGATGTTATGTAAGTTATGTAATTTTTGTAGAATTTTTAGATCTCTCAAGTGAGTAGAAATTTAGAGTGGAAGTTTAGAAGAATTATTTTGAAGTGTGAAGAGGGACACTTGAAATGTTGTTTAAGTCAATAATGATTCATTTGCAAAGGGAGGTTTATCATTTTTGCTTTTATTTATTAATGAGAACTTGAGAGCTCTTTCCTTTTCTTCTAATCTCGTCATCCAGCTTTCATGTTGATTTTCTTAGTGTTTTTCATGGATTTTCCTTTTTGATAAGTAGTTCTATGATTATGCATGCTATCATAAGTCTATCTCAATATTTTAATCCTCAATAACCTTGAAAAGTACTATTCAACTTGACTGTGTGGTTTTGTCAAAATCACGATTGTGGCCTCAATGGGTTATTGGTATTGAAATTCAAGTTTCTTTGTTATAAAAAATAGCACACTTTAGGCACAAAAATCAGTGAAAAAGGTTACTCCTAGCTCAATCTATAGACATCATAGAGTTATCCATAGTTTTTGTGAAATCTATGATGAAACTGATCTTTTTATGAAAAATCTTGGAGTCCATTGAAGAAGAGGTGGTCTTAGTATCCTTCCTCAATTTACAATTTAAATTGTTCAAGGTTGTTGTTCCTTTATACTATGGTGATTGGAGAGGACAACTCCAAAGTATAACAACAAACACGAGTGTCCATGAGAGTGCATATATTTGGAAGATAATGTAGAAGATGATTTAAAGATTCCACAATGATCTACCAAGTCTAATGATACTTCTAGAAGTGTATCTTCCTAATCTAACAATGTGAAGGAATTAATAGATTTAGTGACCAAGAAACTAGGAGTTCAAAATCAGCAAGGACAAAAGCCCTATGCGCTTCAACCTATGCAAATGCCAATGTTAAGAAGATGTATGCATTCTGGAGGAGATCACCCATCTCATGCTTGTGCAAGAGGAGGCCCAGGTTCCCCATAACCATACCATTATAATAGGCAGCCAATGTAGGGATGAAACCTCTACTGTCATATCGAACAAAGATACATTAATCACGCTGCTCAAAACTTTCCATATTTTAGACAATCTAGGCCACTTCAACCACCACAATACAGGCCCTATGGATACCAACCTAGAAATCAAGTAGGTATGCTCCATATCAAGGGCCACCCATGGGTCAAAGGCCTCACAAGCATCAAGGATACAATCAATCTAAACCAGTTCTAGGATAATGGCCCCCACATACTCAAAATGTAGTACCACTCAAGTATACACAACTAGAAGAGAACTTGGAAAGAGTTGTAGTGCCTATAAATCCATTAATGACCTCAAAAAGTTCAAATCAAGGCTATGAATAGAGCTATGGGGATCATTATGCCTATGACTCTCATAGAAAAGGAGCTCCTGTGAACATCAATATTATGAACATGCCAACTTTGGAAATTCATATGGATTTGAATATGCCAATCTAATGTATGCAAAACCTAGAGCTCAAGCTCTAAGAAGACCTATGGTGAGACCACGTGCACCTAGAGGACCATGTTATAGATGGGAAGGATATTGTAGTCAATGTGGAAAAAAAACATCTATTCAATTATTGCCCAAGGAATGCCACAAAAGAACCCTCCATTGCTCAAATCAATGTGATCAAAGTAATAGAGTCATCAAGTAGTGATAAGGAATACACAATATCATTAAAAGCCATCACGAGAGGTAGAGCTGAAGAAAACCCTAAGGATCCAAGACGTGAAAGTCCTAAGACGAAAAAAGAAAGGGAGTCACTACCTCAAGTAGTAGAAGACTTAGAAAACCATTAGAAACCTCAAGGAGAAAGAAAGCCCAAAAAATGGAAAACTAGACGAGAGAAAATAAAAAACAAGTGGATTAAAGTGTTGCCTAATGAAAAGAAGAAATCGGTACAAGACACCAATCTGAACCAACTAGTCCAACCAATCAAAATATGAATGTGGTGAAACGAGAGAGAATGAAAGACCAGGCACGATCGATCCATCTAGAATAAAGACATGATTTTGTCTAGAGCAAAATGACTGAAGTTACCCAAGAGAAGACATAGAGAAGGAAACTTTGGAAATATGTTAAACTTTTATTTCTAGAATAATCAACACCAAACCTTCTTGAGATGAGAATCCCAGTTTTGAGTGATGTTTGGAAAACTTCAATTCAAAATGGAAAGAGCCAGATCCAACTAAGAAAGTTAAAAAAAAGTTAAGGTTAGAAACCATAGAAATAGATCATCTGATTCTTGAAGTAGAAGCTAACTATCCACATGACTTATGGGCCAAATTTCAAGTAGATATGTGGAGAAGAAATGAAGATGAGATCCCTCCCTTCATGGAATTAGATGCTTCTATGAATCGAACAATGATAGGACACAAAGAGAATTCTGAGGATCTATCCAACCATGATCATGATAGAGATGAATCAATTAGCTTGAGTAAACTTCCAAACCATATAGGTGAGTACCAACAAAAGTCAAATTTCTTCCATGCCCCTACAATAAGATGTAAGGGGAAGAGAATTTTTGAGGAAGGCTAAAGTTCATTTCTCATTAGCCTTAGAGGAGCTTTTGCAAGTAAAGCCCCACCTATGGAATAAATTAGCAACACAATTGAATTTGAAGGAACAAAGTACATATACCCATAAAAAGAAGTTGGAAGAAGAACTTGCTATTAGAATACCAGTGGATAAAGTTGGAGACTTTAACGAAGGTGATCAAGGAAATATGTGCCTTCCAATTACCTTTTGAGGATACATTATCAAAGCCACACTAGTTACCGATGCTAGAGTAGGAATAGCTACCAAAGAAATTTGGGAAAAATAGGAAAAATCTGCTTGGAGACCAACATTAATGAAGTTGCAACTAGCAAATGGTCATGTAGAACATCCTTTAGGGCTCCTAGAAAAGGTAATTCTAATAACATGTGGAGTAGAATTTGAACATAGCTAAGCCATATGCCAATCTTTCAAGGCAAGTAATTACAAGATGATTCTAGGGAGACCTTTCATGCAATAGCTAAAGGTAGTTCAAGATTGGGGATGAGGTGCTTTATATCTTCAACGTTAGGGCACGAACACTAAAATAAATCTCCAAAATGTTTCTCATATGGATGTTCCAACTCTTCAATATAGCACTGTTGAAACTCAAGGTTAAGTACAAGCATAGATCACATCAAGGAAGTGGACACACAAGAAGAAGGAGCATATAGGGAGCTCCAAGAAGCACATGTCAAATTTTCAGAAGAAATCCCTATAAAAATAGTGATTTTTATCACTAAAAACCATTGTAAATACCATTTTTCATTTTTGCAACTCCATTTTGTTCAAGCCAAGGGTCCTCAAGCTTGAGGAGTATTAGAAGTGTCATCCTTCCAATTTTCATAATTTTTAGACTCCATTTGAGCCCTCAAATAAGCCCTAGAACCTAATTTTTAACTAGGCCGGACACTAGGTCTGGACAGGGCCAAAAACTACTCAAAAAACTAAAAAAAGGGCTGGAGAGCTCATTTTTGAGGTTATCTCGTTAGAGATTTGAGCTCTTGTAATAGATTTCTTTTGTAATTGTAGTCCTTCCACTGTTCCAGTCTTTGCGCTTACCTTGTGCGTGTGTATGTGTATGTGTGTGCATGCTTATGTGCTTTCACTCACGTACTTGTGCCATCACTTGATCACGGTCTTCATACCATTCCTCACGTCTCTGCGGATTGACATTTATGAGGTGTATCTGCTCACATTGGTACTTACCATTGTGCTATAGAGACACCAAAGTTGGCGTCATTGCCGAGGAGAGAGCTTGGAGAACAAGAGTGTGACGGTAAGATGTAGAGTAGCGATGTTGGAAGGTAAAAAAATCACCATTTTCAGTTCAGTTTCTGAGTTTTTCTTCACCTCCATCATCAGCATCACCACCATCTTCTCTCATCTTCATCTTCTTTGATTTTTTTCATTTTCGATAGTACATTCACTCATTTTTCACTCGTGGATGTGAGAAAGAAGTGTAGAGGGAGTTGAGAGCTAAAAACATTGAAGAAACACTCCTGAAGAACTCTCAAAAGACTAGAAATTTGATTCAGAATCATGTGGCTGAGAGGACTTGCATCTAGTATCATGAGTGTTGTATCGCAAGTTTGGAGAGTGACCTTGCATTTACAGGCACATAGGAGTGACAAGGAGAAACTCAGGTACACATATTTGCAAAAATATTTGAATTTGGGTGTCGAAAACTCCAAGTATTGTGTCTGGTTGAGTTTTGGTATCGTGATATTAGAACTCCCATGCATCACGATACTTGTCGAATATCCTATCACCTCCTTGAGGTATCACGATACCATCAAGGTATCATGTATCCTCAGGTCGAGGTATCGCGATCGCAGTCCTTTGGTGGTATTGTATCACGGTACACCAGGTATCGTATCGTGAGCATACCTGGTATCGTATCACGTACCTTGTGGTATCGTATCATGCAACAAGAGGTATCGTATTGTGTAGCACAAGCAATATCATATCGGGATTGGAGTGGTATCATATTGTTTGGAAGGTATCGTATCGCATGAGTCAAGGTATCGTATCATCTACTGAGCGGTATCATATCATTTACAGACTGGTATCATATCATCCCGAGAATTCACTAGAATCGTATCGTCCTAACTACTGGTATCATATCGTGAGCCAATCAAGTATCGTATCATTAGCTATCTTGGTATCGTATCGTGAGGTTGGTATCATATCGTGCCAATCAAAGGTATCGTATCGTGACCACTTCTAGTATCGTATTGCGGAAGTTCGTATCATCGAAGGACAAGTATCATATCGTAAACATCTGGTATCATATCACCTATTCTGAGGTACTCCCAGAGAGATCCTGTTTCTGTGTTTTAACCCCCTGAACCCTGAACTGACATAACTTTCTCATACAAAATCCGGTTGTTGTGATTTTGGGTTTGTTGGAAAGCTCATGGGGAGTGCATTATTAGATATAGTATTTTGAAGTTGACCCTTGGGTGGAACTAGGAAATCAAGGAGTTCCAAAGGCTTTTGAGCAATAGAAGGGGAAATTTTGGACTTGTAGACAAGGCTTATGAACGTGAGATCTGGTAGACACCTAGGCAAAGATAGACAAAGCATTAAATCCTCTGAGGCTAGTGTCAACCACACAGTGAGATCGTGGGCACAACAACTTAGTGGTTATCCCTATGTGCTAAGTTCGGACACAAGTGATTCAGAAATGTTCTTCAACATGGAAAGACCCACATGTATTTCATGTACTGCTTATTTACAAACACTAGAAGGCCCCTATAAGACCCAACTAGAGTATACCAAGACCAATCAATTAGGTGCACGCATCTATGAGGATGGCTTGAGACGATCAGTTGTCCAACTCAACAATCCGGATCAACCCTTTGGACTTGAACACCCGGTGGTCAAGTTCGAAGAGGGGTCATACATTGATAAGGAAGGAACCATGTATGTGGTTACCAGCTTACCAGAGAGGACAGATGAATTTGGAAATATCATTTTTGAGAATGATATAGGAGACCTAGAGCAAGGAGACCTAGAGCAAGGAGACCTAGAACAAGAACCCAAGACTCCTTGAGGTAAGTCAGTCTTGACTAGAGTAATCAATCTAGATTGGATCCCTCAAGACAACAAAATCATAGAACTATTCGTGAATAGAGAAATGGAGGAAGCCTTTTGGAGATTCAAGCTAGATCAACCTAACCCAATAGTCACCATCTACAAGTTCAAGGATCCGGAGACACCAGGCAAAGTTTTCTATCTAGATAACACATCCGAGAAAATGTTCTTCGTAATAGAACATGATAGGCACGCATACACTTGGAAGAACGAATTGATCTCCCCTCCACCAAGATCTAATGTTCCCCATGGCCTCCAAGGAGCATGATAATCCCAAGCTCATGAAACCTAGAGGGAAAGAACCAGAGAGAGACCTGAGGTAAGCTTTGCACATACCGCAGGTAGAGATAGATCAGGATTTGAAAATGAAAGATCTGAAAGGAAGAGACATATGGTACATAGGCATCAAAGAGATGAACATGATTTTCCATTGCCTAGACCCCGAGAGCACCCAAGAACCCTTAGACCCTCTCAAGTGGTTAAGGCAATGAGGAACTACTTTGATGGGTCAGGAGATCCTTATGATCATGTGGTCGAGTTCAAACAAGTGTTAAGAGTTGAACAAGTTGAGGACTTGTTCACACAATTTGAGGCATTTGATTTGACTATCAAGGGTACTGCCTTAGCTTGGTTTCAGCCCCTGAACAATCGCAACTATCGTGAGATAGGTCAAGTCCTAGAGGAATTCATTGTAGAATTTTTCAAGAGTGGTATCAGGCATAACACATCATCCTTGATCCACAACTTCAAGCGAACACTCCAGGAAACTGTGCAACTTGCAAGAAGACGCTTCATACTGTTCTAGAATTGCCCACACCGGCCAAACAAGTGGCCTTGTTTTTAGATGGATTACTAAGCACCAAGGTGAGATCATATGTGTACTTCAAAGATCCTAGATCCATAGAAGAGTGTGTGCGAGTGTGTATTAAGAATGATGTCATGTTCTAGAATTGCCCACACCGGCCAAACAAGTGGCCTTGTTTTTAGATGGATTACTAAGCACCAAGGTGAGATCATATGTGTACTTCAAAGATCCTAGATCCATAGAAGAGTGTGTGCGAGTGTGTATTAACCTTAAGAAAGTTAATGCCGCTACAATAAGAGATAGCTATTCGCTTCAAATCACAAAACATTTATTGGAGCGTGTTGCAGACAAGGAAGTTTATAGCCTCCTTGATGGATTTTGAGGTTACAACCAAGTAGCCATTGCCCCAGAAGATCAACACAAAACGACCTTTGCCATAGAGTGGGGAATCTTTGCATTTCGTGTGATGCCATTTGGGCTCACCAATGCACCTGCAACATTTCAAAGGCTCACGTGCCATGTCTTCAAAGAGTTCTTATGAAAGAGCTTAGAAGTATATGTAGACGATTTATGTGCCCATTCCCAAGAAAGAAGATACCACATCCCTAAGCTCAGATAGATCTTCAACAAGTGTAGAGAATATCGAGTTTGTCTGAACCTAGAAAAGTGTGTGTTCATGGTATGTCAAGGTAAAATCTTAGGTCACATTGTTTTTAAGAATTGAATATCAATAGATGAGGTCAAAATAAGAGCCATAGCAGAGTTGCTGAGGCTAAGAAACGTTAAAGAGGTACAAGCCTTTATGGCCCATTTTGGATATTACCATAGGTTTATCTACATGTATGCAATCATAGCTAAACCTCTGTATGCCTTGCTGAATTTTAAATGGAATGACGAATGCAAAAATTCCTTCAATGAGCTGAAGAGACGTTTGTGCACAACACCTATACTCACCACTCTTGATTGGAATAAACCATTCCATGTCCATGTAGATGCATCCAATTATGCAATAGGATGTGTGCTATCACAACCCACATGTGAAGGAAATCTAGACTTGCCTATAGCATATGCTAGCAGGCAACTCAATGCAGTTAAAAGTTTAGACACTATCTATTGGCCAACAAGTTCAAGTTTTTCACTTATCATCAAGCTCTATTATATTTGTTCAATAAACCTTGCAATACTGGATGCTTAGTAAGATGGTTCCTCTTACTGATGGAATACGACTTTGAAGTGGTAGTTAGGAAAGGTAGGACCCACCTCAAGGTAGATCACCTTTCTCCCATCACTTCAAGAGAGTCATCGAAAGGAGTGTCTGATGAATTGCCCGATGCTTATATATTCAATTTAGAAGTTGTTCCTAAATGGGCAAATAAGTTGGTACCTGTCGTAACCTTCGGACCTGCAAACAAGAATGTGAAAACAAACAAAGAGGAAATTGTAAAATCCCAAAAATATCAAATATTGGCAGGAAGCATGTACAAACAAGGTACAGAGGGTGTATTAGCTTGTTGTGTTGAGGACGATGACATAGCAATTGGTTGCAACAAGCCCATGAAGGATTGCTAGGAAATCACTACTCTAGACAATGAACATTGCGAAATCTAAAATGTTTAGGAGTGTATTGGTCTAGCATGGACAAAGAAATACATGAGTGGATTAAGAATTGTCCAGTGTGCCAGGAGAGACCCCCAGTGGAGCATGCGACTCTTTATCACGTATCGTTAATTCCATAATGGAGCGCTCCATTGGTAGAATTCATGAGATCGGGAACATTACCCAATGAGGCTAATCTAGCAAGAAAACAGAGCATGGAGCAAGAGGTTTAGGACTATGCCTTAGTAGGAGACAACTATTGATACTCAAGGTTAAGGACGAAGTAGAGAAGCACATCAAGGAAGTGGACACATAAGAAGAAGGAGCATGTAGGGAGCTCCAAGAAGCACATGTCGAATTTTTAGAAGAAATCCCTATAAAAATAGTGATTTTTACCACTAAAAACCATTGTAAATATCACTTTCCATTTTTGCAACTCCATTTTTTTCAAGAAAAGGAGTCCTCAAGATTGAGGAGTATTAGAACTATCATCCTGCCAATTTTCATAATTTTTGGATTCCGTTTGAGCCCCCAAATAAGCCCTAGAACCTAATTTCTAACTAGGCTAGACACTAAGTCTGAACAGAGCCAAAAGCACTCAAAAAACTATAAAAAGGGCTGGAGAGCTCATTTTTGAGGTTAGCTTGTTGTAGATTTGAGCTTTTGTAAGAGAACTCTTTGGTAATCGAAGTCCTTCCATTGTTCCACTCTTTGCTCTTACCTTGTGCGCATGTGTGTATGTGTGTGCATGCTTGTGTGCTTTCACTCACTCACTTGTGCCATCACTTGCTCATGGTCTTCATACGGTCCTCACATCTCCACGGATTGACATTTATGAGGTGAAGCTCCTCACATTGGTACTTTCCATTGTGCTAGAGTGACACCAAATTTGGCACGGTTGCTAGGGACAGAGCTTGGAGGACGAGCGTCTGATGGTAAGACGTAGAGTAGCAATGTTGGAAGGTTAAAAAATCACCATTGTAAGTTCAGTTTCTGAGTTTTTCTTCACCTTCATCATCATCATCACCACCATCTCCTCCCATCTTCACCTTCTCATATTTTTTCACTTTTTGACTGTACATTCCCTATTTTAGCCTCTTTTTCTTCATTCTTGGATGTGTGAGGAGTTCAGAGAGAGTTCAGAGCTGAAGCATGGATGAAATACAGAGATTCGCACTATTAAAACATCAAAAATCTGAGTGGTAGTATCGCGGAGTGACAAGACCTGTGTCTGGTATCACGAGTGTCATATCTTGAGTTTGGTGAGTGACATTGCATCCACAGGCACATAGGAGTGACAAGGAGAACCTAAGGTACACATATTTGCAAAAAAATTTGGACCTCAAAAACGCCAAGTATCATGTCCGGTTGAGTTTTGGTATCGCGATGCTAGAACTCCCATGTATCACGATACTTGTCGAGTATCGTATCGCCTCCTTGAGGTATTGTGATACCATCAAGGTATCGTATCGTCAAGTCGAGGTATCGCCATCGCGGTCATGCGGTGGTATCGTATAGTGGACAACCTGGTATCGTATCGTGGATGGAGCAGTATCGTATCGTGTGCATGTTTGTATCGTATCATTGCCAACTTGGTATCATATCATGTCTATTCAATGGTATCGTATCCTCTGCCTAGTGGTATCGTATCGCGAGGTCAAGTGGTATAGTATCACCTAGAAGGTATCATATCGTCTACTGAGCAGTATCATATCGTTTACAGGCTGGTATCATATCATCTCGAGAATTCGCTGGTATCATATCGTCCTAACTACTGGTATCGTATCGTAAGCCAATCAAGTATCGTATCATTAGCTATCCTGGTATCGTATCGTGAGGTTGGTATCGTATCGTGCCAATCAGAGGTATCGTATTGTGACCACTTTCAGTATCGTATTGTCTTGATAGTAGTATCATATCGCCGAATGTGGTATCGTCCATAGTGGTATCATGTATCGCGAAAATAAGGTATCATATCGCCTATCTTGAGGCACTCCCCGAGAGATCTTGTTTCCCTGTTTTAACCCCCAAAACCCTAAACTGGCATAATTTTCTCATATCAAATCCGTTTGTTGTGATTTTGGGTTTGTTGGAAAGCTCGTGGATTATTAGATATAGTATTTTGAATTTGACCTTCAGGTGGACTAGGAAACCAAGGAATTCCAAAGGATTTTGAGCGATACAAGGGGAAATTTTGGACTTGTAGACAAGGCTTATGAACCTGAGATTTGGTAGACACCTAGGCAAGGATAGACAAAGCATTAAATCCTTTGAGGCCAATGTGAACCATGCAGCTAGGTCATGGGCACAACAACTAAGTGGTTATCCCTACATGCTAAGTTCTGACACCAGTGATTCAGAAATGTCTTTTAGCATGGAGAGACCCACACGTACCTCACGTACTGCTTATTTGTAGACACCAAAAGGCCCCTATAAGACACAATTGGAATATATCAGGACCGACCAATTAGGTGCTCACATCTATGAGGATGGCCTGAGGCGATCAGTTGTCTAACTCAAAAATCTTGATCAACCCTTTGGACTTGAACACCTAGTGGTTAAGTTCAAAGAGGGTTCATACATTGATAAAGAAGGAACCATGTATGTGGTTACTAGCATACTAGACAGGACAAATGAGTTTGGAAATATCATTCTTGAGAATGATATAGGAGACCTAGAGCAAGGAGACCTAGGATGAGAACCCAAGACTCTCCCAGAGGTAAGTCAGCACCAGATTGGATCCCTCAAGATAACAAAAGCATAGAGCTATTCTTGAATAGAGAAACAGAGGAAGCTTTTTGGAGATTCAGGCCAGATCGACCCAGCCTAGTAGTCACCATCTATGAGTTCAAGGATCCGGAGACACCAAGGAAAGTTTTCTATCTAGATCACACATCAAAAAAGATGTTCTTCGTATCAGAGCATGGCAGACATGCATACACTTCGCAAGGAGAATTAATTTTTCCTCCACCACGATCTAATATTTCCCATGGCCTCCAAGGAGCAAGATCATCCCAGATTCATGAAACCCAACGAGAACGCACAAGAGAGAGACCTGAGGTAAGCATTGCACGCATAGTGGTTAGAGAGAGATTAGGAAATGCGGGTGAAAGGATTGAAAGACAGAGAAATAGAGCATATAGGCATCAAAGAGATGAACATGAGTTTCCATTGCCTAAACCCTAAGAGCACCCAAGAACCCTTAGACCCTCTCAAGTGGTCAAGGCAATGAAGGAACTATTTTGATGGATTTGGAGATCCTTATGATCATGTGGCCGAGTTCAAACAAGTGCTAAGAGTTGAACAAGTCGAAGACTTATTCACCCAGTTTGAAGCATTTGGTTTAACTCTCAAGGGTACTGCCTTAGCTTGGTTTCAACCTCTAAACAGTCACAAGTATAGAGAGATAGGCCAACTGATAGAAGAATTCATTATAGAATTTTCCAAGAGTGGCATCAGACATAACACATCATCCCTGATTCACAGCTTCAAGCAGACACCCCAAGAAACAATGCGACTGATAGGAAGAAGGTTCAGAGAGTACTTAGAAAGATGCCATGTGCTAGAATTACCCACACCAGCCAAACAAGTGGCCTTGTTTTTAGATGGCTTATTAAGCACCAAGTTAAGATCATGTGTGTACTTGAAAGAACCTAGATCCATAGAAGAGTGTGTGCACATGTGCCTTTACATAGAAGACAACTTGGGTGAGAAGTTAGGATTTTCCAAACTCTTTAAATATTCTGACAGTTCTACTAGTCATACCTCTAGAGCCTCCAATGAGATAGATGAGATAGCTGAGCAGGTTGCCAAGAAGCTAGGAGTTCAAAATAGACAAGCACCAAGGGTCAGCTCATTGAAGTAATGCTAAAATTGTGGAGGAGACCACATGGCTAATGTTTGCCCGATGATGGCTCAACCCCAAGGAAACTTGAATGCTCCATATTGCACATTTGAGAGAAAATACATGAACCACATGGCTCAAGATTGTCCATACAATAAGCAGGCTGTTAGACAAACGTACCAACAACCTTACCAACAAGGTACCAACAGCCATATTATAGGCCACAACAACAATATCAACCTCAATACCAAGAGCAATATCAGGCTCCATACAGGCCACAACCAGTCCTAGGAAACCAACCACCAGCTCCTGCTAATGTGATTCCAGTTAAGTATGTAGTGGCAGAGAAAAGCCCTAATAGAGCATTGGTGCCACTAACCCCGTTGGTCTCAAAAAATGACTCTCACGCTCATGGTTTAGACTACTTCCATGAAGATAGGTCACAAGCTTATTACATAGATTCACCTCAGCAAAGTGAGACTTCTCCATATCAATATGAGACACAACTTATGGAACAAAATTGGGAGCTAGAATACTCGAGTATCATGTACACAAATCCTAATCACAAGCCCCAATTGAGACAAATAAGACCACAAGCCCCTAGAGGTCCATGTTTTAGATGTCAGGGCGACCATTTCATTCACGAATGTCCCCATTCACCGACTCCAGGACAAGGACAAAACATCACAATACAAGGCTTTTGTCTTGATTGCAGCAAATAACATCTTTCAAGAGAGTGTCCTAGGAATCCCTCTAGTGTGCCCAAGGTTACACCCATCAATGTGGTAGGCTTAGTGGCAGATTCAAGTTCAAGTAGCAGTAATGTGGCTCCTATACAGGCAGTTACTAGGGCACAAGCATTAAAATAGGATAAACCATTTGAGCAATCAGAGCCAAGTGAATCAGGAGAGCCTAGTAAGATTCCGAAACTCCATCCACACCACCTCATCCCACCCCACCACCCACTGTAAATAAACCACAACCAGGGTTCGTTCTTGCAGATCCAATCCCAGATCCCAGAAGGCTTGGATATTATGTTCAAGGCATACCAGGCTCGACTTCAAGAAGGGCCAACAAGTGCAAAGCTAGACAAGAGTTACCTTAGAGCAGACTTAGAGATTGAACGAAAAAAATGTGCATGAAAATGGTAGAGCTAGCTCAGGCTATGCTCGAGAACAATCAATCATTCAATCAGACAAACTCTATCAAACCATATTTGCATTTCTAGGGCTTATTAGAAAGATTAGAGTAGTTGGTAAACAAACAATAGCTTTCTTTACCTCCACAGGCTCAACCATTTGTTGAAAGAGAAAACTCTCCACCAATGAAAGCTTATGTTCCTAATTCCACAGATGTTGGAACACCTTTTTCAATTCAAGAGTACTCTCAAGAGTTCTTGCAGGAAATACAAGAAGAGAAATGGACCAAGGAGAAGGATAATCCCCCTCCTATTCCTGAAATTGATGACCTTCATGATCAATTTCCCCAAGACATTCCGTCTATTTATGGAGACCAAGCAGAGCAACAAGAGGACAAAAGATTAGATTTTGAATCTAATTCTTTACAAGAGTTGCCTCAATTCTCATGCCCATGGGAATCTGAATCTCTTCAGATCAGATCTCCCACAATATTGGTAAGAAATGAAGACTCAATGGTTCCAACAAACACTGATGTTGTGAAGAACACTAAGGTTCAATGTCATCTCATCGTAGAAGAGTTGCTAAAAGTAAAACCAGATCTATGGAAACATGTGGGGGATCAAGTTCTAGAACTTGATTCCAATTTGTCAAAAGCAACCTCTAAGCAAAAAGTTCCAGAGATGCCTCTCGATAAAATAGGGGACATGAGTGAAGGTGAAGAAGGCAATACTTATCTTCTGATCACCTATCAAGGTTACACAACCAAAGCGATCGTAGATTCAGGTGCTGCTATTGCTATTGCGATGACCTCCTTATGGAAGCAATGGGGCAAACCCACATTAAGACCAACTAGAATGAAGCTTCAAATGGCAGATGACCATGTTGAAAGACCTCTAGGATTGCTAGAAGGGATAACTCTCACCACTTGTGGGGTAGATTTTGAACATACATTTGCTATATGTGACTTTGAGAAAAATAATGTCTATGAGATGATCCTAGGAAGACCCTTCCTATGACAACTGCAAATTGTACAAGATTGGGGAACCAACTCCTTGTACTTACAGCACTTAGGGGTCACCACCAAGGTCAATTTGAAGGATTACACCTTCAGAGATGCACCACCCCTACAATGGAATCCTATCCACAAAGCGAAAGAAGATTCAATCTTTGTGCATTCTAGAAGTTCTCCTGACCCATCTTGGATGCATAAAGATACTCATTTGTGGATGTGCAAGGTCGCAGAGGAAGAGGAAAGATGCCTAAAATCAAGAGAAGAAGGAACTTCTCTAGGAGATAGACCAATTAAAGACCCAGCCTATAGACCAATGACATTTCCAAATGAGGAATTTGAGCCTCATGGTTGGGCAGAAATCTTGGCCACCATGGACATTGTTGTCAATGAAGAACAATGGACACCTCATTGTGATGAGGAGGGTTATGATATTTTTAGTGTTCATGTGTCAGCCCTTGTTGGAAGAATGTGACCCTAGTGATGTCATACAAGAACAAGAGAATGATGATGATCTAGAGTCCATTGTAATGGATAGTTGCTTTAATTCAGAAAAGCACTATAAAGAAGATGTAGGAGTATTTAACCAACAAGAAGAATAACCTCTCACAAGCATTAAAACTATAAATTCAAAGGATGGAAGTGAAGGAGGTCAAAAGAAAAAGAAGAGAAAAGCTGTGAAACAAGAAGAGGAGGAATCATTGTTTGAGGTACCAGAAAATTTCAAGAAATATGAAGTTGAAGACCAAAACGTTTTGGTACAAATGCCCAAGAGAGAGGCCATCATAGGAGAAGTGTATGATAACAAAGAAAAGACCAAGAAAATTGTAGTAACCATTGAAGAGAACAAAGAGCGATGTACGTCCATAGGAGATGACCTAAGTACAGAAGAAGAAATAGAGCTTATAGCTCTATTAAGGGTATATAGGGACCTGTTTGCGTGGCACTATAGAGATTTGAAGGGAGTAGATCCGAAAATTTGCTCTCATACTATCCCCAATAGTGCTGATGCCAAACCCAGCAAACAAAAGGCCTACACATATAATGACACTTACGCTACAAAGATAAGACAAGAAGTTGATTGACTGATTGAAGTTGGATTCATCTATGAGATTGAGCATACTGAATGGGTGTCCCCCATTGTAGTGGTGCCCAAGAAGAATGGAAAATTGCGAGTGTGTACTAACCTTAAAAACGTTAATGCTGCTACGATCAGAGATAGTTATTCGCTTCAAATCATGGAACATTTATTGGAGCCTGTTGTAGGCAAGGAAGTTATAGATTCCTTGATGGATTTTGAGGTTACAACCAAGTAGCCATTGCCCTAGAAGATCAAAACAAAACAGCTTTTGCCACAGAGTGGGGAATCTTTGCATTTTGTGTGATGCCATTTGGGCTCACCAATGCATCTGCAACATTCCAAAGGCTCATGTGTCATGTCTTCAAAGAGTTCTTGTGAAAGAGCTTAGAAGTATATGTGGACAATTTATGTGCTCATTCCCAACAAAGAAAATACCACATCCCTGAGCTCAGACAGATCTTCAACAAGTGTAGAGAATATCGAGTGTGTCTGAACCTAGAGAAGTGTGTGTTCATGGTACGACAAGGTAAAATCTTAGGTCACATTGTTTCTAAGAATGGGATATCCACAGATGAAGATAAAGTAAGAGCCATAGCAGAGTTTCCAAGACTAAGGAATATTAAAGAGTTACAAGCCTTTATGGGCCATTATGGATATTACCGCAGATTTATCCACATGTATGTGATCATAGCTAAACCTCTTTATGCATTGTTGACAAATTCTGAGTGGAAAAATGAATGCGAAAATTCCTTCAATGAATTGAAGAGACATTTGTGCTCAGCACCAATACTGACCACTCCTAATTGGAATAAGCCATTCCATGTCCACATGGATGCATGCAATTATGCAATAGGATGTGTGCTGTCACAACCAACAGGTGAAGGAAATTTAGATTTGCCTATAGCATATGCTAGCAGGCAATTGAATGTTGCTGAATGAAACTATACCACAACTGAGCAAGAAGGTTTACACATGGTATATGCTATGAAGAAGTTTAGACACTACTTATTGGCCAACAAGTTTAAGTTTTTCAATGATCATCAAGATTTATTATATTTGTTCAATAAACTTTGCAATACAAGATGCTTAGTAAGATGGTTTCTCTTACTAATGGACTATGACTTTGAAGTGGTTGTTAGGAAAGGTAGAACCCATCTGAGAGCAAACCATCTTCCTCGCATCACTTTAGGCGAGTCACTGCATGGAGTGTCTGATGAATTGCCCGATGCTTGTCTGTTCAATTTGGAAGTTGTTCCTAAATGGGCAAATAAGTTGGTACCTATCATAACCTTCGAACTTGCAAACAAGAATGTAAAAATGAACAAAGAAGAAATTGTAAAATCACAAAGATATCAATTATTGGCAGGAAGTATGTACAAAAAAGATACAGAGGGTGTATTAGCTTGTTGTGTCGAGGACGATGAACATAGTAGCTGGTTGCAACAAGCCCATGAATGAGTGCTAGGAAATCACTATTCTAAACAATGAACATTGCAGAGTCTAAAACATTTAGGAGTGTATTGGCCTAGCATGGACAAAGAAATACATGAGTGGATTAAGAATTGTCCATTATGCGAGGAGAGACCCCCAATGGAGCATGCGACTCTTTATCACGTATCATTAATTCCAAAATGGAGCACTCCATTGGTAGAATTCTTGATATCACGAACATAACCCAATGAGGCTAGTCTAGCAAGAAAATGGAGCATGGAGCAAGAGACTCAAGACTATGCCTTAGTAGGAGACAACCTATATTGGAGAGGCAAGGGTGGATACTTAAGACTGTGCGTTCATGACTCACACTACTTGAAAGTCTTAGAAATTGCACACAACCGTGTTGTACATGGACACTTGGGCATGATCGAGTAATCAAGCCCATTCTATTCTCAGGACTTTGGTGGCCACTCTTCATATGGATGCACATACTTATGTGAAGGAATGCGACACATGCCAACGTGTGCAATATTCAGTTAGAAAAGATGAGATGCCTTTGAGGCCAATGATGGGAGGATGTGCATTCTCAAAGTGGGGTATAGACTTTGTTGGTCCTATTAACACCCCTGTTAGAAACTCCCATGTAGAGTACATTATTGTAGCCACAGATTACCTTACAAAGTGGGTAGAAGTAAAAGCCACAACAAATAATGATGCTCAAACGACGGCTAAGTCCTTATTTGAGAACGTGTTCACCAGATATGGGTTACCAATAGAGTTAGTAAGTGATAGAGGTACACACTTCTTGAATGAAGTTATTGAAAACCTTCTCCAAGAATTCTTGGTGATACATAAGAAGTATGCCCCCTATCATCCACAAGCTAACGGACAAGCCGAGAGCACAAATAAGGTCATATGCAATGTACTGACAAAACTAGTACATAATAAATGCTTTGAATGGGACAAACAACTCCATCATGTTGTTTGGGCTTACCAAGTTGCCTATAAAACGATACTCAATGCCACCCCATTTCAGATGGTCTTCGGACAGAATGTTGTGCTACCATTAGATTTCCTAATCCTAGCTTTAAAAGTAGCACAAGAGCATGAGTGGAATGGACATGAGTTTCCTCTAGGATCTTTTATCTAGAATGCTTAGGTGAGACGAGGCTACAAGCGGCAATAGACATTTATGCTGCAAAGAAAAGGCAAAAGGCATACTTTGATGCCCATATAAAGGATAAAGGATTGAAATAAGGAGATCTAGTGCTGGTTTGTACGCTAAAGCAACATGCTCATAAATTGGAAAAAAGAGGATATGGACCCATGATCATTAATCCAATTTCCACTAGCGGTGCAGTTCAATTGGTAACTTTGGAAGGTGACATCTTGCCAAACTATATTAGTGGATGTTGAGTCAAGCTGTATCAAGAACCTCTTACAAAGGATATGCTAATTAGACTCAACACTACTAAGAAGCAAAAAGAAGAAGAGTCAAGGGTTAGAGAAGAAGCACAGGTAGAGGCTAGAGAGTGCATATGGAGAAATAAGTTAAGACGACTAGGCCTAGATGTCAACCCAAAAGCCCCAAAATATCACATGGCCATGTGCGAAAAATCAGGCATAATTACTTCTCAAATAATCGATCAACGACCCTTCGTGACAATAGAGGTAAGACGAGGAAAGAGTGTAAGGAATGTGAGAGCATTGATTGACTCAAGTGCAGCAACTAGTGCAGCCACACTTTCATACTGCCAAGACCTACAATTGAACATCAAGCCCCTAGAAGCCGATCTCATAGGTTTGGGAGGTGTGAAAACCCCTTGCTTCGGCGAGGTGGAACTTCCCATCTACCTTCAAGATGTTCCAATGAAAGTCAAAATGCTAGTGTGTCATGATGAGGACCTTACAGAGCCACTTGTCTTGGGTCAAGATTGGATTTACGACCATGCAGTCAACTTGAACCTAAGAAGTCAACTTCTTCAAGTTTGGGTACAAGAACAATGCATCACATTAGAATTAGAGAATTGCATGCTCACAAATCCAGATGTCACACATTCTCTTAGTTCTTCTAGGACTAATCTTAGCAAAAAAGATGTTGTATGCATCAAAAGCTTTGTGTTCGAGAAGAAGGCAATCATGGAAGAATTGGCTCAAAGACAAGTGGACTTCTCCTCTCGTGCAAGGACTAATGCCGCAACCACAACTCAACCAAAAAGGCAAGCAAAACATTACAGGACAACAACCATATCAAATAAACAAAGAGATTTCAAGAAGAAAGTAGTTACAGGCATGAAGTAGATCTAGGTACGAAAAGGAGAGCAACCACCAGCCTTGCCAACACAATTCCCACCGAGGCAAGCCAACCATGCAAAGACAAGAAACAAGCAACTAGGACCACCTTAACCAAAAGATCTCTGATAAATTTGGGCACCTAAGAAATTAGTTGCAACTCAATAGCGGTGATTACAGATGTGGGTTTCCAAAGGACTCTTACATGTGCAAAGGCCTATGCTCTCCACCATGCAAAAGGTCTCAACAAAGAAGCCAAGGAGAGGAAAGGGTAAGAACTGAGCATAGAGACCAAAAGAAGATAAACTCAACCCTTTGGCAAAAGTAAGAAGACAATCATCAAGGATATGGGTTTTGGAAGCCAAAAGCATCAGTCACACCCACAAAACCAAAGAGCCAACCATGAGGGATAAAAAATTCAAGCAACCACCCATAGATGAAGAAGCCTAAGTTGATCTCTACGCAGTCAAACACTGTTCTCAAATGGATCCCTAAAGGGAGGAATGGTCAGTTGTCATTTAACCTCGACTTATCACATCATTTCAAGATCCACTAGCTACCTCCAACAAAGACTGCATCAACATCCACCAACAACATTGAAAGCCTCAACGTGCAGCAACCATGTGCCTTCGGCATAAGCTTGCCTTTTGCACCATTCAGGTCATACATTTCCAAAGTATTCATTAATACAGGGCCACCTTACACGGCCGTGCATAGACACAATTGAGAATCCCAGGCACATGCGACACATCTGACATATGTAAAATATTTTATTGATGCTAACACCTTTCTTCTTGTTTTATTCCATTGTTCCAAAAAGAAAACAAAAGAGGAAGGAGAAAAGACAATGAGAGGAGACATGACCATGCGATTGAAGAATCTCATTAGTGAACCATCAGCAAGGACATATCAACAAGTAAGACCAGGCAAATGGTCAATCACCATGATGGGAGCACACCACGAAGAATGCAGATCCATGGAATCTTCACCATGGTAAGAATTGCCTACTGTAACAACACTATAACCATGGTAGATTAGGAAACCTCTTCATCAACGTACCCTTGAGCACATTGCTCAAGACCCAATTTCTTGCACCATACTTCTTTCGATGCATTTTCCAAGTACACATACAATAGGGCCACATTACAAGACCGTGCACAAGGCACATAATGTTTTCAACCCATGCACTAATACACTTATCCATCCTTCATTATGGGTTACGAGTAATTGGCCCGAAAGATTCAGAGGACATCAAGGTTATAACATCAATAGCTATGAAGCAACTCACAGCTATGAAGCAACTCACAGCCGATAACTGCTCAAAATCAATAGTGACAACCTCTTTTGAGCAATTAGCAATTTTTGGGACGCTCGCAAATACACCATCCCGCTCAAATCCAAGGAATAAGTGCATACAATGGGACCAAACCTTGCATGGGCTAGCAAGGGAAAACTAATGAGCCAAACAACCGACCAAGCTACATTTGGAAGATGGACCGCTCTTGTTAATGGACAGTACCCCTCAAGTACTACATGGAACTCCTACGCCAACATGGGTCTGTCAGGGATGACAGAATCTAGAGGGGGGGAGTGTTGAAACTCAAGTTTAAGGATGAAGGAGGAAAGCACGACACACAAGAAGAAGGAGCATATAAGGAGAAGCACCTATCAAATTTTTAGAAGAATTCCCTATAAAAATAGTGATTTTTATCACTAAAAACCATTGTAAATACCATTTTCCATTTTTGCAACTCCATTTTGTTCAAGACAAGGAGCCCTCAAGCTCAGGGATTATTAGAACTATCATCGTGCCAATTTTCATAATTTTTAGATTCCGTTTGAGCCCCCAAATAAGCTCTGGAACCTAATTTTTAACTAGGCCGGACACTAGGTCTCGACATGGCCAAAACCACTCAAAAAACTATAAAAAAGGGCTAGAGAGCTCATTTTTGAGGTTAGCTTGTTGTAGATTTGAGATTTTGTAAGAGAACTCTTTTGTAATCAAAGTCCTTCCATTGTTCCATTATTTGCTCTTACCTTGTGTGTGTGTGTATGTGTGTGCATGCTTGTGTGCATTCACTCACGCACTTGTGCCATCACTTACTCACGGTCTTCATACCAGTCCTCATGTATCCATGGATTGACATTTATGAGGTGAAGCTCCTCACGTTGGTACTTTCCATTGTGCTAGAGTGACAACAACCTATACTGAAGAGGCAAAGATGGTTATTTAAGATTGTGCGTTCATGAATTACATTATTTGAAAGTCTTAGAAACTGCACACAGTGGTGTTGCAGGTGGACACTTTGGGCCTAACAAAGTAATCAAGACCATTCTATTCTCAGGACTTTGGTGGCCCACTCTGCATATGGATGCACATACTTATGTGAAGAAATGTGAAACATGCCAACATGTACAATATCGGATAAGAAAAGATGAGATGCCTTTGAGACCAATGATGGGAGGACGTGCATTCTCGAAGTGGGGTATAGACTTTGTTGGTCCCATTAACCCCCCAGCTAGAAACTCCCATGCAGAATACATTATTGTAGCCACCGATTACATTACCAAGTGGGTAGAAGTAAAAGACACAACCAAGAACGATGCTCAAACGATAGCTAAGTTCTTATTCGAGGATGTGTTCACCAGATACGGGTTACCAATAGAGTTAGTAAGTGATAGAGGCACGCACTTCTTGAATGAAGTTATTGAATACCTTCTCCAAGAATTCTTGGTAATACATAAGAAGTCTGCCTCCTACCATCCACAAGCTAACGGACAAGCTGAGAGCACAAATAAGATCATATGTAATGTACTGACAAAATTGGTAAATAATAAATGCTCTGATTGGGACAAACAACTTCATCATGCTGTTTGGGCTTATCACGTTGCTTACAAAATGGTACTCAATGCCACCCCATTTCAGATGGTCTTTGGACAGAATGTTGTGCTTCCATTAGATTTCCTAATCCTAGCATTAAAAGTAGCACAAGAGCACGAGTGGAATGGACATGAGTTGTCCTCTAGAATCTTTGATCTAGAATGCTTAGGTGAGACAAGGCTACGAGTAGAAGTAGACATCTATGCGGCAAAGAAAAGACAAAAGGCATACTTTGATGCACACATCAAAGATGAAGGATTGAAAGAGGGAGACCTAGTGTTGGTTTATACACTAAAGAAGCATGCCCGCAAATTGGAGAAAGGAGGATATGAACCCATGATCATTAATAGAATTTCCACTAGTGGTGCAGTTCAATTGGCCACCGTAGAAGGTGGCATCTTGCCAAACTATATTAGTGGATGACCAGTCAAGTTATATCAAGAACCTCTTATGGAGGATGTGCTAATGAGACTCAACAGTGCTAAGAAGCGAAAAGAAGAAGAGTTGAGGGTTAGAGAAGAAGCACAAGCTCAGGCAAGAGAGCACATCAGGAGAAATAAGTTAAGGCAACTACGCCTAGATGTCAACCCAAAAGCCCCAAAATATCACATGGACATGTGCCAAAAATCGGGCATAATTACTTCTCAAATAATCAACCAACGCCCCTTTGTGACCATAGAGGTAGGACGAGGAAAGAGTGTAAGGACTATGAGAGCATTGGTTGATTCACAACCAAGATATACATGAGCTACAAAGCATGAAGCAAAAGCCACTAGTGGACACACGAGTGTCATAGAAACAAGCCCAACCAGAGTCCAAAAAAGGATGTAAATATGGCGGTAGTGATCCCCCCTTAGGATATAACAATCCAAGTAGTCGGGTACCACTCAAGTAGCAAAAGATGCACTTAACTGCTTGCCAATGCTTGGCACCTAGGCAATGCATAAACCTACTCATCTGCGAGACAACAAATTGAATATTTGGCTTAGTAATGCATAAGTAAATCAAGCATCCAGTAGCTTGTTGATAGAGAACAACATCAAATGCATCTCCAACATCATGAAGACTCAATCGTAAACTTGTCTCCATAGGAGTGGCAATAGGTTTGCAGTCTTCAAGGCCAAAATGCTGAAAAAATGTGTCAATATATTTCGTTTGACACAAAGCTATTCCACCATCTACTTGCATAAAGTAAATGCCCAAATAATGATGCAAATATCCCAGATCAGACATCTCAAATGAGGCATGCAGATCAGCCTTAAAATCAGCAATATGCTTCTCATGAGGACCAATGAGCAGCATGTCATCAACATACACAACAATGATCAGAAGCACATCATTAGCATGCTTAACATATAAGTTTCTCTCAGTTGGACTATTCTCAAAACCATGTGCAATCAGGTAGGCATGTATCTTTTCATACCAAGCATGTGGTGCTTGTTTCAAACCATATAATGCCTTTTCAACTTGCACACTTAGTTTTCATGCCCTTTTTGCACAAAGCCACATGGCTCAAAAACATACACTTCTTCATGCAAGTCACCATTCAAAAATGCAATTTTATTGTCCAACTCATGTACATTCCAACCATGATGAGCTGCAAGTGCACAGATGCTATGAACAGTAGTCATTTGGCAAGTAGGAGCAAAGATCTCATCAAAATCAATGCCTCTTTCCTATGCATAACCCTTTGCAACAAGCCTAGCCTTATACCTATCAGCTGTTCCATTAGGCTTACACTTCAGCTTGTATACCCACTTAGTGCCAATGTCTTTCTTGCCAGGAGGCAAGTCACATAGAGACCATGTACCATTCTTCATTATAGCATCATGTTTAGATTGCATAACAGCCTGAACGAGTACGATATGACAGAGGTGCATCTAATTTGTTGTCATGCAAAGTTTGTACGAGCCATTTTGGCATAGTTTTTGCTTCCTCTATATCAGCTCTCTCATCAACAAGTGCATCATGTAAATCTGCATTAGAAATGGAATGATCTGCATCATCACATGAAACCTCTAAAGGCTGAGAAGTTGCCTCATTAGGATTAGCACTAGCCTGTCTACCTATAAAAAGAGGCAGCAAAGTATCATACATGTCTTTGGAGCTAACAAATGTATGCTTACTACATGAAAGTAATGGATGAATAGCATCTCCACAACAACAACATCACGGTTAACCAAAATGTGTTTAGTCTATGGATGATATAGACGATAGCCTTTGCTTTTAGAACTGTACCCAACAAAAATACATTTCACTACTTTATCATCCAATTTTCTATGATGTTGTTTAGGCCCTAATATGTATGCCAAACAACCAAAAACATGCAAATGAGCCACATATGGCTTGAGACCATGCCAAGCCTTATATGGAGTGATAGACTACAGTGCTTTAGTGGGAAACCTATTAAGTACATATGCTGCACACATGACAACCTCAATCTAGAAACTATGTGGTAAAGATTGACTTTTGACCATACACCTCGCCATCTCCATGAGTGACATGTTCTTCCGTTTAGAAACTCCATTTTGTTGAGGTGTATATGGCATTGTACACTAATGTTTTATCCCACGTTTAGTCAGAAATGCATTAAAGTTAGAAGACATATATTCCCCCCCTCGATTAGAACGTAGTGGTGCCCATTTTACATGTTGACAGATTTTCAACCAAACCAAAAATTATTTGAAGCACATAAATACTTCGGACTTTGCTTTCAATGGATATACCCATGCATGCCTGGAAAAATCATCAATGAAAGTCACTAAGTAAAGATAGTTTCCAAAAGAGGGTGTCTGCATAGGACCACAAACATCACTATGAACAAGTTGCAATTTCTAATTAGCTCAAACTCAACCATCTTTTGGAAATGAGGAACACTGCATTTTGCCCAAAATACAGCCTTCACAAACATCTTTACCAGGTGCCTCAAGTTTGGGTAGAGAGGACACCGTCTTAGATTTCTAGAGGCATAGCAAACAAGCAAAATTCAGATGACCAAAGCATGCATGCCAAATCTTTGCATCTGACGTAACGAGAGAATCATGTATTGCACATGCTGAATCAATCATAGATTTTTCATGCTCTATGAGCTTATACAACCCATGAAAAAAAATGCCAAAAGCAATAATCACATCCCCATTTGACAAATCATGAACTGTACATCTATCATCAACAAATTTCACAACCAATCCAATCTTGCCTAAAGTTGAAACTGATAACAGATGATTCTTGATCCTTATCGCAAATAAAGCATATGACAATGTAAAAAAACTACCATTCTTTATGACGTGCTCATTTGCTTTACAATATTTGCAAAACAATTTTTACTTTTCTGTTTTCTTGTCTCTCTGTCATCCTTCTTTGATTGTTCAGAATTTGCTGATTTCTACTTAGTAGTAAAAGAGCTCCATTTACCTCTGCCAAGAAAGCTTGATTTGCAACATGCATAATGGACCTGTTTTGCCTAGAGTGATCTTCTTGCAATAGAACAGAGACTAACTCCTCAAAGGATAATGCATTTGGATTGCCTTTCATCATCAAACTGAGAGTAGAAACAAAACACTAATATGAATTGGGAAGAGTATTCAAAACAATTTGCACAAGTGAACTATTAGGCAAGACTTCATCAATAGAAATGAACTATTCCTTCAAATCTTTGATCTTTGTTAGATAAGTGTCCATAGAATCACCTTCATTCATATGCTCACTCTCCAATTGTTTTTGGAGGTAAGCAACATAAGCCTCATTCCTAGCCTAGTACAATGTGGTAAGTGTATGCCAAGCATCCTTAGCTATTCTACAAGAGTGAATGTGAGGAATAATGGCACGTTTGATAGACAAGGCTATCAATGCATGTGCCTGAGCATCTTTGCCATCCCAATAAATTTTCTCTGCAATAGGTGCAACAAGAACTGCAACACAAACAAGAATCTATAGAATATCAACATCTTTGATGCCATCTACATCAGCTTCAATACCTCTATTTGCAGGTGTCATAGGACATTTTTCAACACCTTGCACAATATTCCACAGTCCTTTTGCTACCAATACATGACACATCATATAAGCCCACAATGGGTAATTTGTACCATCCAACTTATCCTCAATAGCCAACATACGAAATACATCACCGCTTTCTGAAAAAGTTGAACAAAACTACCTTGACGAGTTTTTGTAAACCTGTAGCAGACTTTGAGATGCTTATATTGGTGATCTGAAACCTATATATATCCTTGGCACAAAAAGATGAAATAACCTAGACAAGTGCTACAATAGTGTGTTTGGAGGCCAAAATGATCTCAGATCGTGATTTTCGCACCAAATAACAAATGTGTTTTGATCAGCTAATCATCTTAATTATGCTCACCAAATTTTGTGCGATCCTGAGATTGTGACTGAAGGGGTGATGACGATGCCCTAGATGAAGTGGTGACCGGAGTTTGATGTCTATGGAAGCACGCGAATAGCACAAGGAAGAAGAAGAAGCTTGGAGTCCAACACACAATATTGAATGTACCACTGAAGTGTACAAACATAAGTAACCCATTAGGGCTATAGGTATATATACAAGCCGGGGTGAAAACGCTTCTAAAGAGGGAAAAAAGTGCCATAGCGGTCCTAGTGTGTTCACACATATCATTACCTACATATATCAATAATCTTATAAGTCCTTTGTGAAGTAAATCCTTAACTTGATTAGCTATTTCTTGTTGATGTAAAGGTCCATGCCTATAAGGTGCTTTATGGGGAGGAGAATTACCAGGAATTAATTCTATACTATGGTCAAGTGATCCTCTAGAAGGTGGTAGTTAAGAAGGAAAATCAACCATAAACAATCCTGATAGGAATCCATAAATGATTTATGTGCATTAGGAAGTGTATGTGTGTAATCAACTATGTTATTGAAAAAGACAATACATGAATTTTAGCCTTTCCTAAATGCACATTTCTTTTGGGTATGACTAATTAATGGAATTGGTTGGAAGTCATGCATTGTAGACAAAGAAATATCTTGATTTTTAAACTTAAAACTCATTGTGTGTGTATGATAATCAATGCATGGATTATAATGATGATGAAAAGGCATGCAAAGTATAACATCATAGGACTGCAAAGGATCAATTGAGAATGTGCATTCATCTATGTATGAGCCTTTACAAATTTGAATGTTATGCACTTCATTTGTAACATTATATCTATTTCCTTGAAATGCAGCCTTAACTTTATACATAGAAGGAAGTGGATGTAATTGAAGATCTTGCACTAGTGTATAAGAAATAAAATTATGCAAACTACCATCATCATGTAAAATATTAACAACTTTACCATTAATAGTACCTTGCATGCAAAGTAAAGAGCGAATAGAAATTTCATTACCTAAGGTACTTAGATCGTTTTCTAGTGCTTCTTCAGTCCAATCACGTTGAATGTCTTCAAAAACCACCTCCATGTTGTGTACTTAAGCTCCAATAGGCTTCATGTCTCTAGTTTGAAACTCACTTTAGCTTTAGTATGAACAAACTTACCATAATGCCAACAAGTGATATGGGGCCTCTTTTGTTGAGCATCCATCATCATAGTTTGAAGGGTTCAAGGTTTGGTAGGTTGTAAGGGGGTTGCCTTGTGAACACATGTGAAATTGGATTGAGGAGGGCATTGGAAAGTAGGTGGGTGTTGAAACGTAAGGGAAGAGAAAGTAGTGAGAGGATGCTTGAAAGGAAAAGTGGGCTTGAGGCTTGTTGTCATTGACGTGTTTGTTGTAAATCAACAGACTTGGTGATGGATTCAAACTCCTCCTCTACATCATAAGCAAAAGAAATAGCTTCATAGAGGGTCATGGGATGTAGTGTGTTGAGCTTCGCTTGGATTCCCATTTCCAAACCATCTTCATACTTTTGTTGCAAGGTATCTTCAGGAATTGCTTCAAGCAAACAAATAAGTAGTAGTCATAGCTAAAGATGTTCAATGTACATAGGCAGAGTATCTCCATCTTTCCATCCAAAAGTTGTCCATGATTGACGAGCATGTAAGTGGAAATGAGTAGGAAGGAAGGACTTATTGATCTTTTCTTGAAATGCAACCGATGTGGTGGGGTCAAAATACGATTTGTCAGAATAAAAATAATCAAATTGGGATAGCCATGAAAGAACAAATCAGACACCCTTTCTCCCATCGAATCATGAAAATTGGAAATTTTAAGCACTGATTTGGACATCGTGCCTTGTTCTTGAGCAATGATAATGGCCTTCACCACCCTAACTAGGTTGTTTTCATCACTCTGTATATACAAAGGGGACCACAAAGGTACTATTTTTGTGGAGAATTAGGCCACAATTGTTGAAATTGCAAGGAAGCGCAAGAGTACAATAAGCCAAGGAAAGGGAGAGCAACACCTATGACCAAGCTGGTCAGTATTGCATAACCAAATACTTAGGTAGTGGCCATATAGACCCGCTCTGATTGACTATTGCAAGCGACTGCTGTAGTGTATGGATAAGGATTTAAAGAGAAAGCAAGGATGGTGAATACAACAAAGAAATTGGCAGCAGAGGAACCTATGATCTTTCCTCCATAGAAACCGATTACTCAAGTCCAAAAACCCTCTACATCGCAGAATGGAATAACTTTGGAAGTCCTAATGAAAGCTATAGAGAATACCCACAATGCAAAAGTGGATGATTTATGGTCAATGCTAAAATCCTCTCCTATCACATTACAACTTGGGCAATTGTTGGCTTTGGTCCCTAAGGTGTATAAGTAGTTCGAGTAGCATCTAGGTATGTCCTTTGAACAAAAAGAACTATGTGTGCCTACTATGCAGGCAACAATAGAAACCATCGACCATGTTTATAACAATATGGTATAAGAATCATCGAATAGATTGAGTACTCATCTATGGAGGATCTAGTGTAAATCTCATCTCCTTGGAACTTTGTAAGAAATTTGGATGGCTTAACTTTGAGCTTGTGCAATTTTGTTTTTGTAAGGCAATCAATCACGAGTTCATCTTGTGGGATTAGTGAGGAACATCCCTATTACATTACAAGGAGCTCTGTTTTCTATGACTTTTCCCGTCCTAGATATCCCAGATAATACATATAATTATAATCTCCTCTTTGGAAGACCCTGGCTTAAACAAGCCAAGGTACTTCAAGACTGGTCCAAAAAGGAATTGGTGATTAATTATAAACATCACAAGTATAGAGTATCTTTAGACACCATGCAATCAATGAAAGTACACACACTTCCCCATATTGCCGAACCCATACACATGATGGATGGACTAATGGATGATGAAGAGGGTGATTTCTTGAGAGCAAACTTTGAGCTGCTATCGTTAGGAGTCGTAGACCTACAACCACTACTAGATCGATGGTCACCTTTGGCATGCATGATGACTTGTGCAGGCACTAGTATTGATTCATCGGAACCCTCAAATGTTAGACCCAATCCCCTTGATGAGACTATCCCTGATTGGTTAGAATCCGAAGAAAAGCAATCTCAGCATTACATTAGCGAAGATCAATTGATAACTTGTAACTTGGGTCTCGAAGAAAAATTGAAACCAATAAAAATTAGTGCTAAAATGACCAAAGAAGAGCAAAATAATCTATTGAAATGCCTCAAAGAATTTTAGGATGTATTTTCCTAGGACTACTAGGACATGAACGGTATTGACTCTCAGATTTACTAGCACCAAATAGTGTAGCAACCCAATGCAAAACCAATTCAACAATCTAGCTATTGTATGAACCCACATTATGCTCAATTAGTTAAAGAAGAAATCGATCACCTTTTGAAGGTTGGTTTCATCATTCCCATTGAACAAGTAGCTATCATTATTGTTCCCAAAAAGAACAAGTAGCTCCATATATGCATGGACTACCATAAACTCAACAAAGCCACCGTACCAGATGTTTTCCCTCTTCTGTTCCTTGAGAGTATGCTTGATGATGTAGCTCGATGAGAAGTTTATTCCTTTCTAGACAAATATAGTGGATACAATCAAGTGCAAATGGATGCTGTCGATATACCTAAGACAGCTTTCATCAGTTCGTGGGGAGTATTAACTTGTACATATATTTTTTCTCCTTATCTCACCACCTCCATGAGAGTGTTTCTAGATGAATTTTCTATTTTTGGTCAGAGATTGAACCACTTGACTGAGTTATGATTATGCTTTATTAAATGTCCTAACTATAGACTTTGCTTGAATCCGACAAAGTCTATATTTTTTGTTTAATGTGGAAAATTGTTGGGACAGATTATATCAGCTTAGGGAATTCAAGTTGATGCGGACAAAGTAAAAGCCAACTGTAATGCATTCAGTGGAGCTCACAAACCTATGCAAAGGAGTGTGATTGACGTTTGTCTTCACCCTGCCAACAAGAACTATAAGTGACAGAGAGCATCATTAAAACCATGGAGATAGAAAGAAGATTACTTACCACATGAGGCACTCCACAGCATGACATCTTGCCTTCAGAGCAGTTGAAATAGAGAAAGACTCGTCTCTACTATGGAAAATTACTATCCTCCAAACAGGAGACATAGTCAACTCTGCAAAATCAGTGACCATCTTCCGAATCTAAGAGTGTTTGAAGGGTTCATCATCATTAATTGATCCCAACATCCTAAATCCATAGGGTATGTCTGCTATAAGAAGGGAGAAATGCTTTCTAGGTAGAATAGTACAAATACTATTTACATCACTACAGAATACATTATAATATACAGGCCTAAGGGGGTCTAGGGGATTGGAGAAACATTTCAGATCAGGTTCATCATCAAAATCAATCTCCTTGGCTTGCAGTCTCTATTTCTCATGCCTTGCTCTTTGAATGTGAGCCAAGAATGTAGGGGGGCAATCATCTACTACCTCTGCAGACTTACTTTTCTTTGGTTTCTACAGAATAAAGTGGAAAAACAATATAATGAGCTCTTCAATATACCAAAGGAAACATAAGCAGTTGATGCATGGCATCGATTTTATGTCTCGGGCGATGCCAGGCATCGACTTTCTATTGAAAGTCGATGCCTGGCATCGACTTGGTGGCATAACTCGATGCCCGGCATCGACTTATGCCACCAGGTCGATGCCAGGCATCGACTCATGCCCCCAAGTCGATGCTAGGCATCGACTCATGCCGGCATCGACTTATGCCACGAGGTCGATGCCAGGCATCGACTTATGGCACCAAGTCGATGCCAAGCATCGACTTATGCCACCAAGTCGATGCAAGGCATCGAGTTCCTACTAAAAGCCTGTCATCGAATTGGTTAGGTGAGTCAAGGCATCTAGTCTATTCGCAAACCAGGCATGCTCTCTGAAAGAGAACCTACCCAATCACGAAACTGGATAAAATATTCTGATAAAGCTTTGTATGATGATGTAGTTGGATAGTTTGCTTGGACCTCTGTCCAAGAAAAGCAACCCAGCCTCTTCATCATCACCTCCTGAATCTTCATGTATACTTTGTGACTACAATCACAGAAATGAAAAAGACACTAGGTTAGACCAGAAACATGGGAGTAGGGAAAAAGGATCTGAGAATAACATACATACTTATTGAGCTCAGTCACCATCTCGTCCAGGCTTAACTCCTTGGAGATTACCCTTGACAAAGTTGATATAATCAATGTATCATCTTTGATTCCTTGAAGGGCTCTCCATGGTGTCAACTCATGTCCTCAGGAGCCTCTTCGATTGAAAGGTCAACTTTCCTTCCCTTTCCCTTCAGTCAACCTGTGGGTCTGGCCTCGACTTCCGTTGCTTCTGGCCCTTGACCTCCTTGTTCTCCCACATTGTGAAAAATCTTATCCTGCAGATCCCAGATCTCACCTGTTCTGAATGCCAGTTGAAACCATGGATCATATTTTCTCAAAGCATCAGACTTTCTATTCTCATCCAATGCAATGCCAACCTCAATAAGGCATTGCTTTCGTAGATTGGGATGTATTCTTCCAGCCTCCTTCACGAGACAATCTTCATATTCATGGTGGAAGAACCGAATTCTCTCTATGGAGGACATTTTTTGCCTGTAGTCATTGTCGTTGTTGTGATCCCAAGCAAGAAGCTTGGCTTCCTCAGTTGTAAGACCAACATATATTTTGCACTCTGCATACCTAAAGAAGAATGTGGTGGGGTGCTCCTTCACTAGCTGTCTACGAGCCTCTGTAGAGCGTGAACCACCAATCACATAAAATGTATAATCCTCAAACAGACCCTCATTGAACTCCTCCACAGAGCTGCACTCATTCGGATCCACCATGACAAGGAAAGGCACAACAATAGCATGAGGATTTATCTTCATTTTCTTCTTAAGATTCTGCACGTGCAAATTGTGTGGCTCCCTTATCTCAAGGGGCCTCCTCCCTGTGACTGGATCCATTGGTGGCCTATGGATGATATTGATTGGCAAGTGGAACAACTGGCCCTTCTTCGCAACTTTTCTTCTACCTATGTCCTCCCTCATCTTGTTCTGCTCAGTACCAAGAATACCCGAGGCAAGCTCCCCACCAGGTGCAGCTATTATATCCTCAGAGCTAGAGCTCGAGTCACAAGACTCCTCATCAGCAATTCTCTTCTTTTTCTTCAGGAACTCCCTTGCCTTTACAGGGGTTGTCATCTTCTGTTGTGTTGGCATGATGTTGCCCTGGATCCATGGCATCAAGTCCTTGATAAGATTCAGTGAGTCCCTGCATATCTCTGCAAGCCTCTCTGGAACACAGCACTCTGGGCACAAGAAATCCATCTTGCATATTACATTTCTTAAACCTTTCGATGTCTCTACCAGAACAAGGAGGTTGTTAGAATCCTCATCTTCATAATCCAGTTTGAACATAGGGCCATACTGAAAACCCTCTATTGTCGTGATCTTTCCTCTCCCGTACGCCCCTGCAAACACAAGTAGCGCTGCATTCTTTTCTTCCACATATTGAATGCACCACTCCAGGTTTGTCATGTCCTAGAGTGGACGATCTGTCCTTAATACCTCTACGTCCCTCGACCTTTCCTTCCTAGTTGCATCATCCTTAGGTATTTTGATGCTACTCTGTCCACCAGAAGACATTCCAACTGGATTGTTGGCCTTCTCAGAGGATAAGGATGCAATGTTTTTCTTCGGTCTTGCTTCGTGACCAATGCCTCTGTCACATTGCTCATCCACAGAGATCATTGTCACTTTGAGCTTCTTGAAGGGCCTCTCACTTTTTGACTCAGCATCCCTGAAATGGGCTTGGAAATATGAGCTCATACATTAATGTGTTTTTCAAGGGTCCAAGTTGATGCCAGGCATCGACTTTGTGTGCAAGTCGATGCCAGGCATCGACTTGAGGGTGCAAAGTCGATGCCAGGCATCGACTTGAGGGTCCAAGTCGATGCCGGGCATCGACTTGAGGGTGCAAGTCGATGCCACTTGCACCCTCAAGTCGATGCCTGGCATCGACTTGGACCCTCAAGTCGATGCCTGGCATTGACTTTGCACCCTCAAGTCGATGCCTGGCATCGACTTTGCACCCTCAAGTCGATGCCTGGCATCGACTTGCACACAAAGTCGATGCCTGGCATCAACTTGGACCTAAAAGTTGATGCCTGGCATGGACTTTGCACCCTAAAGTCGATGCTTGGCATCGACTTTAGGGTCACATTCGATGCCAAGCATCGACCTTCCAGGTCGATGCTACGCATTGACTTGAGGGTTTAAGTCGATGCCAGGCGTCGACTTGACGGTGCAATTCGATGTCAAGCATCGAATTTAAGTGAAAGTCGATGCCAGACATCGACTTGAGGGTGCAAGTCGATGCCAGGCATCGAGTTGGACCCCAAAGTCGATGCGTGGCATCGACTTGCACCTAAAAGTCGATGTCTGGCATCGACTTACACCATTAAGTCGATGCCTGGCATTGAGTTCTACCCTCATTGGATCTATATTTCATGAACTAAGAAAAATAAAAAACCTAGAAAGCATACTATTTACTCAAACATACGAAAGGAATCTTTTTTTTGTGGTATGATTTTGTCTACCTCTTGGTACTCTTGCCAACATTCTTCTTCTCCATGACAGTTGCCTTGCTGGTTTGCTGAGCTCTGTGCTCCATTGCTATCTGTGCTCTGTTGCTCTCTCTTGCTCACGGATTTTGGAAATGAGAATGATCTCCTCCTCTGCTATTTATAGTCAATTGGGTAACTTGAACCAGAGACTAACTGGATCTAACTGAATGAATCCAATTGCTAACTAGATCTGTCAACTTATCTAACTAGGAAATACCACTCATACAAATAGGTTGTTTCACCTCGAGTTTAGTGAAATATTTATAGAACCTTGCAACTATTTATATACATTTGCATGAAATTTACACTTCAATGGCAAGAGTATGGTATGTACATGAGGAAGGCTAATCTCATGTATAAATTGTTTCTTAGAATCTACTGCTTGGGGAAAAATCAAGTCTAAGTTGTGTTGAATATGGGAGATTAATGAAATCTTTATAGTTTTATCCTTTTCACTTCAGTTCATATTCACATTTATCTTGTAACACGTTGTTGAAAAGGAAAATCGATGTATGAATAAATGTTCAACAAAGAACTTTGGGGTTCAAACATCTTGAACAACAAAATAGGTTGGTAATTTCAACAAAATAGGTTGGTAATTTCAAACGTCACTCATTGTCTTTGCAGAAAAGAGAAAATCAAATGAAGTTATCTTATAGCATCCAACGTTGAGGTGAATCTTAGATTCAAAATTCATTTGAAAATCTTTTGTAACAAGCGGTTTGCCACGGATATAGCTTTTACATATAATTCTTACATATACTTTTCCGTGTACCTCTTTTACACATAATTCTTTCTAAATATAATTTCATATACCTCTTTGAGATCTAGCCAAGACCACAATAAAACCTAATCCTTGAAATCTTAACCAAAGGTAAAATTTCTTCTTGTAAGGTCTTCAATGGTACTACTCCAAACAATTTTAATATCTAATCCAATTGGAACTCAACTTGGATATATTTTGATTCACTCATAATGGTAAAACTCAATGACTCATATCTAGTTTGAAATCAACTGTGTATCTCATCTTTCAAAAGTGAATCAAATCTTTGGTTCCCTTATTAGTGTATATCTGAGTAATTAAGTACTTTAATTTTAGGCTTTAAGTGCTTTACTGTAATTTGATGTTTAGTGCACCTTAATGTACTTTAATGAACTTTTGATTTCATATCTACTTGATGTAACATTTGATGTGACATCTTCACTTGATCTCGGACTTCTACTTATTTAAAAAGGTAATTCATCTTCAGTCTTCTTTGAACTGAGTGAAGATGAGCTCAATCTTTTCAGTGGATGCTTGGGCATCAGCTTCCTCTACTCATATTGATACAGTTTCGGATTAATTATTCTCAGTTGAACCTTTCCTCATAAGTGATGATCCCTATGGTTTACAACGTGGTGATGATTCTATGTTTTCTGTTGAGTCATTTAAGTTATCCAATTCACAGTGCAATGCTGCTCAACCAAATGCACCTCTTGATCTCCCATCTGATCCAACCATTGATCTCCCTTCTGACTCAAGTGCATGTGGAGCAACGGAAAGGCAAAGCAAGCTCAATCTACGTTTTAAAAGAAGGCCTCGTGAAGTAAGTAAAAAAAGATTTAAATTTCTTACTTCAGATAGACATATTGCATTGGATATTGTGAAGCATTGTTGTGGTTTGAAATGTTTGTACAATTTAGGAATGAAGAAACTAAAGCACCTAAGAGAGAAATTCCTCCATTTAGATAGTGAAAGGCAGGATATATACCTTGTTTCTCACATGCAAATGATTGAGGATAACATGTAGTAACACGTGTTGCTTTTGAATATTTCTTTAGTCAAGGGATGCGATGTTGTAGGGTTGCATTTAAAATTGCAATGGGTGTGGGAAATTTTAGAATACATAGGGTTCAACAGGGGCTTATGAATGGGGATCTCATTTTGGATATGTTCCATGTTGGGACCAAAGGATCTGTTGGACGTCATGCAATGAATTGGATGATGAACTATTTTAGCTTGCATTGTGAGGTTATGCCTACAACTCGAAGGTTGCACTTGTCAGATAACTTTACTCATCGAGAGGTATTTCAAATATATAGAGAAGACATGGAAAATAGAAATGAGAAGTATGTGTTGTATCGTCACTTTACTCGATTATGGAAGCAAGAGTTTAACAATGTGTCTATTCCTCGTAAAGTTAGAATGGGTGAATGTTCAGTTTGCGCCACTTTGAAAAACATGGCAAAGGGGGCTACAACACCACAAGAAAAGGATAATTTTAAAAATCTTCTTAACAACCATCGTGAGAGTCAAGCTTTAGAGAGAAAGAAAGCAATTCATCATCGAAGTAAAGCACTCAGAAATCCAGAGCATTATATGTGTTTGTTGATCGATGGTATGGATAAAAAGAAAAACTTGTTTGCCACATTTTTATCGCATCCCTAAGGACATTGGAGATGAAGTCCTTGTGCAAATGCATTTGGTTGGTGCTTTGGTATACAATGGAACTGTAATGTCCAAGGTTTTCTTCACATATCCGAATGTGCATAATGATCCAAACCTTACAGTTACTATCATTCATCGGGTTTTGCAATCATGGAAGGGTCTTTTGCCACCAACTCTATATTTGCAACTTGATAACTACAAGAGAGAATAAAAATTCTACAGTCTTTGGATATTTAAGCATGCTTGTTGAAAAAAAGGTATTTCAGAAGGTTAAGGTAAATTTCCTTCTGGTTGGCCACACTCATGATCATATTGATCAAATGTTCAGTACTTTCTCTAAGAAGCTGGCACGTAACAATGATTTTACTCTTCCGATTTTATCTGAGCTGATTTCAGAAGCATATACTCCAAAACGAGAAGTTCAACACCTCACACAGATTTATAACTTTAAGCACTTTTGCTCAATGGGCCTTGATAACAGTGCTAAGGTTTTGGCTTCGTTGCACAATATTAGTTTCAACCATGTATTCTTGATGAGGAGGGTTGATGAAATGACCCTTTTATTTGCAAAGCAGTATTCATCTTCTCCTGGGTGGGAGCCTAAAGAGGGATGTAGATTCTTATTGCAGATGCCTAATTTGTCTACAGTGTATGGTGCAGAACAATCACCATGTGAAGATAAAAACAATACAGAAAGATGTGGAAATGTGGTTGATCAAAGTAAAAGCTGGATGCATGCACTCATTGAAAAGAAGAGACATATTGAGCGTGCAAAAAAATATGCTGGAGATCAAGATGTATCTTGGTGGGAGGACTTTTTCAATCATCAAGAAGAGATTATATACTATACAATTGCAGATCATTGGCCAGTTGATGTTCCATTCACATGGGATTTTTGTACACAAAGATCCGTGAATGTGGCCCAAGCATGTAATGCAGATGCACTTCAAAGTTTTATACATCCACCAAAAAGAAATATTTATGTAGGCCCAAGGATGACAAAACAGGCAGAAGCAAGATGGCAAGGAAATTTAATAGAGATAAATGTTGGAACACTTATTGCAGTACTTGCTGATGGTGATGAGGCTACCAGACCATTTTGGATTGCAAAGGTTTTAAAGATAACTAAAGATATCGATCAGAGAAGAATAGAGGCTTTGATGGTGCATTGGTATTACACTAAAAGTAGTAATGCATTCACAGGTAAATATAACTTAGAAATGGTGTGTGATACTAAACGAACAGGTTCAGAAAAGAAAAAGAATATTAGATGCACATCCACTCTTAAAATGGATGATGTAGATATTCTTGTTTATGATTTTTCCTTGACAAAAACAGGTCACTTGAGGAAAGCAACCATCAATATGATAAAACAAAAGCTTCCAGATGTATGTGGTACAGGAAATCATAGGCAAACAACAAGATTTGTGCATGATCCTGCAGAATTTGGTATGTACGTCGATGAAGATAGAGCTCTTGTGGATATAGAAGAAGAAGAAGAGAGCTCTCAATAGTATGAGACTGAATCAAGTGCATCAGATGATGAGGGTGTAGACATAGATCGACATAGTTGTGACTTGCATTGAAACTCTCTAACGAAGGTACCAAAGATACCCATAGAAAGATCATAACCAAGCCTCTCTACTCTCTTTTGACCAAGTTTGAATGGACAGATGAATGTGAGACTCATTTAGTGAACTTAAACGACACTTGTCTTCAACAGATATATTAACAACACCGGCTTGGATTCAGCCTTTCCATGTACATGTGCATGCATCCAACTATGCCATAGGATGTGTGTTGGCACAACCTACGAACGAAGGCAATATAGATCTCCCTATAGCTTATGTGAGCAGATAGTTGAATGCAGCAGAAAGAAACTACACCACTATAGAACACGAATGATTAGGAATGATTTATGTAGTAAAGAAATTCAAGCATTACTTGTTGGCGAATAAGTTCAAGTTCTTCACGGATCATCAAGCATTGTTGTACTTAGTCAATAAGCCTTGTAACGCCGGACGACTGATACGATGGTTTCTATTACTCATGGAATACGACTTTGAAGTAACAGTCAGGAAGGGAAAGACCCACCTTGGAGTTGACCATCTCTCAAGATTAACCACGGAAGAAGCTCTTCAAGGAATAGTGGATGAACTACCAGACACATACCTGTTTAATCTTGAATTAGTACCAGAATGGACTAAGCCTATCTTCCCTATTCTCAATTTCGACCCAAGAACCCTAGGATAAGGATCAAAGAAGGAGAGATTACTGTTGATATATTTAGGTAGTGATGTGTGTGAACACACTAGGACCACCGGGGCACTTTTTTCCCTCTTTAGGAGGTTTCTTTCCCCTGGCTTGTATATATGCCTATTGCCCTAATGGGCTACTTATCTTTGTACATTCTCTAGTAATACATTCAGTATTGTATGTTGTGCTCCAAGCTTCTTCTTCTTCCTTGTGCTATTCGCGTGCTTCCGCAGACGTCTAACTCCAACAATTGGTATCAGAGCAGGTCGTCGCTTCATGTAGGGTGCCGTCGACACTCCTCCGTTTGCAGTCTCAAAATCGCACAAATTTTGGTGAGCATACTCAGCCTGTTTCAGAGATCTTTCTTCGCTCTGTGGTGCCGAAATCGCGATATGAGCTCGTTTCGGCCTCCGAATGCACTATCACACTGCTTGTGTAGGCTATTTTGTCTTTTTGTGCCAAAGTTATACACCAGTTTCTGTTCGCCAGTATAAGCATCTTGAAGTCTGATACAGGTCTAGCAGAATTCGTCTAGGCAGTTCTGTTCAACTTTTTGAGATACAGTCAATTTTCTACATCAAGGTAGTTTAGTCACCGACCATGGCTGAAAGTAGTGATGTATTCCGTATGTTGGCCATTGAGGATAAGTTGGATGGTACCAACTACCCATCATGGGCTTATATGATGTGACATGGTGTTGGTTGCAAAAGGACTCTGGAACATTGTACAGGGTGTCGAAAAACATCCTATCACACCTACAACTGTTACAACTCCAGGTACTGAAGCTGATGCAGAAGGTGTCCAAGATGATGATATTCTGCACATTCTTGTTCTTGCTACGGTTTCTACTGTAGCTACTACAGAGCAGATTCGCTGGGATGGTAGAGATGCCCAGGCACATGCATTGATAGCTTTGTCTATCAAACGTGCCATTATTCCTCACATTCGCTCTTGGAGAATAGTTAAGGATGCTTCGGATACACTTACCACATTGTACCGAGCTAGGAATGAGGCTCGTGTTGCTTACCTCCGAAAACAGTCGGAGAGTGAGCACATGAATGAAGGTGATTCTATGGATAGTTTCCTAACGAAGATCAAAGACTTGAAGGAACAATTGATTTCTGTTGATGAGGTTATACCAGATAGCTCACTTGTGCAGACCGTTCTGAATGGTCTCTTGATTCATATGAGAGTTTTGCTTCTACTCTTCGGTTGATGATGAAAGGCAATCCAAATGCCTTATCATTTGAGGAGTTAGTCTCTGTTCTGTTGCAGGAAGATCAATCTATGCAGAACAGGTCCATTATGCGAGTTGTAGATCAAGCTTTCCGAGCTAGTGAGAAGGGCAAAGGAAAATGGAGCTCTTCAACTAGTAAGCAAAAATCTGCTAATTCTGCATATTCGAAGAAGGAAGATAAAGATGAGAAGAAATCAAAAAAGCAGAAATTGTTTTGTAAGTACTATAAAGGGAATGATCATATCATAAAGACCTGTCCAAAACTGGCTGCTAAAGAGGCAAAGAAGAAAGAGGCTAGAATGGTTTGTTGCAGAGGCCTCTACACCAAAAACAGAGTCTGCTAATCTTGTGCAGGAAGAAGAATGGCCATTTACTACTGTCTGCACTTTTGACCCATCTTCTCATGAGCAGTGCATGTCTGCAGTAGACTCAGATGTTTGGCATTTTGACAGTGGGGCGACCAAACATATTACTTTGCAGTGCAGTTTCTTCTCTTCACTCGAGCCTGCCCCTACAGCGAATACTATTACATGCGCCAATAACTCCTCTTATCATGTTATGGGAGTTAATAAGATCATTTTGACTACTGCTGATTGTAGTTCTTTCACTTTGTTAGATGCTTTATTTGTGCCAGGGATGAAGAAGAACCTGTTATCAGTTTCTGCATTAGCCAAGATTGGTTTGGTTGTGAAATTTGTTGATGACAGGTGTATAGTTCATGATCTGTCAAATGGCAATGTGATTATTGCTTTTGGCATTTTATGTCGTGGATTGAATAAGCTCATAGACTATGATAGATGTGTAAATGATTTGGCTGCAATAAATGATACCAATTTTGGCTATTTTTAGATCTTATTTAGACCTCCAAATAGTCCCTAGAACCTACTTTTTAACTATGCCGAACACTAGATGTGAAATCGGTCAAAGCTAGTCTAGAAACTATAAATAGAGCTAGAGAGCTCATTTTTGAGGTTAGCTAGTGTAGACTTGTATGAGTTAGTGTCAGCTTGAGCTTGTAAAAGTGTTATTGAGCAATAGAGTTTACTTTCAAACTTCCATTGTGTCTTTCTTATCTCTTTGTTGTGTGTGTGTGTGTATGTGTGTGTGCATTTCCATGCTTCTCACCTTCACTCTCACTACATCGCGCATTCACGATCTTCATATCACTCCTATCTCTTCCACGGATTGACATTATGGAGGTGGATCTTCTTAACGTGGTGCTTACCATTGTGCTAGAGCAAAATGTCTGGACTTGTGGGACCTATTTTAGCTCCTGTAGTCTCAACTAACAACAAATATATATTGACATGCATCGACTATGTGACCCAATGGGCTAAGGTATGGGCTTTGATGAATGCTACAACCATTTCAATAGCTCGATGTCTGACTAGGGATGTTTTCCCACATTTTCCTTTGCCCCTTGAGCTGGTTTCAGATCACGTCACCCATTTCTCAAATGATTTAATTAAAGCTTTGACAAATGAATTTCATATTGTTTATAAGTTCACTACACCTTATTATTTGCGAGAAAATGGTTTAGCTGAAAACACTAATAAAAATTTCCTAACTATGCTCGAAAAGTTAATTCAATTTTCTCTGAAATGTTGGGATGAGCTTCTACCTTCAGTGTTGTGGGATTATCATACTACGTATAAAGTATCTACCAGATTCACTCTTTTTAAAGTGGCATTTGGAATTGAAGCTATTGGGGGCATGGAATTGGTGGTTCCTAGCCTTCATGTCACCATCGAGAACAAACTCTTATCAAAAGAATCGATTTATCACCGACTTGATGAGCTTTGAGCTTTGGATGAGACCCATGTTTGAGAGTTTTTTTTACTAATGAAGGGCATGCAAATCCACCAAGCTCACACTCATGATTTTTTTCTCATGAACTCTAGTGTTTCAAGTTGGATAGTCAATTTTAGTCTATAATTCTAAAGCAGACTGGAAAGTCGGCAAATTTAAAGTTAGATGGTTCGACCCTTATCGTATTTGGCGCAGATTGTTCTAGCTACATTTTGGTTGACTAGTCTGATCGGAGAACCTTTACGCAGCTCTTTTAATGGATCTTGGTTATGGCCCTTTCGCACTCCATTCAAGGAATCCTAATTTTGGCAGCTCTTTCATGGCGCCTACCCTCCATGTTCCACTTTCATCCGCTCCTCCATGCACATTATAGTCGGTTGGCACCCGGTTATTATTTACCTTTATTATAGTTATGGTTGTTGCATGTCATTCTGTCATTTCCTTTCTTGCCATCTCTATTTATTCTTAGGTGTTTTATTTCTTTCCTTTATGGTGTGAACTCTGCGAGTGTCTTGGCTTCCTATGTCTTCTTTGTGTGTGCACGTATTGTCCATGGAGCCTTTACCGCATCTCACTAGGTTCGGCGATGGTATGACTCTTGATCTTGTTGAGTACTTTCGAGTATGAGGTTAACTACCATTCACCCAATTCAGTGTTTTACTTTCATCGCATTCACAAAGAATGTCAGAGGGTGGTAAAACAGTTATCCAAGGGCCATTCTCCATGCACTCACTTGCCACATTTGTTTTCCCTCCTCCTTCCTGATGTACCCTCTATAGTTCCTACATCTATCATTCCTCCTCTCCTTCGAGCTTTGGCAGTGTCTTCACACATGGATCTAGATGATGAGAAAGAAGACGACTCATTGTTAATGTGTTTCCCTCAAAAGCACCATTGTGTCATTTTCATCTCCACTCTCACTTCGAGTTCATCTTCCGCCCATGCCAACACCGGGATCATCATCACAACCAAGGAGGTATCAATAGTCATTGGGGTCACTGACGCTCATTCACAATCTATTGTGGAAGGTGCAGATACAATTCTAGATATTGGTGATAAAGCTCTTAGCTCGTTGATGATAGATAGCATTCTTCTTCAAGGAAACCTTGATCATTCTCCTATGAAGAAGGTAACTAATTTGTTAATAGATGAAATCATTAATCGCCTAGAAGACAAGCAAGTTCAAGCAACCATGATAGATGTTACTGTGGTCGCTGGAGTGAAAGATATCTCCTCAATCGCACTCACCTCCATCATCTTTCAAATGGTAAATCCAATGGTTCCATCCAGACCTATTCTCTCTTTGAAGGTTGATTCTATTGATGATCAGTTTATTGAGATAACACAATCTGCTTCTCTTAATTACTCTCTGCCCCACTCCACTAAAGTCAAATTAGCTCATGGTTCATTAGCCACCCTCTCTCTCCCTAATCGGTCATTCCTTCGATTGGGAATTGGAACACAACCATTGTTAGCCGATATTGCTAAGGTTGGTCAATACCTGATGCAAGCGACTAGTCACATTCAATCGAGTTTTGATGAGGAGAAGTAGAATATATAGAAGGAGTTCCAATATACATTATGTTAAGATATTAAGCTCAACATGTGATTATCCAAGATGACACGTATCACTTTTTCATTTCTTTGACATGTATAGTAGTCATGGTGATATATGTCAAGGATACTTCATTGACCTGTACTAGATTTATTTATCGAAAGTGATGGCACATTTTTTTCTTGCCAGCTCACTTATTCGTAGACATTAAGATTTTCCTTGTGTAGTGTTCTTATATATTGCACTTGTTGTATTCTTGTTTTAGGTCATTCTTGTACATTCCTTTTACGTAATATAAGAAGAAGAAGAAGAAGATCATTCTTCCTTGCCTCAATCTATGTGTGTGCTCCTCTTTGATTGTGAGAGTGCGTGTGTGAGCTCTCTTCCTTATCTCCTTGCTTGTGAAATGGTATCAAAGCCAACATGGATGTAGAGAGTTCTTGGAGAAGATCGACGGTGAAGAGTACGTGAGAAGGCATGGAGAAAGCACGATTCACAAATGACCTTAGATTGCTACGAAAATCAGTGTGAAGATAGAAAATTAGTTTTTGTCATATCGAAGTTTTGAATCCATCTCGACCTCCGTTTTGAGCCCGCAAGGTGGGACCCACATAAAACCCAGGTCAGTTTGCAAAACTATAACTTGCATCATGTTCAACAACACTCATAAATATAGGATCCAAAAATTCAAATGATTCCATGTATTGTTGATACACGAAAACTATGTTTTTCTGAGATCAAACTGTCATATCATAGTGCGATAATGTTCAAGCAGAACTGCCACTTGGAGTGTTTTGCAGTGGTGTGAATAGCTACAACAATGGCAAACACAGATGGAATGAGTCAGCTTATGAGTGATAAGTTGGACAAGAACAACTTCCATGCTTGGAGATTTAGAATGACAAACTTTCTGATGGGAAAAGTCTACTAAAAGTACATCGAAGGAGAGAATGAAAACGCTTTGTAGTTACTAGAGAGGAATCTGACTATAGACCAGTTAAGAGTGTATGAAGAATGGAAATCAAGGAGCACAAAAGGTAATGTATTGGCTATCTGTTAACATACACGATAGCATGATTGGGCACATACAGGATGCCAAGACTCCAAAAAGAGGCTTGGAATAGTTTGGTCATATTGTATGAGACCAATACAAAGGCATGGAAATTGCAACTCAGGAACGAGCTCCATCCGCTAGAGAAAAATGCCATGTCGGTAAGCAACTACACCCTGAAAATCAAAAGCATATGTGAGTCACTTGCATCTATTGGCGTGAATGTAGATGATGATGATAAGGTGGAAGTGTGCCTTCGTGTTTTAGAAGCTGCATATAAGCAGTTCAGAACTTCTATACAGACCAGGGAAAATATTCCAAATTTTGTGGATCTGGTATCTATGTTGATTATTGAAGAAAAGAATCTTGGTGAGAATTCAAACTCCCAAGGAAAACCTAGTTCTGAGTAGGTATTCTACTCTGGAAGAGAAAGAGGGAGAGGTAGAGGCTTCGGAAGTGGAAGCGGACACAATAATCAAGAGCAAGGTCAACAACAGAATCATGCAAGAGGAAGAGGAGAGTTTCAAAGCAGGGGGAGCCAAAGAGGTCGCAGAAACTTCCAAATGAATGATTCAAGAAAATGACACTAAAGGATGCTAGAATTTTGGTAAACGTGGACACTTTGAATGTGATTTTAGGTTGAAGAATCAAAATAATAGAAGGCAACAAAACAACTATGCATCCACAAGTGCAAATGAATCTGAGAAGATGTTCATAGTTCAACATCATATGATGAATACAATGTCTACTGATGGTTCAAAATGGAATGGTAATGTCTGGTATTTTGATTCAGGTGCTTCAAATCACATGGCCAGTCATGCAGAATGGTTTAGTAGTTTGCAGAAATTGCCAGTTCCTGGATATGTTGAAACAGGTGATGACACATCACACCCTATCGAGCATACAAGAAACATAGCACTGTCTATGGAGGATGGGAAGGTAAAACATCTTGTTGATGTGCTTCATGTTCCAAATATAACAAAGAATCTAGTTTCTGTTGGACATATGGTTGACCAAGGATTACAAGTCACGTTCAATGCTGATGTGTTATATGTAGAAGAGTACAAACAGGATAGCCGATTGGTTTCCAAAGGAAAAAAGTGGGTAGGATGTTCACCTTAAATGTGAAAATTCATGAAATGAATGCATCCATGTTTGCAAAAGGTGCAAGAGTTATTGTTGATATAGAGATCTGGCATAAACAAATTGGACATGCAAATTTGTAGAGGCAAAATTGATGCAGTCCAAGCAGATTGTGTATGGACTACCAAATTTCAAAGTTGCAAAAGTTTGTGCAGCATGTCAATTCGGTAAACAGTCAAGAGCATCATTTTTGCATGATAAGCATGTAAGTGAGAATGTACTAGAAATAGTGCATACAGATGTTTGGGGTCCAGCAAAGACCACATCTATGGGCGCTTGCAGGTTTTATGTTACTTTCATTGATGACAATACATGGAAAATGTGGGTATATTTCATGAAAGAGAAGAGTCAGGTGTTCACTCACTCCCAGAATTTTAAAGCTATGGTGGAAAAGCAGAAAGGGAAATATATTAAGACATTGAGATATGATGGTGGAGGTGAATACATGTCAAATGAGTTCAATGCCATATGTCTTTCCATATCCATTTTCTACCAATCATGCTTTATACATGCTTATGCTACCATCAGCATTGTGATTTACCTTGTAAACCCACTTGCATCCTATGGGTTTCTTTCCTTGCAGCAATGGAACAAAATGCCAAGGATCATTATACAAGGGATTGTCCTCACAACTGCCCTGCTCCGATCCATATGATTGTAGTCTCTACAAGAGAAGAAGGTATGACTCCACAAATCTATGTTGTTTCATCATGTGCAATACCTATGATGACTAGAGCTAGACAATTGCTGACAACTTGTATAGAAGACCAAGAAGGAGTCAAGGAAAAAGAAGAGGACAAGAAGGTTGATTTGAAGGATCAAGTGGCAATTTAAGAAGCCTATGAAAGAGTGAGGACTTCACTAAAGAACCAACCTACTTGCCCCTAGAAGAATACATAAGAGGTGGATATCAAAGAAATTTTGAAGGGAATTCACCACACGTTTAGTTTATTCCAACTTATAAAAATGGATGCAAAGGTGAGAAATGATTTATCAAAAGTAATACAATCTGGCTACATGATCCAACCACCTAGAATAGATGAGCTCGTGGTGGATTTTATTTTTGCATCATTGGTAGACTATGAAAGTTCAATTGTTTCTATAAAAACTCAAATTTTGATAGTGTTAAATTGGATGATGGACAATGCAAAATGTTACACAATTGAAATAACTTAAATAAGTGAAGATTGTGTAGAGGAAGCACAAGGAGGCCCAAAAGAGGTAAAAAGTGATAATTTACACTTGAAGAGTAACCAAAGAGGTAACTCAAGTGATTACATGGAACTAGATGCAAAAGTCAAAACAAGGCCTCATGTGGCTCAAGTTGGGCACCTTTCCAAGGGTGGGCATCATGAGGCCCAAGTTGGGCACCTCTACTAGGGTGGCTGAAGTGGCTATCATCAGGCCCAAGTTGGGAGCCTCTCCCAAAGTGGGTCAAGTGGGAGAGAATTCTTAGGTAGCCAAGGTGGGCAATTTAGGCACCTAATCTTTTATGGTCAAAATGAAGTCTTTGGAAGACCAATTTTCATGCAAGATGAATGTGGGAAACTAAAATCAAGAACATCTCAAGACATGAGACGCTTGAATATTGATGATCTTCATGATGGGCCACCACAAGGTAGACATATAGTAGGTACATGGCAAGTAGGCAAGAATCCTTCCCTTGGCCAAAATGGAGCAATTTTCTCTATCAAAATAACTCCTCTTGTGGAGCAAGGTGGATAAGCTCATTTTTTGCAAGCACCTACCAAAAGGTAGAGAGCTCCAATTGGGCCACTTTACCATAGTGGTCACCTTTTGGCAAAAGGCATCACTACACTAGTTTCTCCAGTGGACAACCTAAAGTCAATAGTTTATAGGATGTTGTGGTAAAATATGCAAAATGTGTTAGGGAAGCTCAAGCCACATCTTACAACTCAATAATATTGAAGGATGTTATATTCTTAGACATTTTGTCATAATGGACAAATGATCTGATCATAAAGCATGAACATGAGATAAGTATTACTCTTTATCCTATTACTTAAGATTTGCGTAAAGAGGAAGCATTAATGTAGGACATGCATCTTGAGAAGGATCAAAATCATCACTTGAGCAACTTATGAAACAAAATGGTTATGATACCATGTAGAAACATCCCAAAGGTAAGATTAATTGTAGACTACAAGAAAGCTAGAACATGGAAGAAACTAAAAAAGAAGCACTCTGAAGCTGCAGAATGTTATTGGTGGATAGAGCCTCACTTGCAAGGTACTTGTTCTACTGGTACTTGTACTATTGTAAGGAGGAAAGAAAAGAGTAAGATAGAAGCACCCACATCATATTAAACCAATGCCAAGGATCCCCTAGCTATCATTTCCAAAGTGGATTTTAATTTTACTTGAATCTAGCAAGAGACAATTCATTCACTCTATATACCACGGTTCATTTCATTTTCATTTTGTTTGAAAAATTAAATAAAGGGCAAGCTACAATGGGACAGTGCAAAGATGTGATGGGCGGGTCTATACTGTGGAAAACGATAATATCTTTCTTAGACCATGATAAGAGTTGCTCTCTAGAATATTGAAGCTATGAAATGATTGATCTTTTTTCATTGGAACCAAGGGCTAAATCTTCATGTAAATTTGTTTGCACTGGAACCTATGGCAAGAATCCTTTGGGCAATGTTTGGAGTATCTTCCTTGGGCATTTCTTCAAGCATTGTTTTGAACTCTTTGAGTGGGGCCTTGGAAAATTTCTTCAAACAATCTCTTCGGTTAGTTTAGTGGACACTTTGGGCTTAGCAAGATCCATATTGGCAACCCTTCACTGTAAAGGGATCGGGTCCACCCATTGGGCGAACCATCACCCTAAGGGGAGGGGGCACCCATTGGGTGAACCCTCACCCTAAAGGGCTTGGGGTCACCCATTGGGTGACCCTTCGTCCTAAGGGGCTTGGTGGCCATCCATTGGGTGACCCCTTGCCAAAAAGGGCATGGGGCCACCCATTAGGCTGCCCCTTGCCCTAAAGAGATTGGGGCCACCCTATTAGATGAGACCTAGCCCTAAAGGGAATTCAGGGCACCCATTGGATGACTCCTCCTCCTAAGGGGCTTGGGGGCCACCCATTGGGTGACCCCTAGCCCTAATAGGCATGGGGGGGCACCCTTGAGCGACCCCTAGCCCTTGGAGTCCACAAAATGGAAGTAGGATTGAAGCACATCATCTTAAGAAAGATTGAGGATTGAAGCATAAGGTCTTGTGCAAACCACCTCCATAGGTATTCCTCTAGGGGGACTCGACCTCCAAAATCACAGGAGGCAACACTACTTGACTTCTTCTCTTCCCATTTGCAAATGTCAGCCAAAGTAGTAATTAAAGGTGACTTTAGGGAGATTTCAATCAAAGGAAAATTTCCTAGCAAGCATGATATGAAGGGTGGCTATGACTTCATAAAACATGTAGCTAGAAAAAGGTGTTAGAATCATTTGCAAAGTGAAGAAGCATGTTGGTAAGGACTACATGCCGAGGTGGCCAAAAGTATCAAATACCCAAAATTGGGTGCCATCTCTACCTCTTTTAGACATGGTCAAAACAAGGTGTCTACTCCACCTATTTTTGAAATGACTACCTTGGCCAATAGTATGATCTCTCATATGAAGAGACATGGAGTAAATTTTTATTCAATTGTCACTAAATGGTTAATGCGGGAATTAATTAAGGGAAGATCGTCGCAAGGCTCTGGTAGTGTCAAAGGATCTCATTGGAGGACCTGAAGGTGGTTGGTTTCTAGTGCCAAAATTAGCCCACTCCTCCACCAATCATGTGAGTTTGGTGCATGTGACAGTAAGGGCTTGGATTTGACAAGGTGTTGTGGAAGGACTCCATAGCCTCCACACAACTGAACTAAGAAGTCTAAGAGAACTTAACTAGCAAGGCCACACACTAGGAAGAGAGATGTCTTTCCACCCAACCAACCCCTCCAATATATAGCTCCAAGTCCAAGGGGGTAAGTCCCTCTCAAGGGGTCATGTGTACCTTCCATCACATGAGTCCCTAAGGTGGTCACATGGTTTCCAAGCTTAGGATATCACATGAAACCACATGGCTTCTAAAAGAAGACTCTCCAAGCTCTCATGTACAAATCAAGTGGCTAGGAGAAGCTTCCATTCAAGCCTAAGGTACTCAACCTTAGAGAATTAGCCCTCAGGTTCAAGACCCATCTAAAAGGGGTAAATAAACCATAAATCCAAAGGGTTTCACACCTAGAAACCCAAGGGTTCTACACCTTAGACCCATGTAATTATAAAACATTATCCCCCCCTTAAAAGCATTTCCGTCCTCGGAAATGAGTGGAGATATATACCTTGGGGTATTCCCCCGTGCTCCATGATCAATCTCAAGCATCATGGCTTTCATCTCTCTAAGTTCGCCTCTTAATTCAAAAGGGGAGTTCTACCCTGACTGAATTTTAAAAGAGGAGAATCCATGTGTAGTCTAAGCTTGCCCTAATCATTGAGAGTTCCATCTAGTTTGCATACGAAAAAGAACTGAGTCGAATGAAAAGTATGGAAAAAATGAAAAGGCTAGAAGAGAACATCCGTGCCTATTTCCTTTGTTTAAGCCATGTGTCATCTCGAGCTCCATAGCTCAAACATGTGAATTAGGTGGATATAAAGTGACTTCAGCTAAATTACTACCTTGGTCCATTGCTTTGTACCACTTGTGCATGGACCTTTTCAGGTTTCTTTATCAGATTCATCTCTCGAGTTAGAACCCAACTTGTTCTGAAAGGAAGATGAATCTTTCATAATCCCTGCCCAAATCACTCTTTTTTAGTGAAATGGGTGGATTTCCTTGTTTGCAATTCGCCTCCAATAATTCTTAATAGAGGGGAATTTCATTATATAATCCCTACCTAACCAATGGAATGGTAAAGGTTGATTATATAACATCCTCTTTATCTTCAGAGAGAGCTTACCAAAAAGTGGGTGCAATGTTCTTTCAAAACTTTACGTAGTTTTGAGAATCCACTTTTAAGGGACTAGAATCCATAAGGGTTAATCTAACTATTGTAACCTTTGACTGAAACCTATTTTACTTGTTCTTCCAAAAAGATAAGATCTTTATAACTACATCCCAAGATGGGAACTCATAGTGTAAAAGATCATGTTATCTTTAAGTTCATAAGTAGAAATAGATTATTCCAATCATTTCTTCAATGTTTAACTTTTACGGATCTTTAATTAGATCTCAAACCTTAAGGGTCTTCTTGATACTTCTAGAGTTCTCTCCCTTATATTCTCAATCTGTTAAAGATGTCCTATGTTGACATCTTTCTTATTCTTCAATTGACTTGAAATATCAAGTATCCAAAAGATGATCTTTCTGAGCTTTCTTTCAAGCTTGGTCTAAGATCATTTTTATGTTCGTTGAATTTCAAGTCATACTTTGGCATAAAGCTTTTAGAGCTTCATCCTTTGGAGTTTACCTTCAAACTCAAAAAAGTTGATCCTCTCCTTATTTCTAAATCTCTATAAGAGATAGATACTTTCATATCTTGTTGGAAGAATTCTTCTTCCCTTTGAGAGGATAATTGAAGAAGATGCCTATTCCTAGACATTGTCTTCGTGATGTATTCCATTGGATCATGAGTCCCTTTTTCTTCTGGCCATCAAGAAAAAGTACTCAACGGGACTCAATACCCACTGTCCCATACCAGTGGGTACCTCATCCAATCCACAAAACTTTGTCTCTATACTTTCTCACCTTTTCTGTCCTTTTAAATGCCCTTCATACTATGGTACCAAATTATAAGAGCAAGGACTAAGGTGCTTAGATACACCACTACTAATCTTACTTAAATAATTGGTTAACCATTTAATGTGGTGTGACTCATCTTATCAAACTTAAAGTTTGACTTGATTTCTACCTTACTTAGGTCTCTTGGCTTCCTTCTATTTTTTAGCCAAAATAAGAGATAAGACTAGGTCTTTCTCAAATAGATTCCTTCATGCTTCAAAGCTTTGCCCATGGGTTTTACTTAGGGATCTAGCTATTATGCTTCATACAAGAAGTCATATTCCTTAGGTCTATATTACTAGAATCCATAACGTATGTTATGTTATCCCTATGAAGCATCAAAATATCGTTAGGTTTATCCTTTATAGTTCATCCAACTTCTTTTCCTATCCTACTTAGGATTTATACAATCCTTATGGTGCATGCAAGTCTTCTCTTGCATTGGGGTTTTTTGAGAAATCCCAATCTTTGAGAACTTCATTTACTTGGAAGATGTAATGAAAGATATATGAAGTACTAAAATACGAGGAAGTACTTCAAATTTATCTATTTCTTGCATATCTTTTACCTTGCAATACCCTATTTGGTCTTTTCAAGGCATAAGATACAAGTTCTTGGGAACATTCTCCCCTCCTTAAGAGTTTTCGTCCTCGAAAACTACCTGAGAGTAAATTGAAAATTGTGCTCTTCCAAAAGTATTTGAAAGAGTTTATTTTCAATCTTTTATTGTTCCCCCTAGTTAAAAGAACTATTCAAAGTTTTTTATGCTTTCTATTCTCCAAGCATAGAGAACAAATGTCCCAAAGTTCAAGTTGAGATTACCCACAAGTTCGATGTCCCATACCACCGAATTTACTTTAGTGGTAGTGTAAACCTAGATGTCCCATACCATCCGGCTTACACTTCCACTTTGGTAAAGGTAACTTTAGCTTGAGCTTTGGGATCAAACCTTCTTCTAATCAAGTCATCTATTACTTCTTGGACTTGTAAGTGTTATTTCCACTGCAAAGCATATGTATTGCCTATTCTACAATGGAGTTTCAACTTATCAAGTCTCAATTGCAACTTGATAAGACTAGTGTTAGAAAATTGGCTTTTCAATTATTCCTTAATTCATATATACTCTACAGGATCCCTTTCATGTCACTTGATGATAGAGCTAGTTTATATCTCAACTAGATATCATCTCTTATGACATAATGAGTAATCTGAGAAAGAATAATTGATTTGCCAATCAAATCTCTATGTTGGAGTAGATGGTAATTCCATTTACTATATAGTTCTTTCTTTCTAGGACATTAGAAAATGGTACTTAGGGTTTATTACAAGCTTTGACTTTTACCTTCTCTTCATGCCTTGCATTTGTTTGGAAGAATAATGTAAGGCTCCAAATAGTTCTTAAGTTCTTTCAAACAAAGAACTTTCTTGAACAAAAGCACTAATACTTTCATCTTCCAAAACTAAGACCATATTTTCTCTTCCTTAGAGCTAAGTTACCACCATTTTATCGTGGTTTTAAGAGAGAAAATTTTTGTTTTACTACCTTAAGTCTATGGCCTTGCTGATCAGGCATGCCATGGGCTTTTATGGAATTTAAACTTCCATAAGAAGGATTTTTAGTTTTAAGGTAGTTCAAGAAGTTAGGATTATTTGAACTAAGCCAAACTTAAAGGAATTAAATGGTTTATAGTGGCCAATTGGCCTTACCACCATTCTTCCTAGAAACTAATAAAATCAAATCCTATTCTCGATCCTTTCTTGTTGCAGATGAAGAAAATACATACCAGGAAACAAACGAGGCCTTGTTCGCAGTCGATATTGGAGGCTCCCGTACTGAGAGAGGCAAACCATCCGAGATTCATGATGGTTGGGGTGTTCGTCGGCAAGATGAAGATCTTGAACGAAACTGCGTCACGGTGGAAAATAGACGGAGTGTTTCTACCCATCTGGATGATGAGGTGAGATAGCAGAACGATCCTAGAACTACATCAGTCTTCTTACACGTACTAACTGTAGAAGATGTGAGGAGTTGTCGACGTGCACACAAAGCTAGATATTATCCCATCGCTAGAATCTGACAAAGCTAGTTATTGTCCTATCGTCGGAGATAGTAGGCGTAGGCATGGAGAAGAACAAAAACTACAAGGTTCAGTCGACAGCTTTGACGGAGAAAGTTATTGCGGCAGCACAAGAGGGTTTAGAACCGAAGGCAACCGAGTGTTTCCAGGGAGTCGGGTAGAAGTCGTGGGGCAATTGGGCAGCTGAGATTAGGGACGCTTAGCTGCGCACATTGTTGCACACCTCTAATACATGCAGGAAGGATGATCAAACGTGCATGTTGATGCAATGGACAAGACCCAGCCCTAGGTATGAATAGGTAGAGAGATCAATTCCCAAATTGTGCAAATGCTGTGCAATACAATTTTGGCTCATCTAACCAAAAGCAATGACTGTATACGGCGAGAAGTACTTCGACAGAGATGAAGAAGTGCTATAGTAATGCAATTTCGATGCATCTCATCAAGAGCTTACAAGCAAAGTGATGAAGATAAAAATCTCCATACATATCAACCTAAGGGCTCTGATACCACTGTTGTTGAAGGACTCCATAGCCTCCACACAACTGAACTAAGAAGTCTAAGAGAACTTAACTAGCAAGGCCACACACTAGGAAGAGAGATGTCTTTCCACCCAACCAACCCCTCCAATATATAGCTCCAAGTCCAAGGGGGTAAGTCCCTCTCAAGGGGACATATGTACCTTCCATCACATGGATCCCTAAGGTGGTCACATGGTTTCCAAGCTTAGGATATCACATGTAATCACATGGCTTCTAAAAGAAGACTCTCCAAGCTCTCACGTACAAATCAAGTGGCTAGGAGAAGTTTCCATTCAAGCCTAAGGTACTCAACCTTAGAGAATTATATATCTCAAGGGAGCACTTGATTGTGCCTTCTTACTAGACTAGACAAGATTTTGGAATTATACATTTGATTACAAGATCATGAAAAGTAATACAAGAATATGTAACTCATATAAGAAGTCCCAGTATCCGGGACTCATCGGTATGAATGGCGCGACTTGAGATGATATAAGAGATCCCACAATTAGGGACTGTAGGTATGAAGCAAGATATCTGGATTACAAGAATTCCGTTTAAGGAGATGAACTAGATACAATGAATAATTGGAAAGGATCCCATACTATGAGATTACAATATGACAAGACAAGATGTCTAAGATACTAGACTAGTCAAGACAAGAAAAAAGCACAAGGCTAGAACTCAAACTGGAACTTGGAAAGTACTTATTTGGAGATCATGACTCCTTGAGCTCCCAAGACTGGCATTGGCAAGATTGAGAATATATGTGGCCAATCCCTCCTTATATAGGTTTGCAAGGCTGATCTCTAGGGTCATTACAAATTGATGATGTCATTACAAATTGATGACCTCTAGGTGTCAGAAATAGGCAAGCATACAGTGGACCTTAGGGTTTTGGCAAATTGTAGATGCATTGGAAGCATTATTTTATCCGAATTCAAAACAAATCATGACATATAGAAATTCACATAGAATGGAAGGTTCAAGATGGTTTCCTTTGTTTCTGTGACATCAACTCCCCCTTAGGCGACAAGTTCCATGAGGAGCGATTATATGAATCTGATATATTCTAGGACTTGAATCTTCATAGCTCTTGGACTTTGTAGAGTTCTTGATATGTGGTACTCGAAGCAATGATGATGAATATCCATGATGAAACTAGAAAGCGTTTGTAGTATATCCACGTAAAAAATCAAGGGCATGATTCTCATGATGGGATGTATTGATCTTATGACTTTGGCGATGATTCCTTTGACGTGTGATTGTGATTATGGAATTCTTGAATCCAACTTATTTCTCTTTTTTAGGAAATTTGAATACTAGGTGGTCATGCTCTCCACAATAAAAGCATAATCCATTATCCCTCTTATGTTTTCTTTTATTTGGTATTAGTCGTCTGATGATGTTACCCAATTGCATGGGTTTTGGTTGAGTTTCTTCCAACATATGTTGTTGTGGACCACAGATAAATTTGTATTCTTGATCACTAATAGAAGTTGTTATATCTTGCTTTCTCTCAAAAAAACTATTATCACACTCATCAAGGCTCCCGAAATCATTATCATGATCGTAAGATATTATTCAAAAGAGACTTCAGAAGGCCTCCATTGCAAATGAGGTAACACACCGTCACAGTTGAAGCCATGTTGAGGGAAAGAAGAATGTTCATTCTACAACACTAATGCAGCATAAAGCTAGAAGAATGATGCAACAAGCTTGTCTCTAAACTCTCGTTGGAGTCTCTCTTTCTCTAGACCTTGTTTAAACTCTCTTTCTCTCTCACTCTCTCTCGCTCTCTCTCTCTCTCTCTTTGTGACACCACTTCGAGTAAGCTCGAGCTATCAAAGGAGTACACATCATCCACATGTGTTAGGTTGTCTGGTCAGGCCCTTTGCCTCTTGAGGGAGGGGTCAGGGTTCAACCTTTCCCTATAGCAGGACAATTGTGAGCCTTAGTCCAATGTATTGCCTTCTAGTAGATTTAAATAAGTTGCCTTCGGGTAGTCTAATCCCTACTTTCTGGGATGCGAAAGGTCCCATAAATGGTATAACCCTTCATCTCTATTTTGTGGGATACGAAATGTTCCATGGATAGTATACCCTTTCACCTCTACAATTGCTCTTTCAATCGAATTCAAGCTATAAGAGAGATTAGGCTTTAGTCGAACTTCCTCTTTAAAAAATGAGCAGACGACTTCAACAAAAGCTTAAATTTGACGGTCAAGATAAAATGTCGGAGATACAGCTAAAATATACGACATAAAATATAGAATTCTATTGCGTTTCCTCAAGAATCTGCGCGTCTAACATTGTTTTTCGCTTTGCTTTTCCAACTTTTCAGTTGCGTTTCTTCCCTTTTGCTTTTAGCTTTTCAAATTTCTTGCATTTCTAGCTTTTCCCTTTTTGTCGTATGTATAAATAGACAATCAAGCGTAACGCATTTCGCATTATTTGTTTCCACACTTTTGTGTCTGAATCTACTGTCTGATTCTCAGTGGATCTTACGACCTTGTTTCACTGTCAATGGCGTCCTCTTCACTCAAATGTGTTGTCAAATGTGCAGTTCTCTCCGGTTCGCGTGTGGTCTCTTCTTATCTGTCGGAACAGCAGCTGAGAAATGTTGCAAGTGTTGTCCGAAAGCTCGTCTCCGCAGGTAGATCGGACCGTGTTAATCTTCCTAGCGAAGGAGAATCTCACGCTATCGATAAACTGGAAAGGGTCCGGCAATCCATCGACGAAGAAATGAAGTACAGGCGCATGTTGGGCCTGGCGACTCCGTCACCATTCAAAATAGCTCTGCTTGGCGGGCCTGGCGTAGGCAAGGGGACGTGGGGGAGTCTTATCGCTAAGCGTTTATCTGTACCACATGTCTCTACTGGCGAGCTCGTGAGGTCCGAACTCTCCAAGCCTTTGTCGGACTGCAACGAGAAGATGCGAGATGAAATAAAATCCTCTGTGAACGAGGGCAAGCTTCTTCCCGACCATGTCATAGTGGAACTCTTATTACGGAGGATGCGCGACGAGGATCCTTCGGCAGGTTTTGTTTTGGACGGATTTCCTCGCACGCTGACGCAGGCTCGGATCCTCGATGAAGCCACAGGCGGAATAGACGTGGCACTGAACCTCCAGCTCGACAAGGATGCGCTTTTACTCAAATGCTTGGGCAGAAGGGTGTGCAGACATTGTGGCAAGGACTACAATCTCGCAAATGTGGACGTGACGACGCATAAACGTGACGCCAACGGACTAGTGAGGCGTTCACGGATTTTCCTTCCCGCGCGCTTGCCTCCTCAGGAATGCGCTGTGAAGCTAGAAGTGCGAGCAGATGATGCGAACGAGCAGGCTGTCCGAGAGCGGTTGCGCGCTTTTGCTGAGGAGAGGAAGCCGATGGAAGAGTATTACCATGCACAGAACAGGCTTACAAATGTGAATGTTGGCCCTGGAGCAGAGTATGTGTGGCCTACGATTCTCGATGTGATCAGAGGACTTGAGGCTGAGCCACGAAGACCATGAAAGCTTATAGACCAGCTCAAGCAACAATGTGCCAGTCCGTGAAAAGCTTCAGTAGTTCTAGAAGAAGTTCAGTCATATCAGAATGTTTTCTCACAGAGTTTCCTTCATGAAATCATTGTTATGATGGCAAGACGCACCTTAGAAGAGACTTCAGAAGGCCTCCATTGCAAATGAGGTAACAAATAGTGAAACTGGAAGCCATGTTGAGGGAAAGAAGAACGTTCATTCTACCACACTAATGTGGCATAAAGCTAGAAGAATGATGCAACATTTGATGGACAATTCCATCTTCTGGTCGCCACCATTTACTGTAAAATGTTCTTTACTGAGTATTCTCTGGAGCTGTCAAAAGCTGAAGAATATTTCTCTGTAAATCTTTAAACTCTTTATATTGTATTTATTTCAAGGCTTTTCAAAGCTACAAGAATGATGCAACATTTGATGTACATGTCCACCTTCTGGTCGCCACCATTTGATGTAAAATGTTCTTTGCTGGGTATTCTCATGAGCTGTCAAAGCCTGATGAATATTTCTCTGTAAATCTTTATGTATTTATTTCAAAGCTTTTTCACGTGAATGTGAATCATCCTCACCGATGCTGTGCTGAGTTTTTTCAATTGATCATGAAGTTTTGAATGATGATGTTTTCCATTGAGGGAAATAAAGTATGTTCATTAAACGTTTAAACTCTTCTAAATGAAAATGTTGAAAATCTCACTCCCTTTTTGCATGCACATCTATGCCCTCTGCATGTTTTTTATCCCAGTATAGTCAAGTATAGTCATGTAATATCTGATCTGATTCATTTAGAATAAATTTCATTTGTCCAAAACATTTTTCAAACTGAGCAATGTGTTTTATAGTTGGAACTTGTAACAATGTGTTTTATATCTATCTTTATATAAATGATTTATAAATTTATATAAATTTGGAGCTTGATCTATTGCACTTTAGCCAATCTCTATCCTGCCTAGTTCTCCTTTAAGCCATGGAAGTTTAATAAGACTCTCATGCTTTAGTGAATATATATATACATTGATCTTTGGTGAATGTGACAGGCGATTACACAATTATAGAAGACCTTTCCTCAAATAAATGATAAAGAGCTTTATTGTTTCGCACGATCATAACCTTGATTCTTTCGCATGATCATACATTCTAGAGTGAGATGAGGTTTTGAGACATTTAGAGATTCGCATTAAAAAATAGCCTATGTCCGTAACATTGTTTCCTTTCCCAAATATATGTTGCATATGTCCATGAGTAGTAATGCACCAAGTCAGATCAATTTTCCTTGATTTCCTACAAGCCAATCATGAATCTATTTAACTTTGTACCATAAAAAGCTTTAGTCATCATGTCTACACATTGCATATCTGTAGAGACATAGGATAGTTGAATATCCTTGCACATTAGCTTTCCCCTTACATAATGGTAGTGTACTTCAATATGCTTCATTTTAGCATGGTATACCGGATTAGCTCCTAGATGTAGTGAGCTTGAGTTGTCACCAAAAACATGAGGTGTTGAAGAATGAAGTCCAAGATCTGTATACAAAGATTTTAACCACATGATTTCTTGAGTTGCATTAGCCAAACCTCTATATTCGGCTTCAATAGAAGATAATGCCACGGTTGGTTGCTTCTTGGATAACCAAGAAATGATTTTTGAGCCTGCAAATGATACATACATGGATCTGCTTCTTCTATCATCTCTAGATCCGGCTCAATCTACATCTGAGTGGACCTTTAGCTCAATATCTGAAGTAAATGGATAAAACAAACCTTCATTCATAGTCCCCTTTAGGTTCGTGAGGAATCTCTTGGCCGCTTCCATATGTGGTCTTCTCGGCTTATGCATAAACTGACTCAATATGCTAATACTATAGCATATATCCACCCTTGTGAGTGTTGCATAGTTCAAACTTCCAACCAAGCTTTGATAGCTTGAAAAATCTTCAATTGGCTCTCCTTCATAAGCACTAAGCTTATGATTTTGCTCCATAGGTGTACCTGCACACTTGGTGTTCTCTATCTTGAACTTGATGAGCATGTCATGCACATACTTCTTTTGTGTGATGTATATACCTGAACCTGTGTAGATTAACTCCAATCCAAGAAAATAAGTGAGTGATCCGAGGTCACTTATTTTGAACTCCTCCTTCATTTGAGTCTTTACCTATTTGATTGCTTCAAGATCATTGCCTATGATAATAATATCGTCAACATACACACATATATAGATCACCTCAGATCCATTCCTCTTTATGAACAAAGAGGTATCTGCTTTGCTAGCTTTGAATCCTAAGCATCCAAAGATTTTACAATGCTCTAGAATAAGTCTCCTTCCATTCCATATTTCATATGGAGTAGTCCCATCTAGTGACTTAGATGGAAGTGTATTTACGAGATATGTGGCTATAGACACACCCTCTACCCATAGGTAGTTTGGCAATCCCTTTTCATTGAGCATGGACCTTGCATCTTCAACTATAGCTCTGTTTCTCCTCTTTGATACACCATTGAGTTCGGGTGTATACCTTTTTAATGACTTCCCTTTTAATGCCTCTTTCATGCAAGTAGGCATCAAATTTAGAAGAGAAGTATTCTCCTCCTCCATCTGATATGAGTCTTTTCAAAGTCCTACCTCTTTGGTTTTCAACAAAAGCAACATATTTCTTAAAGCAATTAAAAACTTCATCCTTGTGCTTCATGAAAAACAGAATGGTCCACTTGCTACAGTCATCTATGAAAGACACATAATATCTTGATCCTGATATGGATGGCTTCTTACTTGGACCCCACACATCCGTGTGCACTAGATCCAAAGGATTTTGATACACATATCCCTTCTTATTGAAAGGTTGTCTATGAGCCTTGTCGAGTTGAGAAGCTTCAAACTTATAAGTCATGTGTTGCCTTGTGATATAAGGCAAACCAAGTACACTTTGGTCCCTGCAAATTTGTTTGAGTGTCCTCTCACCAATGTGATCAAGCCGTTTGTGCCATACCTCCAACTCTATGAGAGTTTTAGATCCATAGCTAAACAACGCTATGTTCTTTGTATCTTCCACTTCAAAAGTGAAAAGTCTTCCTGTCTTTTCTCCCTTGGAAATCTTTCTAAAGCCTTTCCTTGGTCTTCAACATATGCTCCAAATCTGTTGAATCTAACCTGCAATCCTTTTTCAACAATTTGTTCAACACTTATTAAAATTTTTATAATTGTAGGGACATACAAGAGTTTGCTTAAGAGGTTCATAGTCCCATCTGATGTCTTCATTACCTGTCTTCTCCATTGAGTGCTTTGTTTCATCTCCTATTTGCACTTCATGCTTGTTATGAGGATCTTCCAAATCAGAAAGTAAAGCCACATTTCCTGCTACATGATTTGAGCATCCCAAATCAATGTAAAAGATGTGATCATCATCCTTACCCTTCTTCATTGATAGATTCATCAATAATGAATCTTCTTCACTTTGGTCCTCTACAAAGTCTCTTCTTCCTCTATGGCCACTTTGATAGTTGTTGTTGTTGTAATTGTTGTAGTAGTAGTTGTTGTTGTTGTTTTAATTGTTGTAGTACTTGTTGTTGTAGCCTCCATTGTATCTACCTCTATTTGATCCATAGCTACCTCTATTGAATCCTCTTCCTCTCGAGTTCCTCAGGTTCTTGAAACATTCTTTAGTAGTATGATTAGATAAGCCACATATATTCCAAGGTTGAGATGATTGGAATCCCCCCCTTCCTTGCTTTCCACCTCGGCCCTTCCTCTAGCTCTTCCTCTACCTGCAAAGTTTGCTTGGAAAGAGCTACCTTCATCTTCATTCTTCCTTTGACTTGTCCTTGAACTTAGCTTTATCAGAATATAAGGTAGAAGTTTGATTACCTTTTGAGGACCCACCACCTTTGCTAATCTTTGCTTCATGAGTAAAGAGTTGGCCCATGAGTGTGTTGAGGTCGGGTACATGCATATCCATGTATAAATCCATGGCTATTGTGAATGACTCCCACTTGTCATCTGCTTTGATTCCATTTATGATTTGTCTAATGATTTGCTCCTCTTCAATTACCTCTCCAATGCTTCCAAGTTGGTCGGAAATCTCCTTCATCTTTGTGAAATAATCAGTCACACTTTGCTTTGGGCTTTTCTTCATTGTTGTGAACTCCATCCACAATTGGTTCTTCCTTGCTCGAGTGTTGAAGGAGAAGAAAGAAGCAAGTGCATCCCAGGCCGCTCTTGGTGTCTTGCATCCCTTGACATGAGGTAAAAGAAAATTAGAGATTGAGTTTAGAATATAGGACCTTGCAAAAGCATCCTTCGAACACCAATTTGAAAGTCTTTCCACTTCTTCATGTGATGGTTGCCCTTTGTTCCTCATGGTTGGCATTGCTTCATCTCCAGATATAAATCCATATAGGTTCCTGCCTTGAAGGTAAGCCTCCATCCTTAGACCATGTTGGGTAATTGTTTCGATCCAATTTGTCAATTGTTGATGGAAATCCATCTCCCATGTTGCTTGACTATGCTCTGATACCACTGTGAAGAGAGATGGTGGATGCAATCTGAAGATGAGTTGGTGTTGCTACAACCGGCTTCACACCATCCAACTGAGACTTCAGAGTTGATTAGTAGACCCTTTATTCTTCCTAAATCCACCAAAATATCAGCCAAGTACTTTGGAACATGTATCTCAAAAGTTTAAGTCAAGACAAACTAGTTAAGAAATGACTAGCTTCCAAAACTTGCTATTTTTTAGCATACACTTGCTAAAAAAAATGAACAGTCCTCTCAACCTTGTATGAATTAGATAAATTCCTTTTGCACATAGCAAATGGCCTTAGATATCTTGCTAATATAAGTTCAAAAACTTCAAAGGATCAACTGAGAACTGCGAACGAGATTCATCAACCTCAAGAACACTCCCGCCATTTTTGGGGCTCTCCAGAGATAGAATAGTGAGTAGTAAAATATAGATTTCTCCAAAACTATAAATGCAATGACCTAGAATGACGTATTCAGAAAGTAGGCTTATAGAGCAATCGAACGCACTTTACAACTCTGAAAAAGGTTGAGTAGACCTCGAGATATGAGCTTCTGAAGTTACTGCTCTAAGTGAGTATAGCATAGAACAAAACAGAGAAGTAGAGAATGATGAATGTATAGACTCACATATGATTACAACCACATTGGAAATGAATATTTTCACAATGGGATTAGAATGATAGAGCTATGAAGTAAGCTCTTCAATCTCTACAAAATGACATGAAATGGTCACGTACAATTCTTGCTAATCACCACTTCCTTCTTGCTCTTTTTATAGCTACTTTTGGAGGGAGTTTTGAATTCAAATTCGAATGGATCCACCTAAAAAGGATCTATAATGTTAGGAAATATTCCCTCAGCTCACTAATTCATGGTTTTAGGTAGTTAGAGCCATGAATTTTCTATTTACATCATTGATGATGTAAGCCATTCTTTTTCTTTTTTCTTTTTCACAATTACAAGAGATAAAATATACTCTTTTACAAGAGGTGTCAACATGACTACACATATGACTAAAGATGAACATAAATCAAATAATATCAAGCATGTAGGCTTGGGTAAAATGCACCAACAGTGATCACCATGAAGTGCTTAAGGTGCTTCATAAAAGCTTCATCACCTTTATGAATGTAGAGCAAAAGGTCACAATGGACCCATTTACCCTCATAAGGTGGGATAGCTATGGAGTAGCACAAGATACTCAAGGAGCTCTATGATTTCCTCGAGCACATCATAGTTGAGTTGAATTGTCTTGTCAAGATCAGGGACTCTAGGAACAAGGTCATACAAGTGTGTTTGACCTTTGTACTCAGTTGATTGCAAGAACTCATTGAAGTGTTCTTGAGGACATTTGGACAGGGGGTAGTAGAGGTTGAGGCAACCATTGAGCATAAGAGTAGTGTGATTGCTATGGGTTGCATGCTTTAGGAGTGCTTGTAGCTCTTCTTGGTTACAAAAGTGAGGAATCAGATAATAAAACTTGCTTTTATAGTATTTTTAATATTTTCAAGTGAGTGAAACCCATTTAAAGATAAAAATAATAGCTACAAATTTAAGAATTATGCACAGAACTCTCAAAAACAAAATTGGCTCATACAAAAGATTGAACATATAATCATTTAACACCAGAAGACATACCACATCTACATAGTAGAAAAAATAAAATTCTTGGGATTTTTTTATATATACTCCCATGAAAAATTAGATTTGTCCATTTTACATCATATTGATATAAACAAGTTTTACATCTTTCATTTTTTGCATGTGTATTACATTGTAGGAGAGGAAGGATTATGAATGGAAAATGGGTTATGTGTACACTCCAGTACTCAAATAGTCCTTGAGCTATGACAGTGAAACTTGAGTTACATCTACATTCCATTCACAAAGGACTTCAATTTTATCATCTAACCTCTTACCAATCTTTAGACAAATAAAAAGCTTTAAAATATCATATTTTAATATTAAAATTTGTATAAATAAAAGACAAATTACCATAACTTCTTTACCTTATTCCCTTGTATTATGAACTTTGATTGATCTTAATCCTCAAATCCCATTATTACTAGATGTTCTCTCACATTGGCAAGGGTCCAATGATGATTCATTGAAATAACTTCCATTTCATTGTTGGGCAAATTTATCTTCATTAATGCTCAGAACTTTGTAATGGTATCCATTCAGCAAGTTTACACATCCAATGATTATAATAGAATCTAATGTACAATGAAGTATTGTGTTTCAAATATCAAAATCTTATGCTTGTTGCACCATTTTGACAAAGGTATCTATCCCCTTTGGTGCATCCTTCCAGAGGTCCCCAATTTTCACCTAGTAGACCCTCAAGGTCCTTTTAACATGAACATTATTGAAGTCTCTAGAATTGGGAATATTTGAAATAGATGTACAAAAAAATGAACACAAACACACCAATGTAATCCTACAGATCTAGAAACTCTTGTGAATTTCAAAGAGTTATGTATGCCCATCACCATCTTATGCTTCAAAGATGTCAAGGTCCATATATCAGGTTGTGGCCACTCGAGCTTGAAAAGAGAATCTACCTTAATCATCTCTAGCCTGCCAAAATCATTTGATGAAGACGGTACAACATATGTATGTGTGTAAAAGAAAACTCTCTCATGTAAAAGCTGATCACGAAGGGCTTGTGGAAAGACTAGTGATCCAAAATTTGCATGCAATGGTTGGAAAGTACTTGTAAGACTATGAAGTAGTTGCTCATCCATCAAGGTAGAACGAAATATGTCTACAACAAAAAAATACACATCTTAATTAGTTATATAAAGAAATTAGAATAGGAATCAACGAGTAATACTTACAATTGGTAGCATATCTCATTTTGGTTGACTTTTCTAATTTCATGCTTGACATTGTAAAAACATGTTGTGCAATGGCAACGATTTCACCATTTTTGAGATTTTGAAGCCCAATAATTTCCCTTTCCAATGAAGATCCAAGTTTCTGCGATCTCTTACACAATGAGGGCCAACACCAAAGGGTTGCATGCACACCCATGACCTTTGTAGAACTCATGTCCTAACCAATTCCCTTTTATAGTCTTGATATTGTGAAATTTTAACATGATAACCTCATCTTATGGATGCCTAAGATTTAGGTTTCTCCATTGGAGTTCCAACTATGGAAGTGATAGTAGGAATTCAAAGAGGAAGATGCAGAAAGAAAGAAATGCAAGCACAAGAGCTTCAATGGTGTGCTAGGGAGAGAAACTAGTGGAAAGAGATGACTTTTTGGGTCCTAGGTATGGAAGTGTGAGGTTTTGGAGGGATAAAGTTATATTTTGAGTTATTTTTGGAAAAGTCACTTTTCTCATGTTCGTTCATGCATAGATTTTGATTTAGGAGTCAAAAAAAAAATTGATCCTAGAAACTGGTTGGGGGCCGTTGAATGGTGTTATGATGAGTTTAAAATTTTTTTGAAATTTTTGAATTTTTGGGCCCAAGCAAGTTATGTGATTCCTTTCTCTCTATAGAGGCAAAATCTGAACGTAGGGGATTAATGTCTGCTCCTCGCCCTTCAGCCTAGTAATCTATAGGCTAGAGATTTTGTCCACCACCCTCTTCTGATTGATCCATCACTAATCACTCCCTAATTATCCAAGAGGCCCATGCAAGGTTCATTTTTTTCCCTAATGTCCTCTTTTTGGTGTTCTAGGCTAGTTGATTATGTTCTCATGACGATTAGTTGATTTGATTAAGGGATTCATAGTTATTATACACACTTGTTGATGAGATAATGTGCATGGAAGATTCAACTATGAAAAAGTGTTTGATGCAAAATTTGAGGGACAATAAGTTGATTCACTTCAACTTATTACAATAACTAAGGCCATCGTGGTGCTTAATTTGCATGGATTCTCATCTAAAGGATGTCTCTAATCTTCGTGATGAAGCACAATATTTTGAACAATAGAGAATTGTCTCTAATCATCTACTCTTCTGAATATTCTCATCTAAAGGATGTCTCTAATCTTCGTGATGAAGCAAAATAAAGACCCCCAATTGTTTTGATGAAGCACAATATTTAGAAGAGTAGATGATTGTTTTGGAATCAAATTTCAATGCTATTATTTAACAAAAATGGTACTTTTGCTTTATGTGATTTTCCTCTCAAAGGAAGTTTCTTTAGTACTTATTGGGTCTATACGTGGATATGATAGGATAGTTGATCGCTATAAGGTTAGACTTCTGCTCAAGAGAAGGGCACTTTCAAATTTGTATCATACATGCACTTTCAAATCACAATGTTTCTAATGTACAACGACTTTTCATCAATGCCTTGGATCTTGTTTCTAATGACATTGTGTGATTTGAAACAAGATCCAAGTCCTTGTTATGCTTATCTCTTAGTATATGGAGTTCAAATATTCCAACTAAAAGTATTTTTTGTATAAAGCAAATGAATGGTGTATTTTTTTCATTTGTAGTCATATGTGTAGTCATGTGAACACCTCTTGTAAAAGATTATATTTTATCTCTTGTAATTGTGAAAAAGAAAAAAGAAAAAAAGAAAAAGAATGGCTTATGTCATCCATGATATAAATAGCAAATTCGTGGCTCTAACTACCTAAAACCATGAATTAGTGAGATGAGGGAATATTTCCGAACTTTGGGGATCACTTTTAGGTGGAGCCATTCGAATTCGAATTCAAAACTCCCTCCAAAAGTAGCTATAAAAAGAGCAAGACAGAAGTGGTGATTAGCAAGCCTTGTACATGACCATTTCATGTCATTTTGTAGGGATTGAAGAGCTTACTCCATAGCTCTATCATTCTACTCCCATTGTGCAAATATTCATTGCCAATGTGGTTGTAATCATATGTGAATCTATACATTCATCATTCTCTACTTCTCTGTTTTGTTCTCTCCTATACTCACTCAGGTCAGTACTTGCAGAAGCTCATATCTCAAGCTCTACTCAACGTTTTTTAGAGTTATAAAGTGTGTTGTATTGCTCTATAAGTCTACTTTCTGAATACAACATTTCTTGGTCATTGCATTTATAATTTTGGAGAAATCTGTATTTTATTGCTCACTATTCTATCTCTGGATTGCTCTCTAATTCTAGTTTCTGATAAAAAATTTCCTGGTCATTAGATTTATAGTTTTGGAGAAATCTGTATTTTACTGCTCACTAGTCTATCTCTATAGAGCCCCGAAAATAGCGAGAGTGTTCCTAATGTTCATGAATCTAGTTCTCAATACTCAGTTGATCATTTGAAGCGTCTCAACTTGGATTAGCAAGTATCTATGCCTACTTTCTATGGCCAAAACGAATTTATCTAATTCTTACCAGGTTGAGAGCACTGTTCATTTTTTCTAACAGGCATATGTTCAAAAATAGCAAGTTTTGGGAGCTAGTGATTTCACAACTAGTCTGTCTTGACTTAAACTTTTGAGATACATGTTCTAAAGTACTTGGCTGATATTTTGGTGGATTTAGGAAGCTTGAAGGGTCTACTAATCAACTCTAAAGATTCAGTTGGTTGGTGTGAAGCCGATTGTAGCAGTAGCAACTCATCTTCGGATTGCATCCACCATCTCTCTTCACAATCACTAACAATGCAGGACATTTGTTGGATGATACAATGGCTTTGATAAAACAACTTAAGAAAAACAAGAGCATGGCAACTAGGTACCTTTCTTATATTTCCAAAACAATATTTATGGTGTCATATCTCTACAAATGCTTTGCAATGTGTCCATCGTCTTCGTGGAGCTTTTGCATTGAGAGGTATGTTAGGTTGTTGTTGAGGTCTACATCATTGTTGATGATTCTTTTTCCTCCAATGTACATGATGTGAAGGTAGAGCTTCATCTGCCACATTTTGTTGGTGACATGCATGTCAATATTGCTCCCTTACACCTCTATGGGTATTTGGCCTTGTCCCTGTGGAAGTATCCTCCCTCTATATGTTACCCTATGGCTCATTGGAATGTGCATCTGATTCCATGTTGGTTGAGTGCAGCTTTATTCATTAGTCAATGTTTCTTGATCGAAATCACTTTGATATAACCTTTACCTCGCCACTTGTTTAGGTCTTGACTTGATGGGTGTCCTCTCTAGTGGCTCATTGTTAGAGTATGAATTTGACCATCCTTGAGACCAAACCTTTTGTTTATTTGACACTTTTTGTTCTCACAATAGATTGCTCCTAGAGGGTCTGCCATCATGTGAGAGAGGCCACAACTGGTATGGGAACCACTTCAAGGTCTCTAGGGTTGCAACCATGGTGGGCATTGAGGTCCTTGAACATGGCTAGGATAGACCATGCAATCTTTCCTTACAGTTTGCTTGGTGTGTGCCATTCTCTTGATCTGCAAAAGTGTGAAATGGAGTGAGCTCTCTGTATTTATAGAGTTTGTTTTAGAGCTTTTTGTTCATACTATAATGGACGAAACTAGTTTAGAAACATAGAGAATATAATAAAACAAAAAATAACACATTGAAACCAAGATTATATTAATCCTATTGTGCTTCTCTAGATGATTAGAGTTCTAACCTCAACATTTTTTACTGAGGCATCAGATTTATACATGATCCACCATCTATGATGACCCCAATAATCTCTTTCCCAACTATTTTCATTTTTACCCGAGGATTGTCATAGTCGGTCAAATGGGCCTATGTTATAAAACAATTATTGAGACTACTTCTCATTGATCAAGTGCTCCCACTAAAGCAATGATGTTGATAATCTCACTTTGAAACTGAGCAAACATATAGAACTGATCATACAAAAATACCTACTAGTATGTATCCTTCATAATCTAGATCATCGAAAAAGGAGTTGTAGGTACACTGACAGTTAGATTCAAGGCCACATCCTTCATTTCCTATTTGGCCTTCTAGAAGGCATCTTGTATCCTTCTTCCTTGAGTCTCATCTTCCTTCTACTCCTTCCATGAGTCTACAACCTAATTAGAGACTAGGACTTTTGACCTTCAGTATTCCATATCAAGGAGGAGCCCTTTCTACTCTTGCAAGTGCCTTTTCTACTCTAGTATGCTCTTTCTCTGCCCACTAGTTCCCAATAGTTTCGTTTGGGCAACTCTTTGTGTAGTGGTCTTGCAACTCCAGACAGTTCATCCATGGTGGTGCATTGTCTAGAAAAAGACATTGAGCCTGCAAATGACCCTATTCGCCAAACTTGTAACACATTATCAGGCATCAAGGTTGATTTTTGAATGCAAAAGCCTTATCACGGGGGTTACTCTACATGTTGGAGCTAGCAAGAGAAGAATAAAATGATGGAATTCTAAGAACATTTACAAGGATAGGTCTAGGTGTCATTTCCATAGGCTAAGTCATAGGAACTTAGGGCTATGATGTGTGGTGGTTGCCGCCGAGTATGCACATGGTTGCGGCTCTACCATTTCTTTTAGATAATAGCTACTGAAAGTCTCATGACCCCACTTATCAAAAAACTAGCAAATTATCTTGTTATGGTATTCTACTTAGGGGTGACTTAGGCATTCATCCAAAAAAAGTCTGCATGCCTTCTCAATATCATGAAGAAAAATAAACTCCTCTCCATCCACAAAGATGATGGAGAGATATTCAACTTCCACCTCTGGTAATGTGGGCTCAAAGGGGTTGATATTTGATGGCAGGGGCGCTTCCATGCTTGATTTCTCACACAATTTGTCCTCCACACCACCAGGGAACTCTCTATGGAATATGCCACTCTCTTCGGCTATGTTTATGACCTCTAGTTGAGGCTCATGTTTTTCATGAACAAATCCTCCTCTGACAAGATTGCCAAGATCCATGGGTGTAGGCTCCAGCTCCTCATTGATGATAAATATTGTTTTGGAAATATAAGAAAGGTACCTAGTTCCCATCCTCTTCTTTTTGTTAAGTTGTTTTATCAAAGGCATTGTATCCTCCAACCAATCTCTTGCATTGTTAGTGATCACCATGAAGTGCTTAAGGTGCTTCATAAAAGCTTCATCACCTTTATGAATGTAGAGTAGAAAGATGGTATCCATTCACCAAGTTTACACATCCAATGATTATAATAGAATCTAATGTACAATGAAGTACAGTGTTTCAAATATCAAAATCCTATACTTGTTGCACCAATTTGACAAAGGTATCTATCCCCTTTGGTGCCTCCGTCTACAAGTCCCCTATTTTCACCCACTAAACCCTCCAGGCTCATATGTGATATCTTTTAACATGAACATTGTTGAAGTCTATAGAATTGGGAATATTTTGAAATAGATGTACAAAAAAATGAACAGAAACACACCAATGTTATCCTACAGATCTAGAAACTCTTGTGAATTTCAAAGAGTTATGTATGCCCATCACCATCTTATGCTTCAAAGATGTCAAGGTCCATATATCAGGTTGTGGCCACTCGAGCTTGAAAAGAGAATCTACCTTAATCATCTCTAGCCTGCCAAAATCATTTGATGAAGAGGGTACAACATATGTATGTGTGTGGAAGAAAACTCTCTCATGTAAAAGCTAAGTAGGAAGGGTTTGTGGAAAGACTAGTGATCCAACATCTACATGCAATACTTGAAAAGTACCTGTAAGACTATGACGTGTGTTTTTTGTTAACCTTTGGAGTTGTCCTCTCCAATCATTTAGCATAAAGAATCAACAATACATCTTATTTTTGTCAATCCTGGAAGTATACATGAGACCACAGCCCCTTCTAGATGATACATTCCAAGAAATAAGAGAAAACTCGTTGGATTTCTGACAATTAATGAAGATGAAGAGGAATTTCTAGGGTTTGGATTATCTTGAGCAATACTCCATCATTTTCTCTTGGTGTCTAAAGCATGTTATTTTCTCAGCAGAACACAATCATAAAGTCAAAACTCAAAAATGATACCTGTAACCTTCAGATGAGACAATCGCGATTCTATGAAATCAGACGATTTTCATCTCCAACACCATTATTCATCAATTTCTCACTCAACACATCAGTAATCAACTTTCTTCATACACATTCATCAGAAATACACAATAGAAGCTTGCAAATCTCCATCGATACACATAGAATAGACTCAACAAATCATAGAAATCACATAAAAGGAAGAAACACGATTTTCTGCAGGAAACTCTCTCTCTTTGCTTGGATAGCATGTAATACAAATAACAAACCCTCTCAAAATAGAGGAAATTGTCTTTTATACATTTTCAAGTGTCCCTTTTCACACTTGAATTTTGGTCCTTTCCTCTTCTAATCTAAAAATATGCTATCTAGGAGTTTCCAAAAATTCTAGAAAAAATACATGATTCTAATCTACATAAGGAAGACTCTTCCTTATTTTTACATCGGTTGCATAAATATTTTTACAATTTTTTGGCATTTTACAATTATTTTTCATAAAAAATACTTCAAAAAATACTTCTTCTAACATTCTTCCCCTCCTAGTCCTTTTGGCTCCTGACAAAAGACATCCTTACTGATATTTCATAATTGCTACCTTCACTTCTTTTTTCTCTGATACACTTGTGACAGTAGGTCATGGCTTTTTCTTTCTGTAACATTCAAGTTATTCACCATCTCAAATAGTGCTTTTCTCCATTGCACAACAGCCTCTGGTTTATCTATTACATCTTTCTTCAAATATTCTGCGTATGCAGCTTCATAAGCAGTAAGCCGAGACTTTGTTACTATTGACAAATTTCCAAATATCTCTGACTCCCTTTCAAAAAACCCATAATCAAATGCATCTTCAAAAATCAGGAGATAATGGCTGCCCAAAAATATTGTTCTGCTATAATAAGCCATCAAACATATCCTGTCAGGTGTTTCACTGAGATCAAATAATAAAGCATCAATCGGTGAATTGAAGCCAATGTAATTGAAAACTCTAACATCTGTATCTATAAAAGTCTCTATACATGCCAATATGAGTCTCATTACTCTGATTAGTAAAATACATGCTAGGTCATTAACATCTTTGTATGTGGCTATGACAGATTCAACTGTATCCACCATATACCTCTTTGTGGGCCATGTTCTTGCCTTTGGACCTGCTATCTTTGGAAAATTCAACCATTTGGATGGAATTTGTCCTTCTTTCCTTATTTTCCAAAAAACTGTCCACTCTCTTCTCCTTGCTACTGGGCAGTATGCTGGATTGATCTTCAACTGAATAGGTGCTTCTTTCCATATTTTTCTACATTCCTTATTAGCATCCAACCATCTATTCCTCCATTTGGGATTAGGTTTTTCAAATAGCTCCTTGGTCACATTGATATCTTCCTCATATTCTAGATACTTGTTTGGAGGTAATCCCACCCTTGCCAACTGATAATTTTTAATACTTTCCATGATCATGCACAAAGGTATGCCTAATCCGTTTGCAGCCCAATGATGTTGATCAGGATTTATCCCTTTATTTAAAGCAAATGTAACAATCTGTTCCTCGTATTTATCATGCATTTTTCTAATGAAATCCATTCTGGATTCTCTGTCTATCAGAAGTTTCTAGACAAACTCCTCTGAATACTCTTCTTGTGGTGCTTTATTTTCTGGTTCACTGCCATGTTGAGTTCTGTCATCATTTCATACTTCATAATCTTCTGTATGTGTAGTCTCTATCTGATCTTCCGCCTGAGTTTGTGGTTTTTCTAGCTTTTTCTGCAGCTCTTCTATTGTCATCATTAAACTTCTATTTTGAGATGCCCATATCTCCCTTTTTGCTATCCATTCACTTCTTTCATTTTCTGTACTTGACTGCCAATCACTTCTTTCTTTTTCTATATCCATATGTAATTTATTGTAAACCCCTCATTGAGGTAGCAACATGTATACTAGCCTGTTTTTCCAACTCCTTGGCTTCTTTCAAATCTGTTTGCAATCTCATGATTTCCTTGTGCAATTCTTCCTTTTCCTCCTGTGTCACTTGAACAGTCTTGCTTTCTTCCTTCAACTGGCCTTCTTCCATTAATAGTTTGTTTATTTCCTCATTTGCCTTGGCCATCATTTGATATGAATTCTGCAAGGTTCTGTATCTCCCTTCAATTTTTCTCAGCTCCATCTCCATCTTACTATTATGCTCTGTCTGTTTTGCACACTTCTCTTCAAGATATTGGATTTTGTTTTGTTGTTGAACCTCCAATTCTTCCAAAGAAATTATGTTGTGTGTCAATTCCTCATTTTTCTCCTTTACAATCCTCAATTGTTCTGCCAATTGTTCTTTTTCTCTCTTGTGCTCCTTAATGATACTACTGCCTTTTTCAAACTCAGATTCTGCTACCATACCTGATATAATCATGTTTCTACTTACTGGTCTGAACTGCTCTATATTGCTCATAATGACCTTACAAGCAGATCTTATATTTTTAGGTATCCTTTCCAACCCAACTTCTATTTCCATTTGTTTGCCTTCTATCTGCTTGTTTTCTTTACACTCATTCTCCTCTTCATCTTCTTCCTCATACTCTATGACCTGAGTCTTTTGTTCTTCATGGCGCTTATCTGCTTCCATCTTTTCTTGGTCTGCAACATCTTTCTCATATTCCAATATCTTATCATCCTTATTCTCATGTCCTGATGTATCTTTAATTATCTTTGTTTCTTCTACCTCCTTGTTCTACATCATTTGTTGTTCTTCTTCAATGAGATGTCTTTCCTTTACATGTACTACCTTTTTCTGAATTAGGGTCAATTCAACTTCCTCAGTAAGCTTCATCTAATCATTACTTGTCTGCTCTTTCTGTTCTTCCTCTTGCTCCTCTATATCCATGAGATCTAGCTCCTCCTCTTGTCCTTGATCTTTTGTAGCTGTAAATTCTTCATTATGATTCAAGTCATACAGGATATCTTCTATGCTTTGATTGATCTCTTTGTCTGTAACTCCTGTTTCTTCTTCTTGAACATTCTTCTTCACCACTACTTCCTTTGTTTCCTTGATTTGATCTGTCTCTTTTTGTTCTTGTACTGAACTGCATAGCTGAACTCCTTTTGCTATCTCTGATTTTCCTTCATCCACTTTGAAATTGATTTGTTGTGAAGGTTTTGTCCATATTGACTTTAATCCTGAGTCCATTAAACCACAGCTGAATTCCTTTCTTACTTCACTCTCCTCTTCCATCATCACTGCTTTTCCTTTTAGTAATCTTCTCTCTTCTTCAGAGCTAACCTGCTTTGCTGCTTCTTCTTGGACTTGCTTTCCCTGGGACTTCTCTCTCAAGTCTTTTGGTGTTTTATGTTTTTCAGTGGCCTGTGTTATCACATTAGGTATACTAGGGACTGAGAAATTCAAACTTTTTAACAAAAAGTTTTCAATATCACTTTCAGAGTCTGAAGAGAATTGTGAAGAGCCTATGTTGGAAGCAGCCAGAGGCACAGATGACGCGGAAGCATGTAACGACGGAGCAGGAAGCTAGTGGAATCGTTTTTCAAAGAATCATGTTCTAAAAATACTTTTCAAAAACCTCCAACAGTGATTTTCATCACTATTGTAACATATGTAACATAGAAAACCCCATTTTGTAACCCATAGCTCCATTTTGTGCAAGCCGAGGAGTCCTCGAGCTTGAGGAGCTTAGGTAGAACAAGCGTATCAATTTTTGTTATTTTTAGACACCGTTTACCCTTCCAAATAGCATCTAGGATCTAATTTTTAACTATGCCGGTCACTAGATGTGAAACTGGTCAAAACTAGTCTAGAAACTATAAAAAAAGCTAGAGAGCTCATTTTTGAGGTTGGCTAGTGTGAGCTTAGAGTTCTTTTGAGCTTGTAATAGTGTTCTTGAGTAATAGAGCTAATTTCCCACCTTCCATTGTGTCTTGCTTGTCTCTTCATTGTGTGTGTGTATGTGTGTGTGCATCTCGGTGCTTCTCACCTTCACTCTCACATCATCTCACATTCACGATCTTCATATCACTCCTATCTCTTCCACGGATTGACAATTAAGGAGGTGAAGCTTCTTAACGTGGTTCTCACCATTGTGCTAGAGCAACACCAAATTTGGCGCCATTGCCAGGAATCGAGTCTAGGACGAATGTGTGATGGTAAGAGTATAGCAAGAAGTGGCGTTGGAAGGTAAAAGTTTCAGTTTTTGTTGTTGTTTTTACTTAGTTTTTAGTGTTTTTCACCTTCCCCACACTCCATCTTCATCACCGCATCATCATCTTCATCTCCAAAAAAAAAATCAGAAAATTCACCATATCCACCCATTCTCCTCATTTCCCCTCATTTGTGCATGTGAGAGAGTGAGAGAGAGCTTTTGTGCTTGTGTGTACTTTTGTTTTCTTGAGTTTTCTTGCAGGTACAGAGCTCCAGTGCATCAGGAAAGCTTGGAAAAGGTAAAAACTTCACTTTCTGTCAGAGATTTCCGTCTGTGTCAGACCATCGCGATGGTCTGCGAAGTGCGGAATTTTTGGTAAGCGACCACACCACGGGATAGGCAACACAAGCGCACATACGAATCCACAGACGCATCTGCAAAAATCATACTTTGGTGGACCATCGCGACGGTCTCAGACCATCGCGATTGTGTCACACCATCGCGATAGGCTCACGCCATCGCGACGGCTCGGCCGGACCATCGCGACGGTCTCACGCCATCGCGACGGTTCATTTGGACCGTCGCGACGGTTCGCGGACCATCGCGACTGTTCGGTTGACCCACAGCATCGCGATTGGCTCACGCTATCGCGCCGACGGTGCCACGTGGCAAGCTAGACCATCGCGAAGGCTCACACCTCATGCCATCGCGATGACACCCTTACACCATCGCGACAACTCAAATTTTGGACCATCGCGATTGGCTCACGCCATCGCGCCCAGACCATCGCGATTGGCTCAAGCCATCGCATCTGTGACCATCGCGACTGTGCACTTTGGACCATCGCGATTGTTCACGTTGACTGTTGACTGACGCCATCGCGATTGTCCACCTGATCGAGCCATCGCGACGGTTCACACTCACAACACTCACGCCATCGCGATTGTCCGCCTAATCGAGCCATCGCGATTGCTCACTTTTGGACCATCGCGACCGTGCACTTCAGACCATCGCGATTGTTCACCCTCACGCCATCGCGACGGTCCCAGACCATCGCGATTGTGCACCCCCATCGCAAATTTTAGGGTTTTATTTTTTGGCCAATTTTGGGGCTATTTTTGGGAAATTTTTGGGTGATTAGACTCATAGGAGACCCCTTAGCTCATATTTGGAGAAACATCGGTTTGTCAGTTTTTACCCCCCAGGGCCTGAACAGTCATAACTTTTTCATCCGAAGTCCGTTTTTTGAGCTTAATAGCTCATTAGAAAGCTCTTGACGAGTACTACGTGACCTCAACTGTTTTTTCTTAAAGAATACGTCTATTTTTAGATAAGCTATTTTGAGGTTGACCAGTTTGGGACTAGAAAGCCAGGGGCAAGCATTAAAAAGTTGGGCAAAAGGGAAGGGACTTAAAAGGTGTATATAATCACGTGCTTGATCATCCAGCTGTGAATTGGTCTAATATTGGATTTTTCCAGGTCTAGCAAGGGCAATCAAAGGCAACCAAGGCAAGGCAGTGAAGGGCATAAAGCTTGGGAAGCGCGGCTTCTTGGGCATCAGAGCAACCAGAAAAGCTGACTCGAGGTTGGAAGATTACTCAACCCCCTTAGTCAATTCTTAGCTTAGGATAAACGGTAGTATTGTGGATTAAAGACGATAGGAACGCCTCAAGTTCAAGAGAATTAAATTTATCAAGTCCAAGTCTAAAGATAAAGGTGTGTGACACGAAAACCTAAAGGAAAGAACATAAGTCTGACGGAATGAGAACTCAAAGTACACGGAAAGTCGAATTCCTGACGCATACATTAAGACAAGAATCTAAAGAAATCTAAAAAGAATCAAGACAGTAATAACAAAGAATCATTGACGATCTGAGAGTGTACTCAGTGTGCAAGGAAGAAAATTAATGAACCTTAGATCGGGCAAACATATAGGTAAGTCAGACCGACGAAGCCTTAGATCATCAGAGGCAAGTGTAAGAACTACTGCACGATCGTGGGCTCAGCAATTGAACACTAGTTATCCCTACGAGAGCTCAGATACTAGTGATTCAGAAATGGCATTTAGCACAGAAAGACCAGAAGGAGGGTCTAATGTAGCCTATTTAGAAAAACCAGATGGACCCTATAGGACTCAACTAGAGTTTCTCCGAACCAACCGATTAGGTGCTCACATCTACGAGGATGGTTTGCGAAGGCAAGTGGTGCAAATGCACAACCCCGATCAACCCATTGGATTGGAACATCCAGTGGTGAAATTCGAGAGAGACGCATACATAGACAAGGAAGGAACAATGTACATATTAAGTACGCAGCCAAACAATACCAACGAGTTTGGCGTGATTCAGCCAGAGACGGAAGCTAAATCTCAAGGAAAAGAACCATTAGAAGAGCCTAGAACACCTAGAGGGAAATCTGTACTGACACGAGTACTAATCCCAGAATGGATCCCTCAGGACAACAGAAGCATAGAGTTGTTTGTAAATAAAGAAACCGATGAAGCCTTTTGGAGATACAAGACATAACTACTTAGTGAGGTAGGTATCATCACGATATACGAGTTCAAGGACCCGGATACACCTGGAAAGGTTGTATACCTGGATGACACTTCAGAAAGAGTCTTTGTGGTACCTGACCACGCTAAAACCACATACACATGGAGAGGTGAATTGGTATTCCCTCCATCTAGAACGAACATGAATACAAGTCAACAAGGGGCAGGAACATCATCAGCCCATGGAAATCAAAGAGAGAAAAATAAAGAAAGACCCGAAGTAAGCTTCACTCATCCCATAGGGAGAGATAGAACAACCACAGACACTAATAGAGTAGATAGGCAAAGAGATCATGGAATACCAGGTGGTAGAGATGATTTTCCTCTACCTAGACCACGTGAACACGCAAGAATATTGAGACCCACTCAGTTAGTGAAATCCATGAAAAATTATTTTGATGGGATAGGAGATCCCTATGACCATGTCGCAGAATTCAAGCAAGTACTAAGAGCAGAACAAGTCGAAGACATGTTCACGCAATACAATGCATTTGGACTAACGTTAAAGAATACAGCTTTAACTTGGTTCCAACCATTGCAACAGAGGCAATTTAGAGACATCCATCACTTTTTAGAGTCATTCATCATTGAATTCTCTAAAAGTGGGATTAGACATGACACGTCTTCGTTGATTCATAGCTTTAAACAGACTCCTCAAGAAACAGTAAGACTGGCAGGACGTAGGTTTAGACAATATGTTGAACGATGTCCAATGCAAGAGCTACCCTCACAAGCCAAGCAAGTGTCATTGTTTCTAGATGGCTTGTTGAGTTCTAAACTACGCTCCTATGTGTACCTAAAAGAACCCAGAACACTAGAGCAATGTGTAAGAATTTGTATAGACATTGAGGACAACTTAGGAGACGAGTTGGAACTCTCAAAGGTCTATAAGGACTCAGACTGTTCATCTCTAGCATCCACAAAATTGTCTAGCTCAATAGAAGACCTAGCAGAAAAAGTGGCCCAGAAAATAGGAGTTTCTAGTAAACCTAGGGTACTAATGAACAAGCGTTGTTACACCTGTGGTGGTGATCATATGGCAAATGTGTGCCCCAATGCACCATAACCACAAGCCAACCCTAGTGGCCAATACTCTACAATTGAAAGAAGATACACGAATCATACGGCTCAGGACTGCCCATACAACAAACAGACCGTGAGACAGAACTACCCGCAAGCATACCCGCAGCCAGGTAGGTATCAAGGCCAATACAATGCTCAGCCTTATTACTATAGGCCTCCTCAGAACTACCCATACCAGGCTCAACAGAGACCTCAACCTGTCTTAGCTCAGCAGCCACCCCCACCAGCGAATGTCATCTCAGTCAAATACGCTGCTGTAGAAGAGAACCTAAGTAGAGCCTTAGTGCCTTCTTCAACTTTGATCACAGAGGGTGACCCGAATTCGAACAGTTTTGACTCTACGCATGTAGATAGTCCACCCGCATATTACACAGAGTCACCAGAACACGTAGAAACATATCATTATGATAGTCCACCAGTGGAACCTAGTTGGGAGCCAGACTATGCTAATGTGATGTACACAAACCCAAATCCACGGCCCCAAGTAAGACAACAGAGACCACAGGGCCCTAGAGGACCGTGCTTTAGGTGCCAAGGAGATCATTTCATAAAGGATTGTCCACATCCCCCGATAGCAGGACAATCACAGTACTATAACATCCAAGGCTTTTGTGCTGATTGTGGCAAAGAGCACATAATCAAAGATTGTCCTAAGAACCCTGTTAATGCTTCGAATGTGACACCGATCAACGTGATAGGTATTGTAAATAACACAGATGGATCCAACCCTACATACATGCCTATCCAAGCTATCACAAGAGCCCAGACGCTCTTACAGAACCAACAACTTAATCAAGGGAAAGTAGCTGGAAGTAGTGAAGTTGCAGAATCTAGCAGTAAAAAGACGAAATCTTGGAGAGATTCTAGAGAAAGGATAAAGAGAAAATGGAGTAAAAAGATAAGTGAGTTGGAAGGAAGTTTGAAGGAATCTAGAGCCAAAATCCAAGAATTAACTTCACAGGAATTGAATCAAGAGAATCCAGCTCAAAAATCAGGATCAGTTTTAGCGGAACCCATACCAGAAAATCTAGACATGATGTTTCGTGCATATCAGGCTAGATTAAAAGAGGGACCTCAGGTAGCTGAAATGAGCAAAAACTACCCTCGAGCTGATCTAGAAATTGAGAGAACTAAACTTTGCATGAAGATGGTAGAACTAGCACAAGCTTTGTTCGAAGCCTCTAGATATCTTAATTGGAATAACATGGCAAAACCGGAACTACACTTTCAAGGACTAATGGAGAGGCTAGAATATTTGATTGAAAGCAAAGAGAAAAAGGATCAGCCTAGGAACCCTATTGTCCCAGAGACACAGGAAAGGAATGCGCCATCCCTGTCTCAAGTACCCAACACAGAAAGTCAAGACAATTTGTCTTCCATACATAGGTACTCACATGAATTTTTGAGAGAAATCCAAGAAGAGAAATGGAGAAAAGAACAAGGAACCCATCCTCCTATTCAAGAAATAGATGACTTGCAGGAACAATTTCCCCAAGACATTCCCTCTATTTACGATGAGGTAGAGGAGGAACAACTGAGTGAACACACGGGATTTGAATCCAATTCTTTACAAGCATTACCTCAGTTCACAGGACCTTGGGAAGCAAAGTCTATTAGTATGAGAGCACCCACGATAATAGTGAGGAATGAAGAATCAGTAATCCCTAGAAACACGGAAGTGATCAAGAACACTAAAGTACAGTCTAACCTTACTCTGGAGGAGTTATTGAAGATAAAACCAGAATTGTGGAAGCATGTAGCAAATCAATTCCCTGAGCTTGCTACTACTCCCTCACAAATAGGATCACATAAGAAGGTACCAGAGATACCCGTAGAAAAGATTGGAGATGTAAGTGAAGGAGAGGAAGGTAACACATATCTTCCAATAACCCATCAGGGCTACACCACGAAAGCCATCTTAGATTCAGGAGCCGGAGTAGCCATCGCTACCACCGCTTTATGGAAACGTTGGGGTAAGCCAGCATTGAGACCCACCAGGATGAAGCTACAAATGGATGACGGACACATAGAAAAACCATTAGGCTTACTAGAAGGAATATCACTCACCACTTGTGGTGTAGAATTTGAGCATACCTTTGCCATTTGTGACTTTGCAAAAAATCATGCTTATGAGATGATATTGGGACGACCATTCATGCGTCAGTTGCAAATTGTACAAGATTGGGGAACTAATTCTTTGTACTTGCAACATTTAGGAGTGACTACCAAAGTCAATCTTAAAGACTATTCACATAGAGATGTACCCCCAATACAATGGAATACCATCCATAAGACACTAGTAGAGACAGAATCTGTGCACTCATTAGAATCAGATCCTTCTTGGTTGCACGAGGACACTCATTTATGGATGTGTAAAGTGGAAAAACAAGAGGAAGAAAGATTAGAAGCAAGGACCTTAGGTGCAGAACAACATCCACGAACCCTTCAAGATCCAGCTTACGCACCTGTAGTATTCCCTGACGAAGAGTTTGAACCCCATGGTTGGGCAGAAATCCTAGCAACCATGGATGTAGCCATCAATGAAGAACAATGGACACCCCACTGTGACGAGGATGGCTATGACATTTCAGTTTTCACGATAGAGCCAATCATGTGCGATGCAATTTTAGAAGAGTGTGAACCTAACACTGATGCATTTGAGGATGTGAGTGATTTCGATTTAGAATCAATTATCATGGACCCACCCTTTGCATCAGAGGAAGAATATTTTTTCGAGGTAGAGACTCGCACTCAGAGACACGAGGAAATTACGAATGAGGTGAGGTTAGCCACGGAAGTGACTAACAAGAGTGAAGGCAAGAAAAGAAAGAAGAAAGAAACCACGACAGAAAAAGAAGAATCTTTATTTGAAGTACCCGAGAATTTCAAGAAATATGAAATCGAAGATAGAAGGATCATGGTACGAATGCCTAATAGAAAGGCAAATGACGGACAAGTATATGATAACCGAGAGAAAACCAAGAAAATAATAGTGGCTATAGAAGGAGAAGAAGAAAAATGTACATACATAGGGCATGATTTTACAACTGAAGAAGAAGAAGAGCTAGTTGCCCTATTGCGCGAATATAGAGATGTTTTTGCTTGGAGTTACAAAGATTTGAAAGGAGTAGATCCGGATATATGCTCTCATAGAATCCCTATGACTCCAGATGCAAAACCGACAAAACAGAAACCGTACACATACAATGATAACTACGTTGCGAAGATTAAAGAGGAGATAGATCGCTTGATAGAAGCAGGATTCATTTACGAAATTGAGCATACCGAATGGGTATCTCCCATTGTGGTTGTGCCCAAGAAGAATGGAAAATTGCGTGTGTGTATTAACCTTAAAAAAGTTAATGCCGCCACGATTAGAGATAGCTATCCTCTTCCTATCACAGAACATCTATTGGAAAGAGTTGCGGGCAAGGAAGTTTACAGCTTTCTTGATGGATTCTCAGGCTATAATAAAGTAGCCATTGCTCCAGAGGACCAACACAAGACGACATTTGCCACTAAATGGGGCATATTTGCATTTCGTGTGATGCCATTCGGCTTAACAAATGCACCCGCCACTTTCCAGTGACTCATGTGTCATGTTTTTAAGGAATTCTTACGCAAGAGTTTGGAAGTATATGTCGATGACATATGTGCTCATTCTAATATCAGGCAGACGCATATTCCCGAGTTAAGACAAATATTTGACAAATGTCGAGAATATCAGGTTTGTTTGAACCTAGAAAAATGCGTTTTCATGGTCTGACAAGGCAAAATTCTAGGACACATTGTGTCAAAAAATGGAATCTCTACGGATGAAGGAAAGGTGAAGGTAATTGCAGAATTACCTAGACCAACTAATGTGAAAGAGGTACAGGCATTTATGGGCCATTGCGGATATTATAGGAGATTCATACACATGTATGCAATCATAGCCAAGCCTTTGTACTCTCTTTTAACCAACTTTGAATGGACAGATGAATGTGAAAATTCATTCAATGAACTCAAACGACGTTTGTGCTCTGCACCTATATTGACTACCCCAGATTGGAGTAAGCCATTCCATGTACATGTGGATGCATCCAATTATGCCATAGGATGCGTGTTAGCACAACCCACGAATGAAGGTAACATAGATCTCCCCATAGCTTACGCGAGCAGACAATTGAACGCAGCAGAAAGAAATTACACCACGACGGAACGAGAAGGATTAGGGATGATCTACGCGGTAAAGAAGTTTAGACACTACTTGTTGGCAAACAAGTTCAAGTTCTTTACAGATCATCAAGCACTATTATACTTAGTCAACAAACCATGTAACACAGGACGACTAATACGTTGGTTTCTATTACTCATGGAGTATGATTTTGAAGTAGTAGTCAGGAAAGGAAAGACACATCTTAGAGCTGACCACCTTTCAAGATTAACATCAGGAGAAGCTCCTCAAGGAGTAGCGGATGATCTACCAGATGCATACTTGTTTAATCTTGAGATAGCACCAGAATGGGCTAAGCCTATAGTCCCTATCTCACATATGGACCCAAGAATCCTAGGATAAAGATCAAAGAAGGAGAGATTACCAAGTCTCAGAGATACCAAATCATAGCAGGAAGCATATATAAACAGGATAATCAAAAGATTCTTGTTTGTTGTGTAGATGAATCAGAACATGCGAATTGGTTGCAATTAGCACACATAGGTGCACTACAGCAACATCATTCAAAACATCGAACATTACAAACTCTGCATAGACTAGGAGTATATTGGCCTTCGATGGAAGCAGATGTCTACAAGTTGTGTAAAGAATGCCATGTTTGTTGTGAAAGACCACCAGTAGAGCATGCTACATTATATCACGTGTCTCTCACACCAGACTGGAGTGAACCTTTAGTGACATATTTGAGGACGAAGACATTCCCTCAAGGAATGACCTTAGCACGACAACGTAGTCTGGAGCAGGAAGCTCAAGACTATTCACTTATTGGCGATAATCTATACAAAAGAGGACGAGATGGATATCTAAGACAATGTGTTCATGAAAGCGATTATCTGAGCATACTAGAGACTGCACACCAAGGTGTTGCAGGAGGTCATTTTGGACCCGATAGGATAATCAAAGCCATCCTCTTTGCAGGATTATGGTGGCCCACTCTTCACATGGATGCTCATACCTATGTAAAGAGATGTGATGTGTGCCAAAGAACTCAGTTTCCTACTCGCAGAGATGAAATGCCATTGAAACCCATGATGGGCGGACGTGCATTTTCTAAGTGGGGTATAGACTTTGTAGGACCCATTAACCCCCCTGCAAAAGGTACACATTCTGAATACATTATTGTTGCCACAGATTATCTGACGAAATGGGTAGAGGCAAAAGCCACGAAAAAGAATGATGCACACACAACTGCAAAATTCTTATTTGAGAATGTCTTTACAAGATATGGATTGCCTATAGAGTTAGTGAGCAATCGCGGCACTCACTTTCTAAACCAAGTCATTGAATATTTGTTACAGGATTTTATGGTGATTCACAAGAAATCCACACCATATCATCCTCAGGCCAATGGTCAGGCTGAAAGCACTAACAAGATCCTTTGTAACGTACTGACGAAACTCGTGAACAACAAACGTTCAGATTGGGACAAACAGTTACACCACGTTGTTTGGGCATATCGAGTGGCCTACAAGACCGTACTCAATGCAACTCCCTTTCAGATGGTTTTTGGTCAGAATGCTGTGCTTCCTTTGGACTTCTTGATACCGACCCTTAAGGTTGCACAAGAACATCAGTGGACCGGCCATGAATTATCAACAAGAATAATGGACTTGGAACGATTAGGAGAAACCAGGCTAAAGGCAGCAGCATGCATATACGCAGCAAAGAAGCGACAGAAAGCATATTTTGATGCACATGTGAAAGATAAAGGCTTAAAAGAAGGAGATTTAGTTCTAGTATATACGCTAAAGCAACACGCACGTAAGTTAGAAAAGCGAGGTTATGGACCTATGATCATTAACAGACTCTCAACAAGTGGAGCAGTACAGTTAGCCACTTTAGAAGGAGACGTAATGCCTAATTATATTTGTGGCTGTAGAGTCAGGCTATATCAGGAACCTCTTACTGAGGATATGCTTAGACGACTCACGTTGGCAAAGAAGCGTAAGGAGGAAGAAAATAGAATACGAGCGGAAGCTCAGGCAGAAGCAATAGAACGCATTAAACGCATGAAGTTAAGAAGACAAGGACTAGGGAGAGAACATTATAACCATCTGGAAACTACACCCAGATATCCCATGGCCATGTGTCAAGTAAAGTCAACCACTCATCCTAGTATAGTGGACAGGAGACCATTCATTACAGTCAGGCTAGAGCACGACAACCCTTGCCAAGAGCTCAGGGCTTTAATTGACTCAGGTGCTGCGACTAGTGCGATTAGATGGTCCCACTATAAGGATTCAGGAATAGAAATGCGGCCAATTGAGGCATACCTCATAGGGCTAGGAGGAATGGAAACCCCTTGCATGGGTGAGGTGGACCTTCCTATCCTCATTAAGGATGTGACCATGACAGCGAAGCTACTAGTGTGCCATGATGACGACCTGATAGAACCCCTAATCCTTGGCCAAGATTGGCTATACGATCACTCAGTGGACCTAAATCTTAGACAAGGCTCCTTACAGATTGGAACCTTAGAACAGAAGCGAGTGATACCGCTTGACTTCCCTAATGGCATTCCGACTGAGGTTTGTAACCCTAGACCCTATGAAATACATGCGACGGAAGACCGGAAGATATTTGGTCAAATCAGTCACGTTACGTGTACACCAACCCACTCGGGCTTGGCTATGGACGGTTGTCAATCAGAAGGACGACAGGAGATCTTCCCTGGGGCTTCCTGCAAACTAGAAGGGGCAGCTACCCAACTGCTACGGCAGATGGACACAATCAGCGGTCAGGTGGGTTGCATCAGCGACCAAATGAGCACAACACCCTGCGGTGCTCATCCTTCCAAACTTGCAGCGGACTGGCCTAGATTAAAGATGAAGAACGAATCACTTCCTAATGGGCAGGTCACGCAAGTGTTGGATCTCCCTTCTTTTCCAAAGCAGAGCGTCCAATGGACCTCTCAAATCCAACCACGAACGAGTCAACCACAACAGAGGAACCCAGACCGACGACACCACCAGATAAGGCAAGGAAAGCAGCAGTATCAACATCACAGAACAAGTGGCCCGAGACAAATATGGGTGCCAAAAGGACAGCAACCACAGGCTATTAGCAACACTACAGACAAGAACATGAAAAAGTTTCAAAAAAAGCAGAGTCAGCATCCAAAGTCCCCTCGATCTTCTTCTACAAGTACAAATACTCGACAGATTTGGATCGCCAAGAAATACCTTATCCATAGACCCACACCCACGCAAATTTGGGTACCCAAACCATGTATCATAGCTCAACCCTCAAGCCATGTAATATATACCCCTCAGAAATCTTTCCATCCCTCAACACCACCAAAACCGATACCACTTTTTGTCCCTCAGCAGAAACACACCACCCACTCAAAGACTCTTAGGAAATGGATACCGAAACGTATCCAGACGTCTTCTTGTACCCCCTTATCTAACAACTCTCCCACCCCGCTTAAACACCACCCTTGTAATAATTCACCCTCAACTAAACCTTGTATGAATTCACACACCATAACCCCACATCATGCATAATAAAAGCTCATCAAGAATTGTAGGCATAATCTGAACCATGTAGGTGTCTAGAGACCTGCATCAGCTCTACAAAGATCATTGCATCAATCACTTCACGACACTTGGCTACACGGGTTACACATCGGTTATGGAAAGGGATTGCGGTCTCACCTTAAGGGGATCATAATTAATTTCCATACTAATGTGTTAATCTTTTGTAGCAGATCTTTTCCATTTACTCGTCAGTCATCATGCAAACCGAAGCAGGACCATCAGAAGCTGGCCCAAGCACACCAATGGCCAATATTGGAGAATTACTCGCAGAATCTTATCCTACGATGCAACTACCAGATTTTCAAGGTTTTCCAGGACCCATGCCAATCGATGATCCTCCTAGAGGATATACTGAGAAGATTCATCGTAATTCTCATTGGTTTCAAGGCCTAGCAGGACCATTAGCAGACGCTGATTTCATATTTGAGGCCAATTTGGCATTTGATCTTCGCACATGGACCAAGTACCAGTTCTTGTCAAGAGAATTTGAAGGACTACAGAATACACAAGATCTAACGCACGTTTGGGCACGAGCGGGATTTACAGAATATTTTAGTGACCCTCTGCCTAAACTTGATTTTTACAGATGTTTTTACTTGGTAACCACCTTAACGGCTTCAGAGAACAAGGATCTACCCGGCACATTCATGTTACCATCCTTGGTAAATGATCCTCCATTCAGAAGGTTTTATTTGTCTAAAGATTTAATTCGCGCAGCTCTGAAAATACATGGAACACACACTCCGATGGAGAGAGAACGGCTAGTCCCAGAGCAGATGAAACGTGGTGACGTAACTAAGTGGGAGGATATTTCTGCTTTAACACCTGAGCTCTCTAAGCCATTACGGATATGCATGCAGCACTTTGCTTTCCCAGCTCAGGATCGTTTTACCATGCCCCACAAGAGAATCTGGTTTGGTTTATACTTAGCATGTACTGGCCCTCAAACTGTTGATCTAGCCAGCTGGATAATTGATCAGCTCTATTTGGCACAACATAGGTGGGAGCGAAAGAAGGTAATCAATGGATGCTGCGCCCTTACCAGGATCATATATATGTGCTTGGCGTATGACTTACCAATTGAGCGCGCCATGACCAGTGAGGAACTGAAGGCATTCAAAGGGACCACTAAGAAGGCTAGAAAGTCTAGCAAAGGCAGAGCCGGAAAACGCATGAGAGGAACCATACCGTGCCTACAAGTCCCAGAATCACCCTCGCCACAACCATCTCCAGAGCAGTCACCAACAACAGCCACTCCCACGGTACCACCAATTCGTATACGGTTATCAAGACCAGTGACGCCGGAGGGCACCACCAGTACTGTTGCACCCCAAGCAGCCACAACCACAGAACCTATCACCACAGCAGCTGAACTTCCCACCACTATTGGTGCGGAAGCTTTCTCTTTTCCAATACCCCATTTAGAAGCAGGACAAGCAGAGCCACTGGACCAAACTTTTGATTTTGAGATGCCTGATGCATTCTCCAATGAGTTCCAGTTTTCAGAAGGACAATTGTTTTCTCAAGAATTTGAAAGGCCTAGCTACCCTACCACACCCATGGATCAGCCACAAGGACAGATCGTATCCAGCTCTGATGATGAAAGAACAGCAACCGATGACGACGAAGGCGATGACGAAGCTAGCCAGGGAACTCAGGAATCCCAAGAGCATGAACAGACAGATGGCCAAGGACAACAAACAGACACACATGGTAATACAAGTACCCATGAAGATGAAACTTACGAAGCAGCCGCTTACACACTGGCTATTAAGAAGCTGTATAGAACTATGGAAAAGGTTTGGGCACGCAAAAAGCTGACAGAGGAAGAGAGTCAAACAATAATAGAACAAGAACTTGTCACAGGCGGATTCGAAGACGCATACATCAAAGGATTCCGCGAGTTAGTCAAATCAGTAGGCTCCAACGAAGCGCTCAGGTACTTGCAAAGAAAGCCACTACCACAGTTTGACCCCCGCAGGGTACGACTACTTTCAAAACCCGGCGAATACATTCGTGTACCAATAGGAGCACAGTCTTCAGAACAAGCCAGGGAGGCACGCCTCGTCCCCGAAAGTTCGTTGGCAGTAGAAACCATCCTTATAGATTCCCCACCCCGTGCTACAACTGTACATACCTCAGTAGTCACTGACGTACCGACCACCCCAACCGATCCTCCATCACCGCCCATCCCTCCAGCCTCCCCTCTTCACCCTCCTTCCCCCCGACTATCATCTTCTATCGCCGGTGGCGTTGCAGAAATTGTCCTTACGACCACTCACCCCACAATTCCTGCACCCATTAGCCCTAGTCTACCCCCTCCCACACCCACCTTTCTATCCAACCCATTCCTCCATCCATCTTTTCCATCTTTCCCCACAACTCCAAGACCCCTTTTTCCATTCCCACCGCCATTAACCTTCTCCCCCGTCTCTCCTCCCCGACCCACTGTAACCCCTCTTTCCCCTTTCCACCAAGCCGCTCCAGCCAGCCCCCCTGTAAATTACCCCTCAACCTTTGTAAATCCCGTATTTACACCAGCACGAGCACCCACGGTCTCACCCATATTCACAGTCACCGCACTAGACACGTCCAATGACATGGACATCTCACCACCCACTGCACCATCACTCACTTCACTCACGGCACAAACATTTTTAGGCACATCACAATTTTCAACAATCACTACATCATCCACATTCCCACCCCCATTCCCCATTCCCGTTGCATCTACACCAACTGCATCTTCATTTAGCACCCCATTAATACTATCACCCACTGTAGATAATGCATTCCGACAGATGTTCATGTGCATGACGCAAGTAAGAGATGAGTTCACATCTCTTGGCGATAATTACCAGCAGCTGCAGAGGACAACCAATGACTTACAGTCGCAGCTTAATTTATTGTCTATTGAGAATGCCGCACTGAACACCCGTTACCAAGAATTACGAGAGGCCTATCATAAATTAGAACTAGAAAGCGAAGAAAAGACCAAGGAAGCCACTACTGACCTGGATAACTTATTAAGAGCCTAGACAGTCCGCAATGCAACGCTCACAAGAAACATGGGCTTGCTACGAAGACACCTAGCAGCTGCCAAGGAAGAAAACCAGCGCTTACAGGATCAGAACCGAGAAAACTTAGAAGCAGCGCTCGACCACCCAGACCAACCACTCAGTCCTAGTAGGTTCAAAGCCATTCCTTCAGACTCGATGAGGATGCTGCTAGAAGATCATGTAAGATTGCTGGATGAATATGACCGCATGAACGAGGAGTTACAAAAACTCAAAGAAGATCACAAATCACTCCAGTTACGAGAACCAGCACACCAAGACATACCAGCACCTATGGAACCCTCTCCTGACGTCTTAGAGGAACTCAACGCATTAAGGGCCCAGGTATCAAACCTTGAATCAAGGATTGCAGTATATGAAGCACCACCAAGGCCAGATTCCCCACCTGAGCTACCAGCGGAGGAAGAAACTGTCACCATTCCGGTGGAGGAAACGTTTGAAGAGGCATACGAGCCACAACCCATCCCAGGCGGACGAGTCACGGTCGAAGGTCAGATGACTTACGAACTCCCGACCCCCGCGTGGATGAAGACAATTGAGGAACTTGGAATAACGCACTCAGCTAGAGTAGAGGCACAATTACATGCCATGGCGATGATAGAAGAAAGAATTTTACAATCTCCATTCTTTGCTCATTTGGCCCCGCGACGATACATATCTGGGCATGAGCTACAGTATAAACCGTATTTTATGTTAATGGGCGAATACCAGTTAGCCATTGAGAAAGAGACAGGTAAGAAACCATCGCATGCAACTCAATTCGAGGAGGCCGATCTACCAATTGATGCGCAGCAAGGAGTGATCTATCAACCAGAGTGACGCAAAGATTTACTACAGAAGTATCCAGAAATGATGAGTACATGGGTAAAGGCACCTTTGCATTTGAAGTATAACCCGTGTGGGGGACCAGTACCACGACGCCGCTCCTGGACTGCCTTTGCTATTAAGGTACAAAACAATAAGCAGTGCCAAGACTGGTTGAATTACCCCTATTTTAAGCCACCCATTGAGTTACCAACTGTAGGCTACATGATGGCTACAATTCGCCACTGGCTCCCTAGACTAAAGCATATGGATGATATAGCGGCGCATATGACTGTCAAAATCTTTGACATGATGCAAATGATTTTTAAAGTCTTCCGACGCGTCAAGGCACCACATGTCAACACCCCGGGCTTTGAGCATGGCAATTTCGATCTGGTATATGATATGAGTACAACGCCATCGCTACGGGTGTGTTATGCCTGGCATTGCAGAATAAAGTACCTACCGGCGTGCTACAAGCAGACGTTCGAAGAGATGTTCACAACCGGCTTCTGGGAATACCATTCAGAGGTATTCATAAGCAGGCCTACACATTTATTACACTTTTCATAAGCAGGCCTACACATTTATTACACTTATTTGCCTGTGAACGAATGGTCTATTCCACACACTATCAGCTCCCGCCACCGGAAGAACCGCAACCAATCGACTGGGAGAAACTCGAGGCAGATCTGGCCCGAGGCATTCGTATCTCCGAGCACACCCTCGCTCAAGACCTCCTACAGAACTATATCTGGCAGACCTCACAACAAGGTTCTGTCAGGGACGACAGAAGCGAGAGGGAGGGGGGTGTTGGAAGCAGCCAGAGGCACAGACGACGCGGAAGCATGTAACGACGGAGTAGGAAGCTAGTGGAATCTTTTTTCAAAGAATCATGTTCTAAAAATACTTTTCAAAAACCTCCAACAGTGATTTTCATCACTATTGTAACATATGTAACATAGAAAACCCCATTTTGTAACCCATAGCTCCATTTTGTGCAAGCCGAGGAGTCCTCAAGCTTGAGGAGCTTAGGTAGAACAAGCATAAAAATTTTCGTTATTTTTAGACACCGTTTACCCTTCCAAATAGCATCTAGGACCTAATTTTTAACTATGCCGGTCACTAGATGTGAAACCGGTCAAAACTAGTCTAGAAACTATAAAAAAAGCTAGAGAGCTCATTTTTGAGGTTGGCTAGTGTGAGCTTAGAGTTCTTTTGAGCTTGTAATAGTGTTCTTGAGTAATAGAGATAATTTCCCACCTTCCATTGTGTCTTTCTTGTCTCTTCATTGTGTGTGTGTATGTGTGTGTGCATCTCGGTGCTTCTCACCTTCACTCTCACATCATCTCACATTCACGATCTTCATATCACTCCTATCTCTTCCGTGGATTGACAATTAAGGAGGTGAAGCTTCTTAACGTGGTTCTCACCATTGTGCTAGAGCAACAGCCTACTATTCCTGATTTTTCCAATTTTCACTCTTCTACAGCAGTAGATTCCTTCTGGTTCCTTTCTTCTACTATCACTGCTTCTATCTCCATTCTTTGTACAGGTTTTGCTACTGATTCTCCTTTACTTTTCTTGGTTAACTTCCTCTTTTGTACAGGTTTCTTCTGGACCTTTTTCTTCACTACAACTGTAGTTCTTGTTTCAGGAGGTCCTTGTAACTCTTTGAAATATGCTAACAGTTCTACTTCTTTTTTTACAAACACTTCCTCTGTCTCAACTGCCATCATCTGATCATGCAGCTCTTCATAATGTTCTACTTCCTCTTGAATCCAATATCTTGCTTTGCAAGAGTAATCCTCCAACATCTTTTGATATTGAGCTTCATATACTGCCCTTTTATTATTACCTTGAGTCAAATAGGTGTACAATTGTTCTTTGCTTGTTTGAGGTGGGTGAGGGTCATTTGAAGATTGTACCTGCTTCAAAGCAGCTTCATGCTCTTCCTTACTTGATTCTACCTGCTCCGATTCAACTTTTCTTGGATCCAATCTCCTTTTCTTTACAGGAATAACTTCCTCTGAGATCCCCTTTCTTTTCCTTTCTGCTCCCCTCATGCTGGGTTGGCCTTTTGATTCTCTTACAGATATCTTTCTTGAAGGACTTTTGATTCCTGCCATCAAATTTCTGAAATATTGGGCTGCTGGAGCTAGTTGTAGCTGATCCTCCATTCCTAGAATAGTTAAGAATTGGGTTCCATTCATGTAGTTCTTTTGCTCCCAGTGTTTAGCCGCTTCCTTCAATTGCTCATGTATATATGGTGATACATCCATTATTCCAAAGGGCTTAGTTCTGTCCTTATTGTTAAACATAATCAGTGTTACTGGTTTGTGTGGCATGGTGTATCTTGGCAGTTTTGGGAAACATAAATATTGCAAAAACATTCTGACGGCATACTCCTCATTCTCTTTTCCCTTAAAATCAGGAAATTTAGTGTATCCTGTATATGTTTCTTTATTCTTCTTAACAAAGTTGTTATCCAACTTAGTTCCCATTGGGTAAAACTGAAGAGCTGCCCTGATATGCTCTACTTTTATAGTAATATTCTCCTCCTGGTCTTCTTTGTTCTTGACTTTACACCGGAAATATGCCTCATTGCCCTTCCCAACTTCTAACAAGCTCTTCATTACCTGTGCCACTCTTTCAAATTCTATGAAAAATATAGGTCCATCCAGCAGCTTGTGTAATCCCACTGCTTTCCATCTCTTGTAATTGACTGCACTTTTCTGGAATTTGAAAAACTCTTGACACAGCATAGTGTACTTGTAACCTCCAACTCCCACTGTAAATATGTGCTGGCCAATAATACCTAGAGTTTCCTTGAGTTCCTTGACTATCTTTTTTGCTTCTGGAATCTCTTGCTCCTCATCAGATTCTAATTCTACTGTCTCCGTTGTTGCTTCATTGTCTAAGAACCAACGTCCTCTAGATAGAGTGACTAAGTCTGCTTTGAACTCATGGATTGGTAGTTCCTTCGAATTCACCATTCTGGAAAAAATACATCACAAAAAAAAAGAAAAAACTCCACCCACATGAGTCATAATAAAAATAGAAAATGACTTTTGTTTTGAAATGGAATGAAAGAAGAATGAAAGTAAAATCTTAGTTAAATCGTGACTTCCTTAAAAGACTCAATTAAAGTGATCATCACATGTGTAGCAAGATGTCTAGTGCTCTCTTCTCTTCTGACAACTTCTATCCAGGAAGAAGATATTTAAAAAGAAAAATGAATAAAAAATAAAAAATAAAAAAAAATAAAAAATAAACATAAAAAATAACAAATAGAAACCTGCTACCCTTCTACCTATATCTTGCTTTGTGCTATATATGTTATAAAAGGAAAAATGGATAGTTTTCTCTTCTCTTTTTCTTTTCTCTTTTTTTTCATAAGAGAAAAATGAAATAGGTATTTTTTCTCTCTTTTTTTTTTCTTTAGGAGAAATGGATAGTTTTCTGTTCTCTTTTTCTTTTCTCTTTTTTTTTTCATAAGAGAAAAATGAAATAGGTAATTTTTCTCTCTTTTTTTTCTTTTATTTCTCTTCTCTTTTTATTTTTCTTCTCTCTTTTTTTTTAAAAATAATTTTTCCCAATTCCAACTTCCTTTCCACTTCCTTTCTTCCCCTCCTATTTCTTTTGTCAGAAATAGGAAAAGGGAGAACAAAAAATTGTCAAAATTTCTTCTATGTGACACTCTGATTTTCTTATCCAAGATCCTAACTGCATCTCAGATATTCATGTCCTTTTCCATTGAATCAGCTTTGATTTTTTTACCCAATAATATTTAATCTTGTTGATCCTATTCTGGGAATACACCCGTCTTCATTTGATGGGATGTGGTTGAAATTTTTTGGCTTCCATATCCATTTTGTCTTGGAATTTTGTTTTGATGAATAGGCCTTGTGTATGCTTTGTTTCCATATCCTTCTTGTTCTGATGCTTTGATGCTTCAGATTATGCCATAGTTGCCACCATGCTTCTGTCTCTTCACCCTTTTTTGCTTTTTCACTTTTTTGCTGGTTTTGATTAAATGAATCTTGATCATTTAGTATTTGTATTGGTAATGTCTGTGTGTGTTCCAATGAAAAAGTAAATCCTTCCAAGTCTGGGTCATGAATATCCTGTTGATCTTCCTGTTTTTCATTACTCAATAAAAACATTAAAAACCTTTTGTCATTTATTGTCAACTTAAGCTTAATTTTTTCAAAATCCAAAATTACTTTACCTTGCTTTAGCCATGGTTGTCCCAAAATCAATTTCTCACTCATCAAATGATCTCGCCATTCTTCACAATCTATTTTCATATATTCTTCATTGAACTTAACTTCAATAGAAGGTGAAGACATGCTTTGTATTATTTGTCCTTCCAAGGTTTTGATAAAGGTTTTGCTTTTAGTTCTTTTTAGGTTAAATTTATTCAACAAGGCTGAACTAATCAAATTCACTTGTGCACCTGAATCTATCAAAACCCTGATTTTTTCATCTTGACAATCCATTGTTATCACAGGCAAATGTTCTTTTTGTTTTAAAGGTGTTTCACACAGAAGGACTTCTCTAAGGTTTTTGGTTTTTCTTATCCTTTCCTTTGCCTCCTGTTGAGCCTCTTTTCTAATGTTTTCCTCTTCTTTTTTCCTATTTTGAGTTTGGTGTAATCTTCTCCATTCAGAAGCAGTTAATGGAAGGTCATAGCTTTTAACTCTACATCCACTTATGAAGTTTGGCATGATTTCTCCATCTAAGTTAGCTAGTTGGATAGATCCACTGTTACTGATCTGATGTATAATATAAGGCCCATGTCCTTTTTTTTGAAATTTCTTATGATGTTCCTTTATTGTATATGCCAGAACTAGATCTCCTTCTTGTAGATCTTTTTCTTTACTATGAACATCATGATAAGCTTTTTGTCTTTTCTTGTCTGCATAGATGCTCATGATTGCTTGGAGTCTAGAAGCTCCCAATTTTTCCAATTCTATTACTCTCTCAGACAATTCATGTCCAGTCCAATTGTATTGACTAACCACCTTTAGTGTTGGAATAAGGAATTCTAAGGGCAGAACTGCATTTTGTCCATATACCAAGTTGAATGGTGTGGTTCCTAATGTAGTTTTGTATGCTACTCTATAGGCCCATAGGACATGATTAAGTTGTAAATCCCAATCATTCATGTTTGTGTTTACTAATTTTGACAATATTACAGTACAAAGTACTTTATTAGTACTTTTTGCTAACCCATTGGCTTGTGGGTGATATGGGGCTGACTTTCTATGACTAATCATGAAATATTCAGTTATGTTTTCTATGATTTGGTTCAAAAAAATGAGTCCCCCTATCACTTACCAATTCAATTGGAAGTCCAAATCTGGTGATGATATTTTCATAGAGAAATCTAGCAGTAGTATGAGCATCATTTCTTTTTGTAGCTTTGGCCTCATCCCATTTTGTCAAGTAATCTGTAGCTACTAGTATGTATTCAACATGGGATTGTCTTGCTGGAGGATGTATGGGTCCAATGAAATCCAACCCCCATTTACTAAATGCTCTGGCTGAAATTAATGGAACTAATGGCATATTGTCTCTTTTATTTGGTTGACTCACCCTCCGACAAATGTCACATCTTTTCACATATGTTCTTGCATCAGGAAATAGGGTTGGCCACCAAAAGCCATAATATAATATGAGTTTAGCAGTTCTATCACTTGAAAAATGTCCTCTTGCCACTCCAGAATGTGCCATTTCCAACATTTCGAGATATCTATCTTCAGGAACACAAATTCTTAAATATCCATCCATCCCTCTCTTATACAATTTTTCTCCTATTAGTTGATATTCTTCAGAGATCATTTGTAGATTTTTTGAGTCTGCACTAGCTCTTACTTGTTTTCCTTTTTTCTCCCTTTTCAATTCCTCAATGATGTTCTCACTTCATTCTGGATTTTTCTGAAACCAATATAGAGTAATAAGTTCTCAGTTTTGCAAGGATTGGCATTCCGAGCAGTTAGCAATATATTTTGTTACATCTTGAATCTTATTAGGCCAATGTACCCCCATCCTATTGAGATTACTTAGGGTAACTACTCTGGAAGCATGAGTACAAGGGTTCCAACAATGAGCTCTTCTCAGATATTCTTGTTGCTCCTCTTCTGGAGTACAATATTCCAATATGCTTGTATGGTTGAGGTGATACAAGTGCCCATCTAGCAACATAAAGTTTCTACTTTGTAATATTAAATGTGTGTTGTTTCCAAATGTTCTGCAAGGTCCCATGGTTAGCAAAGGTATTAAGGGCATGGCCCACTCAAGAACACTTCCTACTTTGAATAGATATGTATCTGGCAGGTCATCATCTAAAGGTGAACTTGGTTCTTTAGCCTGGATTCTAGAAAAATGATCTGCTCTCAAATGTGTTTTTCCTTGTCTTACCACCACTTCAAACTCAAACTCCATCAGTAAAAGAAACCATCTGACTATTCTACCAGTGTGACAAGGTTTGTTTACTAAATAAAGTAAAGCTTGGTGATCCACAAAAAACTTAAACTTGTTGGCCAAAATGTAATGTCTATATTTTTCACAGCAATTATCATTCCCAACCCTTCCCTCTCAGTGGTTGTATAATTTTTCTCTGCTCAATTCAGTTGCCTACTAGCATAAGCTACTGGAAAATCTAATTTTCTCCCTTCTATAGGTTGTGCTAACACACATCCCAAAGCATAATTTGAAGCATCCACATGGACATGAAAAATTTTATCCCACTGGGGTGTTTTCAGAATTGGTGCTGTAACCAAACAAGTTTTTAGAGTCTCAAAAGCTTGGTCACACTCTTTGGTCCACTCAAATTTTGTGATCAGGGCATACAAAGGTTTAGCTATGTCAGCAAACTTGTGTACAAATTTTCTATAATACCCGCAATGTCCCATGAAAGTTTGAAGTTCCTTTACATTTGTTGGTCTTGGAAGTTCTACTATGGCCTTTATTTTCTTCTCATCAGTTGAAACTCCATTTTTGGAGACTATGTGACCTAACATTATTCCTTGTCTTACAAAGAATACACACTTCTCTGGATTTAAACATACTCTGTGTTCTGCATTTCCTGAATATATTTTCTAAATCTTGCAAGTGATCCTCTCTTTTTAATGAAAAAGTACAAAGGTCATCCACATAAATTTCCATTACATTCCTCAGGAATTCTTTGAAGATATGACACATTAACCTTTGAAAAGTTGCTGGGCCATTAGTGAACCCAAAAGGCATAACCCTAAAAGCATAAATTCCCCATTCTGTGGAAAAGGTAGTTTTATGTTGGTCTTCCAATGCTATAGGTACTTGATTGTATCCTAAAAAACCATCTAAAAAACTATAAACCTCCTTCCCTGCCACTCTTTCTAAAAGATGGTCTGTTATAGACAATGGATAGCTATCCCTTATAGTTGCTGCATTCACCTTTTTCAAGTTAATGCATACCCTAAGTTTCCCATTCTTTTTTGGTACCACAACTATAGGAGATATCCATTCTGTATACTCATTCTCATAGATGAAATTGGCAGCCAGCAGCTTATCAATTTCTTCCTTTATTTTTGCAGAGTATTTATCATTGAATGTGTAATGTCTCTGTTTGCTAGGTTTTGCATCAGGTGTGATAGGTATCTTATGCTCACAGATTTTAGGATCAATACCTTTCAAATCCTTATAGCTATAGGCAAACACATCCCTATAGTTTCTGACCAAATTCCTTAATGCCTCCTCTTCTTGATTTGTCATGTCATCAGCTATTACAATATGTATTTCTTCCCCATCTTCTTGAGTGATCATAACCTTCTTAGTTTGTTCTTCATTGTCATATGCCTCCCCTCTTCTCTTTTCTCTCTTTGGTTTCATTTCTAGAAGTAATCTGTCTTCTACTTCATAAGTCTTGAAATTTGCTGGTACATCAAACTGTTGATCTTTGTTTGTCATTTTCTCATTTTTTCCATCCTCTTGGTCTTTTTCTATTTCCTTGTGTTTGTTTTTCTTATATTTGCATCTTCGGCTTTTACTTCTTCCAAATATTGTGTTTTTCCATTTTCCAATATTATTTCTTTTTCCTGGTCCTCTTCTGTTTTTGATACTCTTATCATTTGTATTCCAATGTGAAAAACATCATACCCTTCTTCATTTTGAAATTCTACTCCTACATACTCATCACTGGCTAGATCCATAGTAGCCAAAATCTGGTTCCAACCATATGGCTCAAATTCTTCATCTTTAAATTTTTGTGGTACATAGTTCTCATCTTGTAATTTTCTCCCTTCTACACAATCTTCTCTTCTTAATCTCCTCTTTCCATTTGTAATGTTTCCTAACACATTGCACTTCCATATTGATGATTCTGTTTCATTTTGATCTTCCAACTCTGATTCTTCACTTAAATCTTGATTTTGATGTATCTTGAACCATTCTTGGGGGGATATGTCACAATAATGGCCATTTCTTAGATTCACTCTCGTTATTCTCCATTCGTTCTGAAGATATAGGCAATCATTACCCCAATCTTGCACAATTTGCATCTGTCTCATGAATGGTCTTCCTAGGATAATTTCATATGAAGTGGATTGTGGGAATTCAACTACGGCAAAAGTATGCTCTATTTCTATTCCACATATATCCACAATCACCTTTTCCCATATTCCTACAGGTTTTTCTATGTGTCCATCCGCCAGTTGCAATCTCATTTTAGTGGGTATCAATTCACTTTTTCCCCATCTTTCCCAAGTTTGTTTAGTCATGATAGCCACACCTGATCCACTATCCAATATGGCTTGGGCATAGTTTGTACCAAATTGTATTCTCAAGGTTGAGTTCCCTTCTTCTCCTTCACAATATCCACATATCTTATCAATAGGAATGTACCACAATTCCTCCAACTCTTGTGGCTGTGAATCAAGGTTTTCTGATATTGCTTCCCATTTTTCCATTTTGTATTGTAAGTGAGGATTCTGTTTTACCAATTCCTCCAATGTGGTGTGGTATAAGATTGTACATTGTTTATCTATATTTACCTATAATATAATTTGTGGATTATCTTCTTGATTAATTGTTTCTCCTGTTCTTGTTGCCTTTGACCCCCCAATTGTTGTGTGAGAATTGTCTAATTCCCCCAGTTTGAGTTGTGCTTCTTGTATGATTTGTTTGCATATTTGCATCCTTTCATGTTCTATATCTGGCATAGGATAAGCCATTACATGGTCTGTAGGATTTGGTCCCTCTTGAATTCTTCCCTTGTATGCTTTTATCAAGGTGTCTAAACTCTATGAATTTCTTATCTTTGATTGGGTTTGTGTCTTTTGAGGATGACTACTGTTTGACTGTTCCATATTCTCTTCTTCCAAACTTTTACCCATTCTTTTTTTCCTTTCCCATTTTCCTTTTTGTCTATTTTTCTTCACCTTTGAAACTGAATATTTATTTTTTTCTTTAGTTGTTTCTTTTTGTTTAGCTTGTGCCCTTGTTATAGCATTCACATTTATGTGGTCAATGTCACTTAATTCTTCTTGCTCCATGATGTTGACTGTTTTCAATGGTATGTTACTAGATGTGTTTTGTTGTTTTTGAGGATTTCTTGGACAATCCTTTATTAAATGATCCCTGCCACAATCCTTGCAATAGGCTCCTTCTATTCTTAATGTAGGAGGTTGTGGAGAGTCTCTAATGAAATGTTCTCCCCCACATCTATAACAAGTTATCTTTTGGTTTCCTTTGAACTGAGGTTTCTGATTGGACATATAATTTTTGGTTATATACATGAATGTGGCTATATCCATCTCTATTCTCCCATTTCCCAAATCTAGGGCTTGTAGTTCTGGTTCTCTCAACTCATATCCTTCCCACTCTTCCTGATATCCTTCATTCCATTGGTGATCTTCCTTGTAAGGTGATCTTATTCTTAAGTTTCCCTCCTCTATTGGTGTGTATTTAACTGGTACCACATTTGTTGGTAATGGAGGTTCTTGCCCAAGTACAGGTCTTGGTTGCTCAATAAACCTAGTTTCTCTTTGGTTTGCATAATCTCTCTCCTTAATGGGTTGTTTATTGTAGAAGCATTCTTCTCTAGTATGATTTGTCCATTTTCTCTCTAGTGTACAGTATTTGAGTGTTTTCCTATCTTGCAAATGTGGTGGTTTTTGATATGGACATTGTTGTACCAAATGATTTTCTCCACAATTATAGCATTTTTTAGTTGTAGTTATCTTGGTGTTTATCAAATTGGTTTTGGTGCTTACTTCTAGGGCTTTAGCAATGGCTTGTGCCAATTCTTCTGCTGGTGGAATTTTATCTTCATTTGTTCTAGGTTGATCAAATGCTAACAGGTTTTGTCCCCTATTGTCTTCCAAATCTATTGCCTCCTTCACACATGCTCCTAGGTCAGGGCATCTCCTATAATACACCAGGGTTCTTAATTGGGCACTTCTTAATCCTTCTATGAATAGGGATACTTGTCTTGCCATGGAAGGTACTTCTTCTCTGGGACATCTGTTAATGTACTGCTTGAATCTCCTAGCTGCCTCTCTGACATTTTCATCTTTTTGCTGTTTAAAGCTATGTATCAATGTAGACATAGCAATGTAGCTGTGCTATGTTTTATTCCAGTTTTTGAGAATTACCCAATAAAGGCTTCTAGGAAGGATTCAATATCTAGATACATTTCATTTCTCAAGGGAATGAACCAAGATAATGCAGGTCCTGTTAGGGTTAGACCAAATGCCTCAAATTGTACTTTGTAATCCTCAACCTCTTCTGCTCTAATTAGTTGTCTAAATTCTGCAGCATGAGCATGAGGATCAGAATATCCTTCATATTGATTTTTCATGCATTTGGCTACTTGATAGGGTCTAAGCATTCTGCCCTGATTTTGACAATGATGTCTTCTTCTTAAAGGAAAATCATTAAATCCTTCTGGTTCCTTTTCAAAAGGATTTGGGGAAGTATGTGTTCTCCTTCCTTGTTGTTGTTCACCATTATTGTGAATTTCATGTGGTCTTGGCAAGTCTGATTGCCCTAGGTTCTGTTCCCAAGGTCTCTTGTCTGCACATTGCCCTAGGTCATTAGAATTTTCTGGGTCTTGTGAGAAGATGTATACACATCCCTGCCTATCCTCATATCTACCATCCTTAAATTGTGCTACAGGTGTTATGTTCAGGGGAACTTCTAAGTTTCTCTATCTAATGAGAAACTTATGCATTCCGTCCTGATATACATAGGTTCCAAACCTATTTGTATACATGTATTTGAGGATGTTTCTATAGTCCCCAGTTTCAGAGGATTCATTTGTTTCATTTAAATTTTCCATGTTGATTTCTTGCCCTAAATCTCTTTCTTGCAAGTCCCCTACCACTGGCTCTATTTCCTTCCTTCCCAGTTCTTGCTTGGAATGTGAGTATAATTTATTACCAGACCTAAGGATCATTCAATCAATTTCACGATTTTGTGGAAAGAATCATGTTTTCTACGATTCTATGGAGAGAATCGTGTTTTTTCACGATTTTGTGATGAAAATCGTGTTTTCCACGATTTTGTTATGAGAATCGTGATTTTCACGATTCTATGATGGGAATCGTGTTTTTCACGATTCTGTGAGGGAATCGTGTTTTTCACGATTCTGTGATGAGAATCGTGTTTTTCACGATTGTGTGATGAGAATCGTGTTTTTCACGATTCTGTGAGGGAATCGTGTTTCTCACGATTTTGTGATGGGAATCGTGTTTTTCACGATTCTGTGATGAGAATCGTGTTTTTCACGATTCTGTGATGAGAATCGTGATTTTCACGATTCTGTGATGAGAATCATGATTTTCACGATTCTGAGGTGAGAATCATGATTTTCACGATTCTGAAATGAGAATCATGATTTTCACGATTCTGAGGTGAGAATCGTGATTTTTAGGATTCTATTCCCAGACAATCATGATTGCTCACAATCGTTAAAAACACGATTCTCTTATGAAAATCGTGCTCTAGGAATCGCGATTTTTGTGCTTTATTTCAGAGAATCGCGATTTTGTGTTTGACTACAGAATCGTGATTCTGTTCAGATTTTGAAAAAAATTTTAAGGTATTGATTTTCCAATTTTTGTTTCTTCAATAGAATCGCCTTAGTTATTTTTTAACATGCAATGAAAGAGTTTACTCAAATTTATTATTTTTTCCACAAAAACTCAAAAAATCAGAACATCGCGATTTCGTGTTTTTGGCTATTTTGTGCTTTTTTGTGCTTTAATCATCATGTAAGTTTAAAGAAATACAAAAAATTGTATTGAGGACTCCTTACCTCGCTTGCTTGATCCAGAAATCTCCAAAACTTTATGGTTGCAGACGATCGCGATCCTGTTCCTACTCTCACTCTCTCTCTCTCTCAAATGACTTTTTTCTAAGATTCCAGAGTTTTATAGTGTCCACACAATCGCGATCCTGTGCAATTTCCTCATAATTTTCACTTTTCACTTATCCAATTTTATTCTTCAACAATCTTATGGTTTTAATCCTCAATTCCTAACTTTTCATCATTAGTCACTCCCATTATCCTATTGGTGAAAATCGCGATTCTGTACTTCTTTTCCACTTCTTCCACTTGCTACTCAATCCTCCCTGATTCTTTGGAATTTGACTTCCTTCACTTACTCAACTTAATAAAATCTCTTACAATTACCTATCTCAAAACCCAAATATGCTCAAAATTCAAAAAATTTTCTCTTACAGAAAATCGTGATTTTGTGCTGAGAATCGTATTTTTCCTGTACTTCCAGTTTTTTATAATTTTGAGTCTTCTTTTCTCTTGTTTCCCTTCAATACCCTTTACCAATTCCAATTCAGCTGTCACCTGCAGTTTTATATCATTAACAAAGAATTATCCAGAGAATCGCGATCCGGTGAAGAGAATCGTGTTTTTTTTTTATTTTCCAGTTTTTGGCACTTTTTTGCTTTCCTACCACCTGGTCTCTTTTACTCTTGACAACAAAACTTCAGTCCAACTTCCTAAGGGGAAAATAAATTTGTTTGATTGTTTTAATGAATTTTATGAATTTTTTTTAGTATTTTTTCCTAAATTAAGGTAAACACTTCACTTAGGGTTTTTTGTTTAGTGATCTATTGATCTTGTGTTCCCTGATTGCTTATACTCCTTTATGCTTTGGCTATCAAAACAGTTCATGAGCAAAACTTCCCAAAGAAAAATGTGCTAAAAAATGCAAATATCAATTTTTGCAAAGATAAACATTTTTCTTTTCAAGATGCAAATCAACTTTTTCTCAAGATTATTGCTTTGACTTGGTTAACAAATGGATCTTATCTACTTGCATCTAGCTACTTTACTTGACTTTACTCAATGAAATCATGTCATCTTCCCAAGATCAACAATTTTGCTTGGTACTTGGTCAAAAAGCACTCTACAAATGCAAAGATAGACACATTTTACCTTATCTTCAGCTTTCTTGATTCAGTTTTTCACGCACTTGCACTTTACTTCCAAAAAATGATATGAGCAACTATCTATTTGCAAGAGTTTCAACACTTCCTATTCTCAAAAGATTATCTATTGCTTTCTTTTCCCAAAAGACAAACAAAGAAATCTACCTTTTCATGTTTCCGTTTCTTGATTAAAGAGTATTACCTTTTCAATGTGTTCAATACCATCAACAATAGAAGATCCAGCAAGGTCCAACTTCAATGAAGCTTTTAATATACTCCCCAACAACGGCGCCAAAAAATGTTTGTTGTTAACCTTTGGTGTTGTCCTCTCAAATCATTTAGCATAAAGAATCAACAATACATCTTATTTTTGTCAATCCTGGAAGTATACATGAGACCACAGCCCCTTCTAGATGATAGATTCCAAGAAATAAGAGAAAACTGGTTGGATTTCTGAGAGTTAATGAAGATGAAGAGGAATTTCTAGGGTTTGGATTATCTTGAGCAATACTCCTGAATTTTTGGGCCCAGACAAGTAATGTGATTCCTTTCTCTCTATAGAGGCAAAGCTTGAACGTAGGGGAATAATGTCTACTCCTCACCCTTCAGACTAGTGATTTATAGGCTAGAGACTGTGTCCACCACCCTCTTTCTGATTGGTCCATCACTAATCACTACTTAATCCAAAAGTCCCATGCAGGGTTCATTTTTTTCCCTAATGTCCTCTTTTGATGTTCTAGGCTAGTTGGTTATGTTCTCATGATGATTAGTGATTTGATTAAGGGAATTTATAGTTATTATACACACTTGTTGATGAGATAATGTGCATGGAAGATTCAACTATGAAAAAGTATTTGATGCAAAATTTGAGGGACAATAAGTTGATTCACATTAACTTATTACAATATTAAGGCTCTGATGGTGACTAATTTGCATGGATTATCATTTAAAGGATGTCTCTAATCTTTGTGATGAAGCACAATATTTAGAAGAGTAGACAATTGTCTCTAATCATCTACTCTTCTAAATATTCTCATCTAAAGGATGTCTTTAATCTTCCTGATGAAGCACAATAAAGACCCCCACTCGTTTTGATGAAGCACAGTATTTAGAAGAGTAGATGATTGTTTTGTAAGACAATAATTACGCAATATAACACAGGAGCAATAGCAGAGAAGATAACAGATATAGGAGAATCTCAACAATTTTCTACTAGCAGCAAGTACAAAGATGATGGCGTTGTCCACCCGTGCGCTCTCAAGGTAGAGTTTAAATGGTGATCTAGACAACTCTAGATAGGGAGATACAAGGTAGAGGTATGCTGGCTCAACTTAATGTCTTAGGTAGTGTAGAAGTCATGTATATATAGGATCATGGGTGGCCTGCCATGGACGGCTATACATGGGCGGTGGAGCGTGGGCGGCCACCGCCCGCGTAATTGCCATACACGGCTTAGACTGGTTGAACCGACCTAACAAATATAAATGATTTCTGACTCCGACAGGGAATATTCCATGGAATATTCCCTTTACCGTCGCGTCGGGGGTGCTACCTCCGGACCCCCACCAGGGGGCCCGCTGGCCCCCTGGGACCCCCCAGCCAGGGGGCCCGCTGGCCCCCTTGGACCCCCCAGCCGAGGCTTCTCACCGGTGCCTCGGACCCCACAATTGGGGACCCTGGTAACTCTCTTTCCTTATAATACCTTACATGGTCCAATATGACCTTCATCCAACATTCAAGTTGGGATTCCCATCAATTGGGTAATGCACGCTTGGCTTCTCCTCATAAAGGGGGCCTTACAAAATGTGCATACAATCATGAGGGGTAGACATTGATCATATACTAACATGTTTTGCAATCAAAGTTCAATGCTATTATTTAACAAAAATGGTATTTCTCCTGTATGTGATTTTTCCTCTCAAAGGAAGTTTCTTTAGTACTTATTAGGTCTATACGTAGATATGATAGGATAGTTGATCACTATAAGGTTAGATTCTGCTTGCTCAAGCGAAGGGCACTGTCTTTGATTGGAAATTTGTATCATATGTGCACTTTCAAATCACAATGTTTGTAATGTACATCAATTTTTCATTAATGACTTGGATCTTGTTCCTAATGACATTTGTGTGAATTGAAACAAGATCCAAGTCCTTGTTATGCTTATCTCTTAGTATATGGAGTTCAAATATTCCAAAGCTGAAAGTATTTTTTATATAAAGCAAATGAATGATGTATTTTTTACCTTTCTAGTTTATGTTGATGGTGTATTGTTAACTTGTCCTAAAAGGGCATATGGTGCTACGTTTAAAGTTAATTTACATACCTCACTCAAAACTTTTGTATTGGGGGGTGTTTTGGATCATTATTTGGGCATTTGATTTGCACATTGATAGAGAAATCTCTTTGTGTTAAATGAAGTATATATGAGACCTTATTGGAGTATTTTGACGTTGAGAATCGTAAATTCGTTGCTACTTCCATAGAGACAAATTCACAGTTGAGCGTGTCAATTTTTTGAGATGCACTCAATGTTCTGATCTATCCACAAGCTGTGATTCTTCATTTATGTGTACACCTGCTTTCTAAGACTCACATTGGGCCAATTTTCATCGCAAATATGTGTACAAGAGTGGTTTTTGCTTCATGATTGGTATCGTGTGCCTATCGTCCTTGAGGCTAAGCATAGGATAGCTTGCATATGAAGTCACATTGGCAATTCTGATGAAGCCAATGTTCCATGCTCACAAAAAAGAGATAGAAAATGCATTATTATCATTTTACGGAGAGATTCTGTATTAAAGACATTAAGTTGACTTATGTGCCTAGAAAAACTAATTATTCATTGTTTAAGATCGTGGTGGTGCTCAATAGTTGTCCACCACCATCTTCTCTAAAAATGAAACCGCATTGGTCATTGTGAGGAAGCCAATGTTCCATGCTCACATAAAGGTTATTGGAATAAATTACCATTGTTTTAGGGAGAGATTATCTATTAAAGACATTGACTTGGATTTCTTGTCTACAAAAAACTACAGTATATGTTTCATGGCAAGTTCAAATAATTTTGAGAAAAAAAAACTTCATGACAAGGTCACATAGCTTTGGAACTTCCTCACACATGAGTGCCATATCTTGGTACGTTTTGGTATTGATTACATTAAGCCACTTTTTCCCTCTTTAGGAGTTCTTTTTACATTGAGCATTTAGTAGTATCATTGTGCATTGTGATCCTTAAGTACTTCTTTGTTCTATATTTGTGTTTTGTGTTCATACTCACCAAACTCCTTTTTTGTTCTAGTGTGTTGATTACTTCTTCTTCAGATGTAAAGACCGGTCACTTCTATCATGTGTAAAATGTTGGCTCAACAGAATGGAAGTTTTTTTATAATAGCTTTATACATGGACTAGAGCTTGTCATAGGATTCACCAGACAATGATATCTCTATAAGTCCAATACATGGTGAAGGGAATACGTCAAAGTCGGAAGGAAAAAATATATATATATTATTGCACCACCATTTTTCTCCCTAGAAAAATTCCATGAAGATATATGAAAAGTAGGATTTCTATGACCGTACATGGTCAAGCACAACTTTCCTTCCCTCTGACATGGTCCATTACTACTCATGGACATATGCAACATATATTTGCGAAAGGAAACAATGTTACGGACATAGGCTATTTTTGAATACGAGTCTCTATTTATATCAAAACTTCATCTCACTTTAGAATGTATGATCATGCGAAAGAATCAAGGTTAATACGATCATGCGAAACAATAAAGTTCACATACATTCACCAAAGGTCATTGTATATATACATTCACCAAAGCATTAGAGTCCATTAAACTTCCAAGGCTTAAAGGAGAACTAGGTAGGGCGGAGATTGGCTAAAGTGCAATAGATCAAGCTCCAAACGTAGGATAAATTTACAAATTAAATGGATAGAGAAAAACCTACAACTTCCAAATTGCTCAGTTTGAAAAATGTTTTGGACAAAGAAATGGTGGAAGAGAGCATGGTTTTTGACTCTGCCTATTAGAGTATTGGAGTAGCACAAACAAACTTCACCAATTTGTTCTAAACTGTTCCTTAAGAATTCTTGAGAAGACCATTTCAAAATTTTTATTGATGCGAAAGGACAAGAGGTACATGCACTCATCTAACATATGTTTGGCTCCACGTATGAATAATCAATGAAAAATATTTTTAATTTGGTTTCATCCACTTGATCATTTTAAGGGAGATTGATCAACCATTCTTACAAAGCATTGGACAGGTTTAATCTGAGTCTATCCTAACTTCTTACAGAGTGCGGCTGTAGCAATATTAACCCTTGAGCCTATCTTGATGCAAAGATATTACATGACTACTTGACTATACTGTGATTAATTCTAAATGAATCACATCAGATATTGCATGACTACACTTGACTATACTGGGAAAAAAACATGTAGAGGGCATAGATGTGCATGCAAAAGGGGAGTGAGATTTTCAACAGGTTTTCTACTTCATTTCCATCAATGGAAAACATCATCCTGTCATTCAAAACATTAGTATGTCGTTACATCATGATCAATTCAAGAAACTCAAGTGAAAAGCTTTGAAATAAATACATAAAGAGTTTAAAGATTTCCAGAGAAATATTCATTAGCTGGTTTTGACAGCTCCTGAGAATACTCAGCAAAAAACGTTTTACATCAAATGGTGGCGACCAGAAGATGGAATTGTACATCAAATGTTGCATCATTCTTCTAGCTTCATGCTACATTAGAGCGGTAGAATGAACATTCCTCTTTCCCTCAACATGGCTTCCAGTTTCACTGTTTGTCACCTCATTCGCAATGGAGGCCTTCTGAAGCCGTGATGGTTTGGAAACTCTGTGAGAAAACATTCTGATATGACTGAACTTCTTGTAGAGCTACTGAAGCTTTTCACGGATTGAGCTGATCTATAAGCTTTCATGGTCTTCGTGGCACAGCCTCAAGTCCCCTGATCACATCCAGAATCTTAGGCCACACATACTCTGCTCCGGGGCCAACATTCACATTTGTAAGCCTGTTCTGTGCATGGTAATACTCTTCCATCGGCTTCCTCTCCTCAGCAAAAGCGCGCAACCGCTCTCGGACAGCCTGCTCGTTCGCATCATCTGCTCGCACTTCAAGCTTCGCAGCGCATTCCTGAGGAGGCAAGCGCGCGGGAAGGAAAATGCGTGTACGCCTCACTAGTCCCTTGGCGTCACGTTAATGCGTCGCCATATCCACATTTGCGAGATTGTAGTCCTTGCCACAATGTCGGCACACCCTTCTGCCCAAACATTTGAGTAAAAGCGCATCGTCGTCGAGCTGGAGGTTCAGTGCCACGTCTATTCCGCCTGTCGCTTCATCGAGGATCCAACCTGCGTCAGCGTGCGAGGAAATCCGTCCAAAACAAAACCTGCCGAAGGATCCTCGTCGCGCATCCTCCGTAATAAGAGTTCCACTATGACATGGTCGGGAAGAAGCTTGCCCTCGTTCACAGAGAATTTTATTTCATCTCGCATGATCATTTCCTTCTCGTTGCAGTCAGACAAGGGCTTGGAGAGTTCGGACCTCACAAGCTCGCCAGTAGAGACATGTGGTACAGATAATCGCTTAGCGATAAGACTCCCCCATGTCCCCTTGCCTACACCAGGCCCGCCTAGCAGAGCTATTTTGAATGGTGACGGAGTCGCCAGGCCCAACATGCGCCTTTGCTTCATTTCTTCGTGGATGGATTCCCGGACCCTTTCCAGTTGATCAATAGCAATAGATTCTCCATCGCCAGGAAGATTAAGACGGTCCGATCTACCTTCGGAGACGAGCTTTCGGACAACGCTTGCAACTGAGCTCAGCTGCGAAGAGACCGCACGCGAACAGGAGAAACCTGCGCCTTTGAGAACACATTTGAGCGAAGAGGACGCCATTGACAGTGAATAAGGTCGTAAGATTCCGAGACAAAAAATGTGGAAACAAATAATGCGGAATGCGGCATGCTTGATTGCATATTTATATATGCGACGGAAAGCGAAAAGCAAGAAGCGCAAGAAAAACAAAAACAAAAAGCAAGAAGCCAAAAACAAAAAGCAAGAAACGCAAATGAAAAGCAGAAACCAAACCGAAAAGCAATGTTACACGCGCAAGATTGCTGAGGAACGCAATAGAATTTATACGTATAGAGTACATACGAATTCTATTATATGATTCTCTATTTTATTACGTATATAGAATCCGTATGAAGTCTACAAGAAAGCGAAATAGAATTTTAGCTGTGTCTCGGACATTTTATCCTGCCCTAAGCTTCTGTTGACGTGTACTCATTTTTATTTTTTTTGAGAGTACAATGAATTGAAAAAGACACACACCCGACCTTGTAAGGTAGAGGCACCCATCTTGGGGAACTCTGAAGCATCCAGCCCTGGGCGGGACTTGAACCCTGGCCATCTACCTAGAAATACAAGGCACATCCGCTAAACCACGTCGACTGGATTGTGTACTCATTTTTTGAAGATGAAGTTCTGCCAAAGCGTGATCTCCCTTATAGCTTGAATTTGATTGAAATAATAATTGTAGAGGTGAAAGGGTATACTATCCATGGGACCTTTCGCATCTCATAAAGTAGGGGTTAGCCTACCCAAAAGCAACTGGTTTAAATCTGTCAAAAGGCAATACATTGGCTTAGGGCCCACAATTGCCCTGCTATACGGAGGGGTCGAACCTTGACCCCTCCCTCAAGAGGCAAAGGGCTGAACCGGACAGCCTAACACATGTGGATGATGTGTACTCCTTTGATAGGTCAAGATTCTTCGTGATGTCACAAAGAGAGAGAGAGAGAGAGTTTAAACAAGGTGTAGAAAAAGAGAGAGAGTCTAGAGAGAAGCATGAGCTCAAATAATGGTTGTTTTTCGGAATTCAGATGTCTATGAAGAACCAATTGAACAAGGGAGTTGGTCGATTGCAAAGTGGATTAGACGAATGTAAAAATTGTATTCAGAAGCTTATAGATATTCTTTTTCAATTAATATTATTAATATCTTTTGTACATCAAGGTGATTGGGACGTAGTAATATATAAGGTCGAGGGTCTCAAGAAAAATCTCTTCAATAGTCGCCTAGGTCACAACAATAGAGGCAATGCAAGATATAGAAAAGCTAACAAAAACCCTCGTTTACTCTAACTATCAAGAATCTTTCATTACACGAAAAAAATCACTAATCCGCTGATAGGTTTATCTATGGTAATGAATGTATATTTCTATTCATATCGTAGATTCTATGTCAAAGATATCGTGATCTTGCATTGCACTTCAGGGGTTAATTTTTATTCCTTTATACTTCTAAAGAATTTAAATCTCCATATTTTCACTTATTTAGTAATTTCTCAAAATATGACCCTATAGACCACCTTTGAATGGAGCTCAAGGACATAATGGTGACACTTGTAGGGTTCTCAGTGAAGGCATGGCTATTTCTTCCACACTTGGAGAAGGCTTGAGTGCAAGATTGCACAAAGTCAAGCTAGGTGGCCAACGAAGAAGAAGCTGGTTGGGAAGTCCTTGTACCAAGAAAAAGTTTCTTGGGAAGTCCTTGTACCTATAAGTGCTCCAATCACTTAGAACTTTACACAAATCTAAGATAGGCCCTCTCTTAAGAAAGGTCCATGCTTATACCCCCAACTTTGAGTAGCATTATCTCTGACCCTAGTTTAGGAGAGCTAAGAATCAAGTAATGTACCTAGATATTACTAGCTCTTATTGAAAATGTATCTTTTCTCAATGAATCTAATGAATTTAGGGGTTATATATTTTTTATTTAAATGTGTGAAAATTTGCAAAAGCTTATTTTAAGTGAGCTAAGAGAAATTGTTAAAATTATGTGATTATGTTTTTCTACACAACCAATCTATAAGGGTTCATCACTCTTCATGTTATGTTGGCATTGAACACCATACAACTCATTAGGGAAAAAACGGCCAAAAAGGGCCGTTTGCTAATGACACATTAAAGAAATAGACAAATATTTTGTTTCCACGTGTACAAAAATATGACATTTCTGTATTTTTTGATCCTTTAAAGAAAGGCTTCTTTTTAGTAGATAAGCTCGAAAATTGCCATTAACACGATAGACTTTCTTGTATTTAGTGTGATATTATTTTGTTTTCATACAAAAATCTTTAAAATGTTTTTATTTAATGTGATAAATTTTTTTTTTCACATAATACACGATGCAAATCTTTGAAATTTCAAGAGGGAAAGAATATTTGAAGATACAAAATATTTTTGATTTCACAAAAGCCTATGTTTTTTCGGTCACACTTGATGCATTAAATCAAGATACTTAAAGCTTCATAATTTTTGTCTAGAAATACTTAAGAGGTTTGTGAGTCTCAATTTTCAACTTTGGAAATTCTCTAAGTATTTGAATGGCTTCATTTCCACTTCATCCTTCCAATCATGTAGCTTCATGCAAGATTTAGAATAGAAGAGAGGATTCCTTATGGACCTTGGAGTTTGAGGATCATGAAGAGCACAAGGAAGAAGAAGAATCTTGGAACACAACACACAATACTAAATGTATTACCAAATCAATGTACAAAGATAAGTAACCCCTAAGGGTTATAGCCATATATACAAGCCAAGGGAAAAAACAACTTAAAGAGGGAAAAAAGTGCTCCCGTGGTCCTAAGTGTGTTCACACACATCACTACCAAAGTATATCAACAAATCCTCCCTAGGAGTGATGAAACAAACAAACAGCTAGCACTTATGCATAATTTAGTGCCAACCTATGTAAACATAGATCAATTCACAAAAAGAAGTAAGCCCAAACCTTTGTGGAAAGTTTCAAATTACTTTATCATGCAATTTTCTACACTGTTGTTCAGGAACGGATGCATATAAACAACGAAAGACATGAAAATGAGCAAAAAATGGCTTGCAACCATGCGAAGAATCATAGGGAGTGATTTACTACAATGCTTTGATGGAACACCTATTAAATACATATCTTGCACACATAATAGCCTCAAGCTAGAAGCTATGTTGTAAAGCTTAATTTTTTACCATGCACCTCACCATCTCCATGAGATACATGCTCTTTCTTTTAGAAACTCCATTCAATTGAGGTGTATACGGCATTGTACATTGATTTTTTATCCCACTTTCAGCCAAAAATGAATCAAAATGAGAAGACAAGCATTCCCCCCTCGATCAGAATGGAGGGTGTCCATTTTACATGTTAACAGATTTGCAGCAAAAACAAGAAACTATTTGAAGCACATAAACACTTCAACCTTTGTTTTCAATGGATACACCCATGCATGAAAGTCATGAAGTAAAGTTAGTCATGAAGTGATGAGCAAGCTGCAATTTCTGAGTAGCTCTAACTAAACCATCTTTTGGGAAGGAGGAACGCTCCATTTTGCCTTAATTAGAGCCTTAACAGACGTTTATGAGGTGCCTCATGTTTGGGCATAGAGGCCATTATTTTATATTTCTTTAGGGATAGCAAACTAGCAAAATTATGATGACCAAATAGTGCATGCCAAAGCTTTGCATCTGAGATACCTTGAGAATCTTCAATTGCACATGATAAATCACTGAAATATTTTGCATAGTCTATGAGCTTATACAACCAATGACATAAAATGCCATAAGCAATAATAACATCACCATTTGATACATCATGAAGTGTACATCTATCATCAACAAATTTGACAAGCAAGATGATCTTGGCTAATGTTGAAAATGATAACAGATTTTTGTTGGTCCCTCGCATAAACAAATAATTTGTCAATGTGAAAGAACTACCATCAAGAATAGTCAAAATGATCTTACCAACTCCCATTATAGGATAAGCAGAGTTGTTAGCACATGTGATAGTATTTCGTATATGGGTATGCTCAATTGAACTAAAGAAAGTGCATTGTGAGGTAATGTGCTTGGTTGCCCCACTCTCAAAGTACCAAACACCTCAATCTAGTGGAGACATACAATGTTCATGAGAAGATGGTTCGTAGTTGCAAACAATAGTAAACACCCACTCTTCATTTTGCATGAGATTAGAAATCTTTGTTTTAGGTGTAGAGGCCTATGTAACGATCATTCTAGCCTCTTTCTTCTTTTCCTCTTTTGCAGCCAATTTTGGACAACTATTTATGACATGATCATTTCCTTTACAATATTTACAGAACTACTTTTGCTTTTTTGTTTTCTTCTGATCGTTGTCTTTCCTTTTTGGTTGTGTAGAATTAGAAAAGTTTTGCTTACTACTAGATGAGCTCCATTTACCTTTTCACTTCTGAATAGCTGAGAAGTCTTGGTGTTCTACCAGGATTGATCTTCCTATAACAATAGAGAGTCTAACTCCTCAAATGTTAAGGCATTTGGATTTCATTTCATCATCAACCAAAGAGTAGAAGCAAAACTTTGATATGAATCTAGAAGGCCATTAAGAATGGTCTTCACAAGCGAACTATTTGGAAAGATAATTTGCAGCAATAAATTGCTCTTTTCAATCTTTGATCTTTCAAATTGTCAAAAAACTATCCATAGAATCTACTTCATTCATATGCTCACTCTCCAACTATTTTTGGAGGTAAGAAAAACGAGCCTCATTTCTGCCTGGTATAAAGTGGTAAGTGTATCCCAAGCATCCTTTGCTATTTTTCACGAGTGAATCAGAGGGATAATGGCATGTTTGATAGACAAAGCTATCAATGCATGTGCCTGAGAATCTTTGCCATCCCATCGAAGTTGCTCTACAGTAGGTGCAATAGGAACTACAACTCAAACATGAATTTCAGGACGGTCATCTTCAATGCCATCTACATCACCTTCAATAACTATATTTGCAAGTGTAGTAGGTCATTTTTCAACACCATGCACAATATTTTGAAGTCCTTTTGCCACCAATACACGACACATCATATGTGCCCATAATGGGTGATTAGTGCTATCCAATGTCATTGCTTTTAGCCATGCCCAGTGACTGAACCTAATGCAAAAACTAGGGGACATCATTTTAAGTAAGGACTAGAATAGAAAAGAACTTCATAAACTAGTGGACATCATTTTAAGTAAAGTATATCCCAATTCTTTGTCAATTTCATATAAGATATCGATACAATCTCTATTGTAAGGGTATGAGTAGAAAATGTTGAAAAAAAATCTTGGATACTAAAAAGAACTATCCAAAATTGGAATTGGAATTAGTGATGCATCAAGATTTCAACCTGGGAAAATAATCGCACGTAGAAATTTAAAAACTAAAAAATTTTCAAGAGCTTCTAGAGTACCTTGATGAGGTTTCACCACAATTTAGATTCTCAATTTATGGTGTTGTGGTAAACTTAAGATCAAAGAAAACATTATCTTGCATTATTTCTGTACCTAAAGTGGTCATGTTCCAACCTTTCAGAATGTAACAATCACCCTTGGAATTTTTTAGGCCACCAAAAATAAATATATTTCATCTTGAATGAAAACACAGGTCATCTTGAGTGCTTAAAATTATTATCACTTATTTTCTTTTTTGGGTTTTCACTGATTGCAATTTTTGCAAGTTCATAGTGGCTTTCTTATGCCTTAGATCATTCATTTTGGTTACACTGATGTATAGATCATAGTTTCTCCTCGAAAATAACATGGTTAAAACTAATGTAAACGAATAGATAAAGATGAAGAAAAACAAATCTTAAATAGGACACATACTCCATTTTAGGGATTAAAAAGTCTAGGTATAGCATTTTAGAAAAACATTAATGTTAGTAAAGGTTGGAGGAGATAAAGAGATGACCAATTCAAGCGGTAAGGGCCATCAGACATTCTCTGTTTTCTCTAATCGCTTGAATTATTCATCTTTTTTCTCCTCCAAAAAACATTTTATGAGGGCCATATACTAGAGGTAAGGAATATACATATCAATATATAGCATTTGAGGGAAGAACCATATCAAAATGGCATGCGCTTGATGTGATTCAAGACACAAATTATTATTTAGGCAATTAGGACCATCAGAAGTTCTTTGATTTTTCTAATCCCTTGAATTGGTCATGTCTTTTCTCTTTACAAAATAACAATTTATACAGGCCAGAGTCCATAATTTAGAGATAAACATAACAAGATATAACATTTGAGGAAAGAAAAATATCAAAATGACAAACATTGGATGAGATACAAGACCAAGTAATTCAAACGATTAGAACCATCATAAGTTCTCTTATTGCTCAAGTCGCTTGAATAATTTGTGTTTTGTTTCTCCTCCAAAAAAGTGCTCAATATATATTTAAGAACGTATTCAATATAAACATCTTATAAAAGCAAAAAAAAAAACTTGAAAATACTTAACAAAAGTTTGCAACGGACACCAGTTAAGATATAAATTGATCTCATAAGTCGTAGACACACCAGAAAAACCTTTCTCAGCTTAAGAAAACTACGAGGATACCAACCTATAGAAAAAGATTTGAATACAAAAAGAAGAATAACAAATGTATTTTACGTTGTGTGCATTCTTTTTTGCCTTCCATCCTACTTGCCATCGTCAAACATCACCGACCCAACACATAGGGGATTCATTTTGTTCCTCCTCCTAACCATGCCCGAGATCCTCATGTGTGCGTCTCTTCGTAGAATCCCTCTCAAGTCCTCTACCAAGTGGGCAAGATGTCTCAAATGGTGCCATGTGGCCACTATGCCACCTCACCCAAGAGGGTGTTTTCACCCATAAGCTAAAGTACCCACAGCTAATGTGGCATTTCCTTCCCCTTAAAATCATTCTCATCCTCGAAAATGTAAACAAAATGTCCATGATGGTAGAAGAAAGTTCTCGGACTCTCTTGAACCCCATGTACTCTATGTACATGGTCATCTCTCTGTATCCTTCCCTTAAGAAGCCTCATGAGAGATCATCTCAAAGGTGCCAAACCATGTGAGTGGTGCCTACTATCTCCCATGTGATGTACACTTCCAAACTATCACTCCCATGACATAAATATAATCCAAATGGCCTAAGTCCATATGATGTATACTCTATGGAGTAATAATATAATAAGCAAGTATAAAGTGCCAAGCTTATAAGCTTGACCATACAGTAACGGAGATAATAAACCATACAATCCTGTGAAATATAGAACAAAGTCCCATAACAAGTGACTCCAAACCCATCTAGGACTAAATGATGGTTTGTCATCATACCACTCTAGGTCTTGCTAACCTTGAGTGTAATCACAAGTAATAGCTTAATCTAAACTACCTTGTGAACTATGCAAATCCATCATCTAGCTCATACATAAGAATTTCTTGGTAGTAAAATGCAATCTCTATATTTCACCAACCAAGGTGTCTCTAGTTTTTCATCCTTTACTATTGGGCTAAGTTCTATTGGAAAAACATCTATTGGCACTACTGCAAACTCTAAAACATTCTCTTCCCTGTAATTTTTCATATGAATGCAAAAAGCGTTCCCTTTGAGATCTAGATAATCCCTTAGTACCCATTCTTCTAATTGATGCTCACACATCATCCTCATGATGAAACATCAACTAGGAATTTTGCATTTGTTGGGATCAACCATTACCAAGAATGGTACAATGATTGCATGTGGGTTTATCTTCATCTTCTTCTTAAGATTCTATACATCGAGATTATGTTTGGGGGCCAAGTCGATGTGAGGCATCAAGCTTGTGCTACAACTTGATGCTTGGCATCGAATTTTACATATAAGTCGATAACAGGCATCCACCTTAATGCCCAAGGTGAGGCCAAGAATTGAATTGGGGGGTGAGGCCTATGCAAAGCATGAACCCCTTAGGTGCAATTCAATGGTAGACATTGAATTTGGGGGCCAAGTCGATGCTAGTTATCGACCTTATGTGCAGTAACTCGATGCCAAGCATCAAATTGGACAAGAAGGTCAATGCGAGGCACCAACCTAGGCAACAAGCTTGATGCCAGGCATCTGGTTGAGCGAGGATGTCGATGCCAGGCATCGACTTGAATTACTAGGTCGATGCCATGCATCGAACTTAATGCTTCAAGTTCGATGCCTAGGATCGACTTCCTTGCCCAACTCGATGCCTGGCATCAATTTTAGAGGCCACATCGATGCCTCGCATCGACCTTGTCACTGAATTTGATGCTTCGCATCAAGTTCCTTGCCCAACTCAATGATTTACATCAACCTCACCCCAAATTCAATGCCAAGCATCAAATTTCCCCCAAAAATCGATGCCTGGCATCGACTTTTCTTTGCAATCTTGATGCTTTGCATCGAATTCCATCACTCTAAATTGGGAGAAAAATGTGGATCAATTCAAATAAAGTACTACCATTTCTAGGGTTTTAAAAAGGAATCTTTTATTGCTAGGTAAATTTGGGTTACGTGTGAGATTTTTCTCTAGCTCCCTTCTTCTCCATTGCTGACTTTTTGCTTTGCGTAGGCTTTTTTTGCTCTTTTTCTCTATGTGCTCTTTTGCCCCTATGTAGACTCGTGCATTTGTAAAATGATCTTCTAGTCCTGTGATCTATGTATAGATATTTGACTGAATTGAACTAGGAACTAACTTACTATAATTGAGTCAAACTACGTGTAACTTGATGGCACAACTAGACTATAGAATGGAAGCAGGAAGCAACCAATTTTAACCAGATCAAACTTCATTATATCATATTTGGTTAGCTATGGGATTCCAAGCTTATAGCTTTTATGACTCTTCATGAAGATTTGGTAGTTGCAGAGCAATGCTTGCCCTCCAATCCGTGGAGATTCTTGCAACCAAAAAAGGAAGAATTTAAAGAAGAGAAACAAAATGTTTCTCTAGACCCATTCATTCACTGCACATTCTACAAGTAAGTTGAGACTCCTTAGGGTGAAAGGGATGGAAAGAAAAGATTATGTGCCATACCATGTGGTGTTTCCAAGACCTATAATTGACCAAAGTAAACAAATGAGTGTTCCTTTTCATCATGCCAACCCAAGACCAATCATTTTCTATACTTCTTAATATTCATTGAAGAGATATTTCATTAAACATTCCTTATGTACATTTTAAGCCAACCTTCCTTTATCTTTTGACAAGTCCCACACCTCCCAAGCTATTTTACAACCTCTTGGATTAGAAGGTTCTCCTCACCACAAAACTTCCTAGCAATAGCAATGACATGTATTAGTTGGGAGTCCAACAAGATAGAAACTAAGTAGTTCTAGGAAACATATATATAGTGGCAGGTAACCTATCTCATTTTTTATAAAAATTCACTTTAAAACCTATAGGTATACCACGTAGTTTGAATAATTTTCCATCTTCAATAATTTCACATCAAAGAATAAAAACACGAGAATCGATACTACCATTGGAAGAAGTCATGTTTTTTTTTATTTGCTTAGGATTATCGTATCTTATTTACACATTCAAGAAATTGGTTGTAGAAAAATAATCAGCATTAATTAAGACATTAACAACGTCAGTAGATATCTCAAAGGAAGATGGGTGGATAAACTAGGAACATGAATTATATTTCTTTTTCATGCTTGATATATTCTTTGATTATGCTGCCAAATAAATCCCAGAAAGTTACATCTTAGGAATTTATAGTTCCCCACATAAGACCCTTGTACATGGTCTTAGTAGATCAAACTCTACATAATTTAGATTATCATGCATTCCAAGTATGAGACAATCTCTTCTAAGCATTAAAAACACATATATTTGATATGCTCACTAAAGGAAGGATTTCTCCTTCTAAATTTGGTAGTTATGTTGCTCCCAATGGTATAAGTTCACATCCATCTTGGTGTAAGCTTGGATTGATTTTGATCCACCCTCAATAATAAAACAAGTGATCATTTACTAATATGCTTTTCTCTTAAGTTCTTATTGTGAAAATCTTTCCTTTGCCCTTGTATTTGCATCAAGTTGTGCATTACTTCTTATCTTTTCTCTCATGTTGAGTGATTCATTCCATGTGAGATCCAATATGATCTACCCTTTCTATAGTTGCATTCAATTTGTTAGATTAAATGATTAACTCAGAGGAATTCATGGCCTCAATCCCATAGAGGCATTCAATCTTCAATCCCATATTTTCCGTACATGCATTGATGGATTGCATAACCAATTTTTAATGAGGAATGATATCATACCTCTTAATGATTCTTGATTATGACATAAACTCAAAACGTACAACCCATAATAATGGGCACAATCCATCTTCATAATTATCTAGATATGTGATTTGGGAGATATAATTACTTGATGTTACACTTGCACTCTTTGTATATAATAAAGGGAATGCTCTTACACTTGCACTGTCAATGAAGATGAGCTCCCTCTTTTTGATAGATGCTTGGGTAGCACCTGTCTCTAGTGATCAAGTCCATAGACTTTCAAATTCGTTATTTTTAGTGGATCATTTCATGAATGATGTCCATGCCATATAATGTATCAATGATTTTGTGTTCTCAGTTGATTCATTTAATTTAGATTCTCAATGCAACAATGCTCAATCCAATCCATCCATTGAACTCGATCCACATATTGATCTCTCTTCAGATTCAATTGCATGTGGAGTAAAGAATGTTAGCAAAGAGAGAGAGAGAGAGTATACAAAGCATTTGGCTTTCTAAGTGATTAATGCCTCATGAAATAAGTAAGAAAAAGATTTCAATTCCTTACTTCAAATAGAAAAATTGCATTGGACATTATGAAGCATTGTTGTGGTTTGAAATGTTTGTATAAATTAGGAATGAAGAAATTAAAGCAACTAGGAGATAAATTCTTCCATTTAGATAGTGAAAGGCAAGATTTATAACTTGTTTCTCACATGCATATGATTGAGGATAACATGTTAGTAACACATGTTGCTTTTGAATATTACTTTAGTCAAGGGATCCGACGTTTTAGGGCTACATTTAAAATTGCAATCAACATGGGGAATTGCAGAATACATAAGATTCAACAAGGGATTATATGTGGAGATCTCATTTTCGATACATATGAGGGAGTTGGGACCAACGTTTCTATTGGTCATCATGCAATGATTCGGATGATGAACTATTTTAGTTTGCATTGTGAAGTTATGCCTATAGTTGTAAGGTTACACTTGTCAGATAACTTTACTCGCCAAGAAGTATTTCAAGTTTATAAAGATCAGATGGAACATAAAAATGAGAAGTATGTCCTGCATCAACATTTTACTCGATTATGGAAAGAAGAGTTTAACAATGTGAGTATTCCTTGTAAAGTTAAAATGGGTTAAAGCTGAGTTTGTTCCACTTTGAAAAACATGGCAATGGCGGCCACAACACCACAAGAAACAGATAATTTTAAAAGCCTTCTAAAGAACCATCATGAGAGTCAAGTTTTAGAAAGAAAGAAAGCAATTCATCATCAAAGTAAAGCACTCAGAACTCTAGAGCATTATATGTGTTTGTTGATTCATGGTATGGATCAAAAGAAAACATGTATGCCCCATTTTTCTCGCATTCCTAAGGACATTGGAGATGAATTCCTTGTGCAAATGCATTTGGTTGGTGCTTTGGTATACAATGGAACCATAAAGTTGAAGGCTTTCTTCACATATCCCAACATGCATAATGATCCAAACTTTACGGTTACTATGATTCATAAAGTTTTGCAATCATGGGAGGGTCTTTTACCACCAAATCTCTATTTGCAGCTTGATAACGCTACAAAAGGGAATAAAAATTATACAGTCTTTGGATATTTATGCATGCTTGTTGATAAACAAGTGTTTTAGAAGGTTACGGCAAATTTCCTTTTGGTTGGGCACAATCATGATCACATTGATCAAATGTTCAGTACCTTCTCTAAGAGTTTGGCATGCCATAATGATTTTACTCTTCCAATATTATCTATGTTGATTTTTGAAGAATATACTCCAAAGCCTAAAGTTCAACACCTTACACAGATTTATGACTTTAAGCAATTTTGCTTAGTAGGTATTGGTAACTATACTAAGGTTTTGGCTTCGTTGCACAACATTAGTTTCAACCATGTATTCTTGATGAGGAGGCTTAATGGCATTACTCTTTTATTCACAAAGCAATATTCATGTTCTCCATGGTGGGAGCCTAAAGATGGATGCAAGTTTTTATTGAATGTGCCTAAATTTTATGTGGATAGTGTAGAACAAACACCATGTGAAGATAAAAGCAATATGCAAAAATGTGGAAATGTGGTTGAGCAAAGCAAAAGGTGGATGCATCTACTTTTGGAGAAGAAGAGACAAATTGAGCATGCAAAAGAAATATGCTGAAGATCAAGATGTATCTTGGTGGGATGAGTTTTTTAACCATCAAGAAGATATTATAAAGAATACCATTGCAGGGCATTGGCTGATTGATATTCCATTCACATGCGATTTTAGCACACAAAGATCAATGAATGTGGACCAAGCATGTAATGCAGATACACTTTAAAGCTTTATGCATCCACCAGAAAGGAATATTTATGTAGGCCTAAGGATGACGAAATAGGTGAAGCACAATGGCAAGGAAATTTGAAAGAAGTAGATGTTGGAACACTTATTGCAATCCTAGATGATAGTGATGAGGCTACTAGACCATTTTGGGTAGCAAAAGTGTTAGAGGTCATTAATGATGTTGATCAAAGAAGAATAGAGGCTTTGATAGTCCATTGGTATTATAAAAAAAGTAGTAATACATTCACTAGTAAGAATAACTTAGAAATGGTATGTGAAACCAAATGAATAGGCTCAAAAAAGAAAATGAATATTGAAAGTACATCCACCCTTAAAATGGATGATGTAGATATTCTTGTTTATGATTTTTCCTTGACAATAATAGGGCACTTGAGGAAAGCAATGATGAATATGATAAAGCAAAAGCTTAGAGATGTAGGTGGGACATCTAATCATAGGCGGACAGAAGATCTATGCATGATGCTACAGAATTTGGTATGTACATGGATGAGGATAGAGCTCTTGTTGATATAGAAGAAGAAGAAGAGAGCTCCCAACAATCTCAGAATGAATCAAATGCATCAAATGATGGGGGTGTAGTTGTAGATCAAGAAATTTGTGAATTAATTTGAAAATCTATGACATTTTTGGTGCTTTTACAACTACTTGAAAGCACTTCACATAAAGAAACCATATTCTATTGCATTTTTGAATCATTGTCGAAGATCCTCTATCAAGACATGTTTAATCTTTATTTTTTATATAAGGTTTTCTATCACTTTTATATTTCTCATATAGATTTTGGAGATATCAATGTTAAATAGATCCAAATTTTAGGCACATTTTTACCTCCTAAATTTTCCAAAAATGATAAATAAATGTCAAAAAGTTACATGTTCTCACTTGATTTCTGAAATGTATGTATACTGGTGTAAAGAGTTTTCAATCATAAGATGTAATTTGCTTGATTTGTGATGAGGGAGTTCTCTTTTTACCACATACTTTGCATTTGTTACGACTCGTTGTTCTTTAGTACTCAAAGCATTGTAGAAATATCCAACTAGACACTCCAAGAGCACTTGACTAGAAAAATTTAGAAGTAGATCTTGTTTGTAACATGCACATTGTAGAATGCTCATTAGCTATCAACATTCTACAAAACCACATCGATCACTCCCAAACAAAAAGTTTTGTTATGGACAACAAGCACGAGAGGGAAGGGAGTATTGATGGGCAGCTACAAGCAAGAAGAACTACATGGAGTGAACAAAGTAGCCATAGAAGATGAGGGAGCACATGAGAAAAAGGCTCAAACTTCAAGTCCTACAAATAATTCAACTTTTTGTAAAATAGTAATTTTCATCACTAATAAATTGTAAACATCAACTAGGAATTCGGTACCCTAATAGATCATTATGTTTGTCTAAAAAACCAATCTATAAGAGTTCATCACTCTTCATATTGTGTTGGTATTGAACACCATACCTCTCATTAGGGAAAAACGATCGAAAAGGGGCCATTTACTAAGGATACATTAAGGAAATATGCAAATACTATGTTTCCATGTGTACAAAAATATGACATTCCCATATTTTTTAAGCCTATAAATAAAGGCTTCTTTTTAGTAGATAAGCTCAAAAAGTGCCTCTAACATGATAGGGTTTCTTGTATTCAGTATGATTTTTTTTTTTTTAATACAAAAATGATTATTTTTGCACAATACACAATGCAAATCTTTAAAATTTCAAGAGAGAAAGGATATTTGAAGATACAAAATATTTTTGATTTCACAAAGTCTATGTTTTTTTTGTCACACTTGATACATTAAATCAAGAGACTTAAAGCTTCATATTCTTTTTTTATAAATACTTAGGAAGTTTGTGAGTCTCTATTTTCTACTTTGAACATTCTCTAAGTATTTGAATGGCTTCCTTTCCACTTCATCCTTCCAATCGCGTAGATTCATTTAAGATTTATAATAAAAGAGAGGATTCCTTATGAATGCTAGAGTTTGAGGTCTGCAAAAGCATTCAAAGAGCACAAGGAAGAAGAAGAATCTTGGAACACAACACACAATATTGAATGTATTACCAAATCAATGTACAAAGATAAGTGACCCATAAGGGCTATATGCATACATACAAGCCGAGGGAAAAAACCTCTTAAAGATGGAAAAAAGTTATTTGGTGGTGCTAAGTGTGTTTACACACATCACGACCAAAATATATCAACAAATCCTCCCTAGGAGTGATGCGGCAAACAAGTAGTTGGTACTTATGTACAAGGTAGTGGCAACCTATGTGGACATAGATCAATTCACAAAAGAAAGTAATCCCAAACCTTTGCTAAAATCTTCAAACTTCTCCCTAGGCAGAGCCTTTGTGAAAAGCTCTACAAGATTATCCTCTGTGGGTACATATGCCAAATTGATCTCTCTAGTAGAGAACATCTCCCTGGCATAATGATAATGCACCTCAATGTTCTCTATGTGAGCATGGAACACAAGGTTCCTCGCAATCACCTATGCACTCTGACTGTCAGTGAAGATTGTGGTGGAAGAAAACTGAGCAACACCCAAATCAACAAAAAGGCATTTGAGACACACACTCAACATTCGCTATGAAAGCTGCCCTATAGTCATCCTCACAACTAGAAGTGTCCACACAAGGCTGCTTCTTTCTCAATAAAGATGTGGATGAGCTATCAAGCATGAAGCAAAAACCATAATGGACACACGAGTGTCATAGCACAATAAGAAAAAGCATGTAAATCTGGCAGAAGGGATTCCCCCTTGGGATAAAACAATTCAAGTAGTTGGGTGCCACTCAAGTAGTGAAAGATGTGCTTAATTGCCTACCAATGCTTGACACCTAAAGAATGCATAAACCTGCTCATCTGTGAGACCAAAAAAAAAGAATATAATGTTGGGCTATGCATAAGTAAATCAAGCATCCAACAACCTATAGATAGAGAACAAGATCAAATGCATCTCGAACATCATGAAGACTCAATCGTAAACCTATTTCCATAGGAGTCACAATAGGTTTGCAAAATTCAAGGCCAAATGTTGCCAAAAATTGTCAATATATTTTGTTTGACAGAGCTATTCTGCCATCAACTTGCATAAATTGAATTCCCAAAGAATGATGCAAATACCCCAAATCTGACATCTCAAACAAGGCATGCAAATCAGCCTTGAAATCAGCAATATGGTTCTCATTCGGACTAGTGACTAGCATGGCATCAACATATATGACAATGTTTATAAGCACATCATTTGCACGCAAGGTACTCTCAATTGGACTATTCTCAAAACCATGTGCAATCAAGTAGGCATGTAACTTTTCATATCAAGCATGTGGTGCTTGTTTCAAACCATATAATGTCTTTTTCAACTTGCATACCTTGTTTTCATGCTCTTTCTGTACAAAAGCACGTGGCTAAACTGCATACACTTCATCATGTAAGTCACCATTTAGAAATGTAGTTCTAATGTTCCAACTGATGTACATTCTAACCATGATGAGCTGCAAGTACAAAGATGCTACAAACGATGGTCATTCCACATGTGGGAACAAAGGTCTCATCAAAATCAATGCCTCTCTCTTATGCATGACGTTTTGAAAAAATCCTAGCCTTATACCTAGCAATTTTTCCATAACACTTATGCTTTAGCTTGTATACCCATTTAGTGACAATGGCCTTTTTGTTTGGAGGAAAATCACATAAAGACGAAGTACCATTCTTCATAATAGCTTCATATTCTGGTTGCATAGCAGCCATCCAATTTTTTAAATTTTGTGCTTCATCGAATGAAATAGGCTCATTCGCATCACAAAGATTAGAGGGAGCCATTTTGTAGCAATCTAATGCAAAACAAGCACTATGAGAGTTTGAACGAGTATGATATGAAAGAGGTGCATTAATCTGCTATCTTGCAGAGTCTACACCAGCCATTTGGTTATAATTTTAGCCTCTTCTATGTCACTCCTCTCTTCAGCAAGTGCATCATGTAAATCTTCATCAGAAATGGAATGATCGGCATAATCATGTGAAACCTATAAAGACTAAGAAATTGTCTCATTTGGACAAGCACTTCACTATCCACTTGCAAAAGAGGCAACAAAGTGTCATACACATCCTTGAAGCTAACTCATGTCCCCTTATTACATGAAGGTAATGGCTTAATTGCATCTTCCACAAAAACAACATCATGACTAACAAAAATGCATTTATTCTATGGATGATAAAGACCATAGCGTTTGCTTTCAGAACTATACCCAAGAAAAATACATTTTACTACTTTATCATGCAATTTTCTGCACTGTTGTCCAGGAACCAATGTATATAGACAACCAAAGACATGTAGATGAGCAACAAATGTCTTGCAACCATGACAAGAATCATAGGGAGCGATTGATACAATGCTTTGATGGAACACCTGTTAAATACATATCTTGCACACATAATAGCCTCAAGCTAGAGAGGACACTATTTTAGATTTCTATAGGCATAGCAAACAAGCAAAATTTTGATGACCAAAGCATGTATGCCAAAACTTTGCATCTCATATAGCCAGAGAATCTTCAATTGCACATGTTTTATAAGTCTTTGAGCTTATAAAACCCATGACATAAAATGCCATAAGCAATAATAACATCACCATTTGATAGATCAAGAAGTGTACATCTATCATCAACAAATTTGACGATCAAGCCAATATTGGTTAATGCTGAAAATGATAACAAATTTTTCTTGATCCCTCGCATAAACAAATCATTTGACAATGTGAAGAATTGACATCAAGAGTAGTCAAAATGATCTTACAAACTCCCATTATAGGATAAGAAGAGTTGTTAGCACATGTGACAGTGTTCCCTATATGGGTAGGCTCAATTGAACTAAAGAAATCACATTGTGAGGTAATATGTTTTGTTGCCCCACTCTCAAAGTAGCAAACACCTGAGTCTACTATAGACATACCATGTTCAGATGGTTCATAACTGTAAGCAATAGTAAACACCCATTCTTCATTTTGCACAATATTAGTAGTATTTGTTTTAGGTGTAGAGGCCTATGTAGCAACCATTCTAGTGTCTTTCTTCTTTGCCTCTTTCACAACCCATTTTGGACAACTATTTATGACATGATCATTTCACTTACAATATTTGCATAACTATTTTTACTTTTTTGTTTTCTTCTCATCTTTTTCTTTCCTTTTTGGTTGTGTAGAGTTAGAAAAGTTTTGCTTACTAGTAGATGAGCTCCATTTACCGTTGCCCTTCTAAATAGCTGAGAGATCTTGTTCTACAACATGCATAATGGATGTGTTCTGCTTGGATTGATCTTCCTGCAAAAAAAGAGAGACTAAGTCCTCAAATATTAAGGCATTTGGATTGCATTTCATCATGAACCAAAGAGTAGAGGCAAAACTTTGATATGCATCTAGAAGGCCATTAAGAATGGTCTGCACAAGTGAACTATTTGGAAAGATTTCATTTGTAGAAATAAACTGATCTTTTTAATCTTTGATCTTTGTCAAAAACCTATCCATAGAATCTCCTTCATTCATATGCTCACTCTCCAACGTTTTTTGGACGTAAGCAGCACGAGCATCATTTCTTGCCTGGTATAAAGTGGCAAGTGTAAGCATCCTTTGCTATTTTGCATGAGTGAATATGAGGGATAATGGCAAGTTTGATAGACAAAGCTATCAATGCAGGTGCGTGAGAATGTCTTCCATCCCATTAAAGTTTCTCTACAGTGGGTGCAATAGGAATTGCAACACAAATATGAATTTCAAGACCATCGTCTTCAATGCCATGTGCATCACCTTCAATAATTGTATTTGGAGGTGTAATAGGTCATTTTTCAACACCATGCAAAATATTTTGTATTCCTTTTGCCACCAATACATGACACATCATATATGCCCATAATGGGTGATTAGTGCCATCCAATATCATTGCTTTTAGCCATGCCCACTGACTAAAATAACCTAATGCAAAAACCAAGGGACATCATTTTAAGTAAGGACTATAATAGAAAAGTTCAGAAACTAGTGGACATCATTTTAAGTAAAATATATCCCAATTCTTTGTCAATTTCATATAAGACATCGTGAAAATCTCTAGTGTACGGGTATGACTAAAGAGTCTGGAAAACAAAAAGCTTGGATACTTGATACCCTTAGATTCCAAAAAGAACTATCCAAAGTTTGAATTGGAATTACTAATGCATCAAGATTTTCCACCTAGGACAATAATTGTACCTACAAATTTGAAGCTAGAAACGTTTCAAGAGCTTTTAGAGTACCTTGATGAGGTTTCACCACAATTCAGATTCTCAATTGATGGTGTTGTGGTAAACATAAGATCAAAGAAAAAGTTATCTTGCATTACTTTTGTCACCTAAAGTGGTCATGTTCCAACTTTTGAGAATGTAACAATCACCCTTGCACTTTTTTAGGCCACCAAAAATAATCATATTTCATCTTGAATGAAAACACAGATCATCTTGAGTGCTTAAAATTATTATCACTTTTTTTTTGGATTTTCAATGATTGCAATTTGTTCAAGTTCATAGTGGCTTTCTTATGCTTTACATCATTCATTTTGGTAAGACTGATCTATAGATCACAAAGTCTCTCCTAGACAATAACATGGTTAAAAATAATGTAAATGAATAGATAAAGATGAAGAAAAAACAAATCTTAAATAGAACACATACTCCATTTTAGGTATTAAAAAGACTAGGTATAGCATTTTAGGGAAACAATTTTGGTAAAGGTTGGAGGAGATACAAGAGATAACCAATTCAAGTGATAAGGTCCATCAGACATTGCTTAAAATTATTATTACTTATTTTCGTTTTTGGGTTTTCAATGATTGCAATTTGTTCAAGTTCATACTGTCTTTCTTATGCTTTACATCATTCATTTTGGTAAGATTGATCTATAGATCACAAGGTTTCTCCGCGACAATAACATGGTTAAAACTAATGTAAATGAATAGATAAAGATGAAGAAAAAACAAATCTTAAATAGGACACATACTCCCTTTTAGGTATTAAAAAGATTAGGTATAGCATTTTAAGGAAACAAAGTTGGTAAAGGTTGGAGGAGATATAGGAGATAACCAATTCAAGTGATAAGGGCCATCAAACATTATTTGTTTGCTCTAATTGCTTGAATTGTTGAAGTATTTTTTCTCCTCCAAAAAACATTTTATAAGGGCCATGTACTAGAGATAAGCAATAGACATATCAATATATAGCATTTGAGGGAAGAAGGATATTAAAATTGCAAGTGCTTGATGTGATACAAGACACGACTAATTTAGACAGTTAAGACTATCAGAAGTTCTTTCATTGTTCTAATCCCTTGAATTGGTCATGTCTTTTCTCTTTACAAAATAACAATTTATACAGGCCACATATTATAATTTAAAGATAAACATATCAAGATATAACATTTGAGGAAAGAAAAATATCAAAATGACAAAGGTTGGATGAGTTACAAGACAAACTGATTCAAGCGATTAGAGCCATCATAAGTTCTCAGATTACTCAAATCACTTGAATAATTTGTGTTTTGTTTCTCGTCCAAACAAGTGCTCAATATATATTTAGAAACTTATTCAATATAAACATCTTATAAAACAAAAAAAAAAACTTGACAATATCTAACAAAAGTTTGCAAAGGACACCAGTTAAGATATAAATTGATCTCATAAGTCATAGATACACTACAAAAACCTTTCTCAGCTTAAGAAAACTACAAGGACACCAATATATAGAAGTAGATTTCAATATGAAAATAAGAATATCAAATGTATTTTACATCGCATGCATTCTTTTTTGCCTTTCATCCTCGTTGCCGACCGTCGAACATCACCGACCCAACACACAAAGGGATTCGTTTTGTTCCTCCTCCCGATCACCCTCGAGATCCTCATGTTGTGAGTCTCTTCCTAGAATTCCTCTCAATTCCTCTACCAAGTGGGCAAGTTGTCTCAAATGGTGCCATGTGGCCACTATGCCACCTCACCCAAGAGGGTGTTTTTAGCCATAAGCTAAAGTGCCCACAACTAATGTGAGATTTCCTTCCCCTTAAAAGCATTTTTGTCCTCAAAACTATAAATAAAATGTCTGTAATGATAGAAGAAAGTTCACGGGCTCCCTTGAACCCCATGTACTCTATGTACATGGTCATCTATGTGTGTTGTTTCCCTGTATCCTGCCCCTTAAGAAGCCTCATGAGAGATCATCTCAAATGTGGGAAACTATCTACATGGTGCCTACTATCTCCCATGTACTCTCCACTTCTAAACTATCACTTCCATGGCATACAACATCATCAAAATGACCTAAGTCCATATGATGTATACTCTATGGAGTAATAGTAAAAGAAGCAAGTATAAAGTGCCAATCTTATAAGCTTGATCATACTGTAATGGAGATAATAAACCATACAATCCTATCAAATATAGAACAAAGTTCCATAACAAGTGACTCCAAACCCATCTAAGACTAAATAAAAGTTTTCCATCATACCACTCTAGGTCTTGCTAACCTTGAGTGTAATCGCAAGTGATATTTTAATATAAACTACCTCGTGAACTATGCAAATCCATCATCTAGCTCATATATAAGAATTTCTTGGTAGTCAAATGCAATCTCTATATTTCACCAACCAAGAAGTCTTTGGTTTGTCATCCTTTACCACTAGACTAAGTTCTATTGGAAAGAGCATTTATTGGTAGTAGTGCAAACTCTAAAATATTCTCTTCCCTGTAGTTTTCCATATGAATGCAAAAAGCATTCCGTTTGAGATTTAGATAATCCCTAAGTACCCATTTTTCTAACTGATGCTCACACATCATCCTCATGATGAAACATCAACTAGGAATTTGGTACCCTAATAGGTCGAATATATCCTTATCTCCTAGAAACTCTAAAGAAAATGTTGGAGGAGGTGGTGGACACCTTCGAGAGATGAGATGGTTTTGCACACTCGTACTTCACACCTGCCAAAATTGAGTTGAGGAGTGCACAGTAGACCTCTTGAGATTTCTAAGGGCCACAAATAATCACCCAAGTACTTTGGAAGATGATCCTCAAATCATTGGATCAAAACAAATAAGTTGGAGTTTGATTGTGAACCAAAAACTTGCTATTTTGTTCACTCTAAAATTGACCAAAATCCTTTTGGGAATATCTAACTAACTTAGGTAAGTAATGTTTTCAATTTATCTCACTTGAAATGATAAACTATGCTTAGATAACAATGCTTAGCAAAAGTGAGGTGCATCCCGATATTTTCGAGAGTTGATGGTATGCAGACCAGAGTGCAATGTTTTGCACATAACTCGAGAATCGTTGAGGCAATTAACATAAAACTTTGTAGCACGAGAATAGACAGTCTAATATACCAACTTAAATCACTACAAATGATCAAGTACATTCTGAGAAACGGATCAGGGATGTTCCATGTTCTCAATGGTACATGAAAAAGTAGAAGATATGAGATATGAGAAAATTCTCAATGCACACTACAACATACGAGGGGCATACCAACGTTTCCTATACCGATGGTCACTCCCAACGTCAGTATAAACATTGGAAAAATGCACTTAAGCATACTGATGGTCACTTGACCATTGGTATACATTATACTTTGATGACAATGATCCAAAAGAGGGACATAACTGTAAGTGATTGTTTTATTCTCTATTGATAGAGAGAGATATATATATAGAGAGAGAAAGAAAGAGAGATAAAGAGAGATGAAAAAGAGAAAGATAGAGAGAGATAACGAGAGAGAAATATAGGAATACATACACACACATATATACATGCATACACACACACATATACACACATGCATACACATACATATGCATACATACATACACACATATACACACACACACATACATGCACACACATGTACACACATGCATACATACACACACATATACACACATATACACACATGCACACATACACACATATACACACACATACATACACACACATATACACGCATGCATACATACACACACATACACTGATACACACATGCATACATACACACACACACATACACACACATGTACACACATGCATACATACACACACATGTACACACATGCATACATACACACATATACACACATGCATGCATACATACACACATGCATGCATACACACACACGCATACATACACACACACATGTACACACATGCATACATACACACATATACACACATGCATGCATACATACACACATATATACACACATGCATGCATACACATACACACATATACATACACACACATGTTCACACATGCATACATACACACACATATACACACATGCATACATACACACACATACATACACACACATATACACACATGCATACATACACACACATACACACATGCATACATACACACATACACATATACACACATGCATACATACACACACACATACATACACACACACATACATACACACACACACATACATACACACACATGTACACACATGCATGCATACATACATATACACACATGTATGCATACATACACACACATAAACACACATGCATGCATACACACACATGCATACATACACACACATGAACACACATGCATACATACACACACACATATACACACATGCATACATACACACACATATAGGCACACACATACATACACACACATACACACACATGCATACATACAC
>CM035419.1:48621618-48641618 GCA_020310875.1 Ceratopteris richardii | reverse complement strand
AGATGTCTTGAAACTATCCTTTAGGAAGTTTGATTACTTTGTTTTTTATGTGAAATGGTTCAAAGTAGTCAGCTCTGGAAGAAGCATAATAGTGAGGCAGGATAAAAGTGGTTTGCTTCAAGTTGACTCCACAAAATTATGGATGGATGAAAGATATGTTTGTACTGCCTGAACACTATGAGCAAGTTGTTTTTATTCGAGATTCGAAAGAACCAGAGTGGCTATTTGTTTTAAAAGTCATCCCACGTAGTAGACAAATTCGTGAGAACATAGATATAGAAGAAAGTCCATCTGTAGTGGACTCTGAGAATTATTCGATAATCGAGAAGGAAGAGATCATTGTTTGAGAAGAAGAGGTCCTTCAAGAAGAGGAGATACAAGATGAAGCAATAGATGATGATCAAGAAGAAGCTAGCATACCAAGTGATTTAGATGTCATCAATATAGAGATATATATTCTTTGTGCATCGGATCTCAAAGAGGATGCTAGAATAGAGGAGTTTCGAATCAAACACTTATACGTAATAATTTTTGTTTTTTTTTTGCTATGTTGTTTTGTACACTACCATTTCTCTATATTACCTTTATTATCATATGCTAATTGTTTGAGTTCTTTTGTTACATAGAATGATGGGAGACAGTCCTCCATTCACTCCACATTCCATCTCAGAGGAACAGTTCTTAGAGTTCATCTCAAGTACCTCCCACATATATGGCCGCTGCATCATAGTACTAGATCGCTCGTGGTGGCACTGCTCCCTGCCTCACTCCTGCTGGCCTCACTCCTGCCGGTCTCACTCTTGTGGACCTCACTTCTGTGGGTGTCACTCCTGCCAGTGTCACTCCTATGGGCGTCACTCCTGTGGGTGGTGCTACTCCTGCCGGAGATATGTCTCCCACCTTTATGACTCCACCACGACCATCTTTTTAGCCATCCTCTACTGGCTCTAGTAGTAGACATGTGCGTTTGATACCTCAGCATGATATAGGTGTTGGCCCATCTCATAGGTCGAGGTCACGCTCTAGAGTGGATCTACAAGTAGGTCTAGAGGAGGCAGCTGTTGTGGAGGCAGTGCGACAGATGTTGTGTCGCCCACTTCAATTTCTAGAGTGAATACCTGAAATATAGGTACGCCACGTGGAACACCATGTACACCTTGGGGTGCTCATGACCATGATGATTCTAAGGTGTATAGTATCCGTGATGGAGCTCCTGTGATGGATGTTGCTAGAAAGGCCATGCATGTGTGTATATGACAACTTTGCTCCATACAATTTGGACACTCTATCATGTTGAAATGGAGTGAACAAGATAAAGATCAGAAAAATTATATCAGAGAGATGATTTATCAAGAGTTCTGGCCAGCACATGGGTAGCCTCTTGTCAGTTCAGAGTGGATTATGCACACCACACATGAAGTTATGTCCCATCGACAATCTGAGGCTCATGATGCTTTCAGAGCAAGCTTACCAAAGCCTGTATGGTTAGATGTTGAGGAGTGGGATATGATTCGTGATGAGCAGCAGCAGACTCCTGATCGATATCACCAGGAGTGAGATGTTTTAGCCACACATTTAGATGCACGTAGACTATCACATTGGGGCAGTGGCGGATATGACACGATTCATCACGAGTACCATTTGGTTTATTGATTTTTTTGTGTAAGCTTGTCATGTATGCTCCTCTAATGTTTTGTATATTTGTTACAGGAGCTCACAATGGGTCATCCTCCAACACGAACGGAGGAGGCTTTTAGAGATCGTCATGGATTGATTGTACTATTGGAGGACTTGGAGGGATGCACTGCGATCGTTTCATGGGAGCATTTGCAATGAAGTGATGAATTTATAAACTTGCTTTTTACTTGTTGTTTGTAAATCTCATGTGAATTTATCTCATTTCATGAATGTTCTTTGTTGTAGGACTGCTGATATCGATGTTTCGATCATTCTGTGAATGTGTATGATAGTGGTGTGCCACAATTTTGTATTTAGCTCATATATGGCAATGGTGCACGACAATTTTGTATTTGATTCTTATATGGCAGTGCTTTGCCACATTTTGTATTTCTCCCATATATGATAGTGGTCTGCCACACTCTTGTACATGCTTCATTTATGAAATATATAACGTTTTTTGTACATGGTTCATGGTTCATGGTTTATGGTTCATGGTTAATTCTGATTATCTCTTTTGTGTCTAATAATATTTTGCTTAATGAAATCATATTTCAGTTTTCATTAGAGTACACATCACATGTACTCGATTTTTTTTTGGGCAGAGTGTATTGTCTTTGTTAAACAACATCATGGTAACGTTGTTGTAGCAAAAGAAAACACACTCTACCCAAAAAAATTTGCAGATATGGTCGTCAGTATAAGGGAGGTACACCCAACAGGGTCACCTGTATAAGCGACGGTATACCCAGTGGGCGTCGATATGCATGGGGTACACCTAGTGGGTGCCGGTATAGGTACCGATATGCTGTTGGTATGAGCGTCGGTATTTTCGACGCTTATACTGACGCTTATGCCGATGCATATATCGACACTTATATTGATGCATATACAAACGTTCATAATGACACCTATAGTGGTGCTTTAGTACGGATGCGTATATCAACAGTTACACCGGCGTCAGGGCAAAAATGCACCCGTTCAATTTCTTCAGTAAAAGCCTCGGTATACAGTCGATATGTTGTATTGGCACATAAGTTGCATTGACATTGGCAATGAATGATTGCACAATGTGAGGGAAATGGTAGGGCTATAGTGGTAGCTCAATGTCCATATGAAACCCCTCTGAATGTCTGTTCAAAATTGGGTTCTTCTGGCTACATGTCCACATGACTACATAGTCTTCTTTTATAGCCTTTTTGTTGGAGCCAAGATTAAAATTTGAATTTGAATCTTTACCTAAAGTGATCCAAGGTTTTAGGACTTGATTTTCTATAAGTACTCACCAAATAATTTGTGGAAATATTCTCCTAAGAACTTGTAATTGGAGGTCTTTCCCCATATGCACTTTTACAAGGAGTAAAAAGTTAATCTTTTACAAGAGATCCTTCATGTGCTAATACATGAATGCACATATGAACTTTAGGATAAGTGGCCAAGCATTTAGACTTGGAGTAATTGCACCAACAACTCCCCCTCAAGCCTAATATTCTTGAGCTTCAACTCTCTTTGATCTCCTGCAATCCAATCCTCATCTTAAACCTTTTCAATTTAGATCCATCCAAGGATTTGATTAGCATATCTGCACATTGCAAGTTTTTTGATACATAGGACAATTGTATGTCCTTGCTAAGTATCTTCTCTCTCATATAATGATAATGCACTTCAATGTGCTTAGTCCTTGCATGATATATAGGATTAGCAACCAAATGTAGTGAGCTAGTATTATCTCCAAAGATCATTGGAGTGTATGTATGTAGCGCCAATTCTAAGTAGAGTAGCTTTAACCACATTGCTTCCTATGTTGCATTTGCTAGGCCCCTATATTGAGGTTCAGTTGATGACAATGCCACAATTGGTTGTTTCTTTGTTGACCATGATATTAACTTAGATCCTGCAAAAGATAAGTAGCTGCGAGAGGTGCTCCTCCTATCATCTTTTGAGCCATTGAAATTTGCATCAGAGTATAGCTTGATATCCAAGTCAGATGTGAATGGATAAAATAGCCCTTCATTTACGATACCCTTCAAGTACTTTAAGATCCTTTTGGGAGCTTGTTCTTGGTGTATGCATCAATTGACTCAATGTACTCACCCCATAGCATATATCTACCCTTGTTAGGGTTGCATAATTGAGACTCCCAACAAGCCCTTGATAACCTATAATGTCTTCAAGCAGCTCTCCTTCATGAGCATTGAATTTGTGGTTTAATTCCATGGGAGTACCTGCAATTTTTGCATTTTCCATTTGCAACTTAACTAGCATATCGTGGATGTAATTTCTTTGAGTAACAAAAACACTAGAATCTATATAAACAATCACTAAGCCAAGAAAATATGTAAGCAATCCAAGATCATTGATTTTGAACTCCTCCTTCATCTAGGTTTTAATCTAATAACCTTTGAATTAGTCTTCTTAATGAACAATGAAGAATCTTCCTTGCTTGCAACAAAACCTTGGTCCTACAAGTATGTGTCAAGCCTATAGTTCCAAGCTATAGGAGCTTACTTTAAGCCATACAATGCCTTCCTTAATTCACATACATAATCATATTTGTCTTTGTCTTCATATCCTGGTGGTTGAGCCATGCAAACCTCTTCATATATCCACTCATTAAGGAATGCATTTTTAACATCTAATTCCTACTGGTTCCAATTCTATGAGGCAACAATACTTACTAAAACTCTGATAGTTGCCAACTTGGCCATAGGTGAGAAGGTCTCCTCATAATGTACTCCATGATTTTGAGCAAACCCATTTGCTACTAGCCTTGCTTTATACATGTTGTGCCATCTGAGTTCTTTTTCACTTTGTAGATCCATCTGGATCCTATCACCTTCATGAATGGTTTTTTGGGAACCAAATCCCAAGTACTATTCTCTTGAAGTGCTTCAATTTCCTCGTGCATAGCTTCTCTCCATTCTTTTTTCTTGTTGGCTTCTTCAAATGAAGATGGTTCCTCTCACATAGAATCTTTAGTCATGTATATAGAATGCTTGGTGACTAGTGATGTGTCATAGCCATACCTTATAGGTTTCTTGGTTTCCCTTTGAGATCTTCTAAGTGCTTGATTGGATGACTCTAGAATGTCTTCTAATTTCTTGAACTTTTCTTTGCCCTTGGACTTCCAAGCTTTGAAATCAATCTATTCTTCATCTTCTGAGTTGACATCCTCTAATGTATGTGGTTGTTCTTTGGACAGATTTGGAAAATCATTTTTTAAATCATAGGGTAGCTTTATTTCCTACAATCATCCTCAAACCAAGATTTATTTTCATCAAATACCACATCACTACCAATTGTAAATCCTTTATTAGTGGGATTATATAACCTATATCCTTTTTTATTCTAATCATAGCCAATAAATATGCATCTTTTAGCTTTTGTATCAAGCTTTCCTCTAATCTGTGAGGGTATGTGTGCCTCATAAGGTGTCATCCCATCTAGAGACTTGGATGGAAGCCTATTTATTTGGTAAGTGGCTGTGGAAATAGCCTCTACCTATAGATAATTACGAAGTTTTTTCTCATTCAACATTGATTTTGTAGTTTCTGCTATCAACTTATTTCTTCTCTCTACCACTCCATTCTGTTCAGGGGTGTACCTTGCTGTAGTCTCCCTCTTTATGCCTTTGTCCTGTAAGAAGGAGTCAAACTCATGTCAGAAATACTCACCGCCTCCATCAGAACTGAGCTTCTTCAAGCTTCTACTTGTTTTATTCTCAACCAATGCCCAATACTTTTTGAAACAAGTGAAGACTTCATCTTTATGCTTCATAAAATAAAGTATTGTGCACCTACTATAGTCATCTATGAATGAAACATAATACCTTGACCCTAAAATTGATGGCTTTCTACTATGACCCCACACATCTATGTGTACAAGCTCCAAATAGTCTTCATACATGTATCCTCCTTTGTTGAATGGTTGCCTATGTGACTTGCCAAATTGGCATGATCCACATTTGTAAATCATATGTTTCTTTGACATTTGGGATTCCAAGCACACTCTGATCCCTGCATATCTGCTTCAATGTCCTTTCACCTATATGACCTAGTCTCTTATGCCATATTTCCAATTCAGATAGGGTTTGGTCCTTACAATTGGCAATATTTCTTGTATCTTCAACTTCAAAGGGAAAAAGTATAACAAATTTCTCACCTTTTGCAATCCTCTTAAAGCCTTGTTGATGGTCCTCCACATATGCTCCATGTCTTGTGAATCTAACTTGTAAACCCTTCTCAACAATCTGTTCAACACTGATTAGATTCTTGGTTATTGTTGGCACATACAATACCCTACTTAGAATATTCATGTTACCATCAAATGCTTTAGCATTTCCAATCTTATTTACTGAGTGCCTAGTATCATCACATGTTTGAACTTCATGCTTTTCGTTGGGTTCTTCAAGGTCATACAATAATGATACATTGCTTGCTACATGATTGGAGCAACCAGAATCAACATAGAATAGGTACTCATCATCTTTACCTTGCTTGGTTGTCATATTCATGAGTAATAAGGAATCTTCTTGATCATCTGTATAGTTCTTGTAAAAGCCTCCTTCATAGTTGTTGTTGTAGCCATTGTTATAATTGTGATGGTAGTGTTTCCTCCATTACTGTACATGCCTCTTGATTATCCATAGCCTCCTCTATGGAAGCATCTTCCTCTCTAATTCTTTTTGTTCTTGAAGCATTCATCTGTGGCATGATTGGTCAATCCACAAATGTTGCAAGGTGAAGAATTGTATGGTCTCCCCATGCCTTGCTTTCCTCCTTTACCCCTTCCTCTAGTACCTTCCTCTATGTGTGAAATTCACTTGAGAGATACTTACATCTTCTTGACTCTTCTTACCTTTGCCTTTATATTTACTCTTATTTTTATCTGTGTGAATGGCAAAAGATTGATTACCTCTAGAAGTGTCTCCATTCTTGTTGAGCTTTGTCTCATGTGTGAAGAGTTCTCCCATTAATATATTGAGGTCAGGTATCTGCATGTCCATATATAGGTCCATTGTTGTGGTAAAAGACTCCCATTTGTCATCAGCCTTGATGCCATTTATGATCTACCTTACTATCTGCTCCTCTTCTATTTCCTCTCGAATACTCCCAAGTTGATGAGCTACATCCTTCGTCTTCGTCACATAGTCAGCTGCACTTTGCTTTGGTTGCTTCTTCAAGATTTTGAACTCCATCCAAAGCTGGTTCTTTCTGGCCCTTGTATTTGATGAGAAATATGAAGATAGTACTTCCCAAGTATCTTGGGAAGTATTACAATTCCTAATATGAGGTAACAAAAAATTAGATATTGAATTGACTATGGAAGACCTGGCTAGAGCATCCTTTGCACACCATGGAGCTAGTCTCTTTGGCTCCTCTCTTGTAGGTTGGTTTTTGCTCCTAAAGGTTGGCATTTCTTCATCTCCAAATATGTATACATATAAGATTCTTCCTTGGGAGTAAGCCTTCATCCTTAGGGACCAAGCTGGATAATTTCCCCTATTCAATTTGTCAATGAATGATGGAAATCCATCTCCCATTTTACCTTGATGGTGCTCTGATACCACTGTTGGAGGAGATGGTGGATACCTTCCAGAGATGAGATGGTATTGCAAACTCCTGCTTCAGAACTACCAAAACTGATTTGAGGAATGCAAATTAGATCTCTTGAGCTTTGCAAGAAGCATAAATAATCACCCAAGTACTTTGGAAGATGATCCTCAAATCATTGGAGCAAAATAGATAAGTTGGAGTTTGATTGTGAACCAAAAACTTGTTGATATATTTAGGTAGTGATGTGTGTGAACACTCTAGGACTGCCGGGGCACTTTTTTCCCTCTTTAGGAGGTTTTTTTCCCCCGGCTTGTATATACGCCTATTGCCCTAATGGGCTACTTATCTTTGTACATTCTCTAGTACATTCAATATTGTGTGTTTGTGCTCCAAGCTTCTTCTTCTTCCTTGTGCTGTTCGCGTGCTTCCGTCGACGTCTATCTCCAACAATTGGTATCAGAGCAGGTCGTCGCTTCTTCTAGGGCGCCGTCGACACTCCTCCGTTTGCAGTCTCATATTCGCACAAAATTTGGTGAGCTCGTTTCGGCCTCCGAACGCACTATCGCAGTGCTTGTGCAAGCTATTTCGTCCTTTTGTGCCAAAGGTATATACCAGTTTCTGTTTGTCAATTTAAGCGTCTCGAAGTCTGCTACAGGTCTAGCAGAACTCGTCTGGGCAGTTCCGTTCAACTTTTTGAGATATAGTGAATTTTCTACATCAAGGTATTTTAGTCACCAGCCATGGCTGAAAGCAGTGATGTATTCCGTATGTTGGTTGTTGAGGATAAGTTGGATGGTACCAACTACCCATTATGGGCTTATATGATGCGACATGTACTGGTTGCAAAAGGAGTGTGGAACATTGTGCAGGGTGTTGAAAGACGTCGTGTTACACCTGCGACTACAGGTACTACAAATACAGGTGCTGGAGGTGTTGGAGCTGATGAAGATGGTGTCGAAGATGATATTCCGCAGATTCCTGTTCGTGCTGCTATTTTTGTTGCACCTACTGCAGAGCAGATTCGTTGGGATGGCAGAGATGCCCAGGCACATGCATTGATAGCTTTGTCTGTCAAACATGCCATTATTCCTCACATTCGCTCTTGCAGAATAGCAAAGGATGCTTGGGATACACTTACCACTTTGTACCAGGCTAGGAATGAGGCTCGTGTTGCTTACCTCCAAAAACAGTTGGAGAGTGAGCACATGAATGAAGGTGATTCTATGGATAGTTTTCTCACAAAGATCAAAGATCTGAAGGAACAATTGATTTCTGCTGACGAGGTTATACCAGATAGCTCACTTGTGCAGACCGTTCTGAATGGTCTTCCTGATTCATATCAGAGTTTTGCCTCTACTCTTCGGTTGATGATGAAAGGCAATCCGAATGCCTTGTCATTTGAGGAATTAGTCTCTGTTCTGTTGCAAGAAGATCAGTCCAGGCAGAACAGGTCCATTATGCGTGTTGTAGATCAAGCTTTCTTGGCTAGTCAGAAGGGCAAAGGAAAATGGAGCTCTTCTACTAGTAAGCAGAAATCTGCAAATGCTGCACAATCGAAGAACCAGGATAAAGATGAGAAGAAATCAGAAGAGCAGAAATTGTTCTGCAAGTACTGTAAAGGAAATGATCATATTATAAAGAACTGTCCAAAATTGGCTGCTAAAGAGGCAAAGAAGAAAGAGGCTGGAATGGTTGTTGTAGAGGCCTCTACACCAAAAACAGAGTCTGCAAATCTTGTGCAGGAAGAAGAATGGGCATTTACTACTGTCTGCAGTTTTGACCCATCTTCTCATGATGAGTGCATGTCTGCAGTAGACTCAGATGTTTGGTACTTTGACAGTGGGGCGACCAAACATATTACCTCGCAGCGCAGTTTCTTCTCTTCACTCGAGCCTGCCCCTACAGGGAATACTGTCACATGTGCCAATAACTCCTCTTATCCTATTATGGGAGTTGGTAAGATCATTCTGACTACTGCTCATGGTAGTTCTTTCACTTTGTCAGATGCTTTATTTGTGCCAGAGATCAAAAAGAACATGTTCACAGTTTCTGCATTAGCCAAGATTGGCTTGGTTGTGAAATTCGTTGATGACAGGTGTACAGTCCATGATCTCTCAAATGGCGATGTGATTATTGCTTCTGGCATTTTATGTCGTGGGCTGTATAAGCTCATAGACTATGAAAGATCTGTGAATGATTCGGCATGTGCAGTTCATGATTCTCAGGCTATGTCAGATGCAAAGCTTTGGCATGCACGCTTTGGTCATCTGAATTTTGCTAGTTTGTTATGCCTGCAGAAATCTGAAATGGTGTCCTCTTTGCCCAAACTTGAGGCACCTGGAAAACATGTTTCTGAAGGCTGTATTTTGGGCAAAATGCAGCGTTCTTCCTTTCCAAAAGATGGTTCAGTTCGGGCTACGCAGAAATTGCAGCTTCTACATAGTGATGTCTGTGGTCCTATGCAGACACCCTCTTTTGGAAATTACCTTTACTTCGTGACTTTCATTGATGATTTTTCCAGGCATGCATGGGTATATCCACTCAAAGCAAAGTCCGAAGTGTTCATGTGCTTCAAACAGTTTTTGGTTTTGGCTGAAAATCTGTCAGCATGTAAAATGGGCACCCTCCGTTCTGATCGGGGGGGGAATATATGTCTTCATATTTCAATGCATTTCTGGCTGAACATGGGATAAAACACCAGTGTACAGTGCTGTATACACCTCAACAGAATGGAGTTGCTGAAAGAAAGAACAGGTCACTCATGGAGATGGCGAGGTGCATGGTCAAAAGTCAGGCTTTACCACATAGTTTCTAGCTTGAGGCTGTCATGTGTGCAGCATATGTACTGAACAGGTGTCCCACTAAAGCGTTGCAGTCTATCACTCCATATGAGGCTTGGCATGACCGCAAGCCATCTGTTGCTCATCTGCGTGTTTTTGGTTGTTTGGCATATGCATTAGTGCCTGAACAACATCGCAAAAAATTGGACGATAAGGCAGTAAAATGTATTTTTGTTGGGTACAGTTCTGAAAGTAAAGACTATCGTCTATATCATCCACATACTAAACGCATTCTGGTTAGCCGTGATGTTGTCTTTGTGGAAGATGCTATTCAGCCATTGCTTTCATGTACTAAGGAGACATATGTTAGCTCCAAAGACATGTATGATACTTTAATGCCTCTTTTTATAGGTGGACAGTCTAGTGCTTGTCCTAATGAGGCAACTTCTCAGCCTCTGCAGGTTTCATATGATGATGCAGATCATTCCATTTCTGATGCACATTTACATGATGCACTTGTTGATGAGAGAGCTGATATTGAGCAGGCAAAAACTATGCCAAAATGGCTGGTGCAGACTTTGCGTGACAGCAAATTAGATGCACCTTTGTCATATCGTACTCGTTCAGGCTCTCATAGTGCCTCCTTTGCATCAGATTGCTATGCTATGGCTGCATCTAGTCTCTGTGATGAGAATGAGCCTCTTTCTTTTGATGAAGCACAAAATTCAAAAAATTGGATGGCTGCTATGCAATCTAAATATGATGCTATAATGAAGAATGGTACATGGTCTTTATGTGACTTGCCTCCTGGCAAGAAGGCCATTGGCACTAAGTGCGTATACAAGCTAAAGCGTAAACATGATGGTACAATTGACAGGTATAAGGCTAGGCTTGTTGCAAAGGGTTATGCACAGGAAAGAGGCATTGATTTTGGTGAGACCTTTGCACCTACATGCCGTATGACTACTGTTCGGAGCATTTGTGCACTTGCAGCCCATCATGGTTGGAATGTACATCAGTTGGACATTAAAACAACATTTTTGAATGGTGATTTGCATGAAGAAGTGTATGTTTTTCAGCCCCGTGGCTTTATGCAGAAAGGGCATGAAAACCAGGTGTGCAGGTTAAAGAAGGCATTATATGGTTTAAAGCAAGCACCACGTGCTTGGTATGAGAAGATACATGCCTATCTGATTGCACATGGTTTTGAGAACAGTCCAACTGAAAGCACCTTATATGTTAAGCGTGCTAATGATGTGCTTCTGATCATTGTTGTCTATGTTGATGACATGCTGCTCACTGGTCCTATTGAGACACATATTGATGATTTTAAGGCTGATTTGCATGCCTCATTTGAGATGTCTGATTTGGGGCATTTGCATCACTATTTGGGCATTCAGTTTATGCATGTTGATGGTGGAATGGCTTTGTGTCAAACAAAATATATTGACACATTATTGCAGCGTTTTGGCCTTGAAGACTGTAAGCCTATTGCCACTCCTATGGAGACAGGTTTATGATTGAGTCTTCATGATGCTGGAGATGCATTTGATGTTGTTCTCTATCAACAGGCTGTTGGATGCTTGATTTACTTATGCATTACTCGGCCAGATATTCAGTTTGCTGTCTCACAGATGAGCAGGTTTATGCATTGCCCAGGAGTCACGCATTGGAAAGCGACTAAGCGCATCTTTCGCTACTTGAGTGGTACTCGGCTACTTGGGTTGTTTTATCCCAAGGGGGGATCACTACCGCCAGATTTGCATGCTTTTTCTGACTCAGATTGGGCTGGTTGCTATGACACTCGTGTGTCCACCAGTGGTTTTTGCTTCATGCTTGGTAGCTCATGTATATCTTGGTTGAGCAAGAAGAAGCCTACTGTGGCCACTTGCAGTTGTGAGGCTGAGTATAGGGCAGCTTTAACAGCGACTGTTGAGTGTGTGTGGCTCAGACGCCTTATGGCTGATTTGGGTGTTGGCCAGTCTTCTGCCATCACCATCTTCACTGACAGTTAGAGCGCATTGGCAGTTGCGAGGAACCCTGTGTTCCATGCTCGCACTAAGCACATTGAGGTGCATTATCACTATGTCAGGGAGAGGTTCTCTGCTGGGGAGATCAGCTTGGCATATGTGCCCACGCAGGAAAACATTGCAGACCTTTTCACGAAGGCTCTGCCTAGGGAGAAGTTTGAAGCTTTCTGCAAAGCTTTGGGCTTACTTCCTTTTGTGGAGTGATTTCGACATAGCTTGGCACTTCCTTATACATGAGTGCCAGCTCCTTGTTCACCGCATCACTCCCAGGGGGGATTTGTTGATATATTTAGGTAGTGATGTGTGTGAACACTCTAGGACTACCGGGGCACTTTTTTCCCTCTTTAGGAGGTTTTTTTCCCCCAGCTTGTATATACGCCTATTGCCCTAATGGGCTACTTATCTTTGTACATTCTCTAGTAATACATTCAGTATTGTGTGTTTCTGCTCCAAGCTTCTTCTTCTTCCTTGTGTTGTTCGCGTGCTTCTGGCGACGTCTATCTCCAACAAAACTTGCTATTTTGGTCACTTTACCTGCTCAAAGAAATGAACAATTCTCTTTCTTTGCTAACAATTGAACAAATTCCTCTTGGGAATCTAGTTAACTTAGTTATCTAAATTTTTCAAGTTATTTCACTTGAAATGACAAACTATGCGCAAAGAATGATGCTTAGCAAAACTGAGGTGCATCTCAACATTTTTTAGAGTTGAGAGTATGTAGATGAGAGTGCAAGGTTTTGCACATTACTCAAGAATGGCTATGATGATCAAAGTTAAGCTTTGTAGCAATAAAATAGACAAGTTAATGAATCTACAACAACTTAAATCACTATACATGATCAAGTATACGCTAAGAAATGGATAAGAGAAGTTCACTGTTCTGAGTGATACATGACAGAGTAGAAGATATGAGATATAAGAGAGACTATATGTACTAATGTACATAAATTCCATTGACATTGGCAATGAATGATTGCACAATGTGAGGACAATGGGAGAGGTATAATGTGGGCTCAATATCCATATGAGATACCTCTGAATGTCTCTTCAAAATGAGGTTCTTCTAGCTACATGTCCACGCGACTAGATAGTCTTCTTTTATAGCCTTTTTGTTGGATCCAAGATTCAAATTTGAATTTTAATCTTTATCTAGAAGTGTTCCAAGGTTTTAGGAATTGATTTGTGATAAGTTCGCACCAAATAATTCATGGAAATATTCTCCTAAGAACTTGTAATTGGAGGTCTTTTCTCATATGCACTTTTACAAGGAGTAAAAAATTAACCTTTTACAAACTATCATTCATGTGCTAATACATGAATGCACTTATGAAATTTAGGATAAGTAGCCAAGCATTTAGGCTTGAAGTAATTGCAACAACATAAAAGATTCAGAACTCTACTTCCAATCTCACTAATGTGAATGACTAGATCATCTCATCTAGTCAAGGACCACCGCTGGAAGTAAACATAACCACTTGTCTCTAGACTTTCCATGTGAAACTAAATCTACCACCATGAATAAGTGATTTCCATGTTGTCTTTGATAGAAGAGTGCCACTCATATCTAGAAAATCTAAAAGTGAGGGAGTGAAACTCTCTCCTTCTCTATCCAATCTCTTCTAAGGAAAAGAGCTTTGTTAGTGGAATCTATTCCATTTTTCCTTTCCCTTTGAAAGAGATTCTATTGAATCCAATTGCTCTACTGATCCATAATTAAGAATTGACACATAGTTCTTCATGTTTTTTCCTTCTAAAATAGTGGAGAATGAAAGTCTCATGTGAAGGAAAATTACATTGAAAAGTAGAGTAAATGATTTCCTAAACATACTTTATTCTTGTCCTATGAAGAAGTCATATTTGCCTTTCCTTTTTCTCTTTCAAAGAACAAGAGCTAAAGTGAGATCTCTAAGCTAGAGTGAGATCAATCCGAGATCTTTAAGCTAATTCTCTCTTTCTCCTTTCCTTAAAAGAGAAACTTATGAATTCATTTGCTCCTCTCTTCCATAGCTAATGCATAATCCCTCATTACATACATTCCTATGAAGATGTACAACAATTCTCCCAATAAGAATGAAGGTCTATGTGGTGAAGGGTGGAGAAAATAAAGTCCTTCTTAGGGTCAAATCCCTATCTAAAAATGGTTAGCAATGATATGACATGATACTGAACTATTTTGATGGTGATGCATTGGAGATCTCCAAGAGATAGCACCTCTAGCAAAATGAAAAATGTACCCTGATGTAGATTTATGATTCTCTACACAACCAGCATAGTCGAAATCTGTGTAACCAATAATGGGTGCTTTCCCTCTACCTAAGCACAGACACTTGTCCTTAGTGCCACTCAAATATCTTAAAATCATTTTGACTACTTCCCAATGTTTCTGTCTAGGATTAGACATATATCTGCTCACAACGCCCACTTCAAATGCAATGTGTGGTCTCATAGCTACCATAGCATACATGAGACTACCAACAACAGACTGATAGGGAATTTTGTTCATGAATTCAGCCTTTAGACCTCGTTCGTATAGATGTGTGTGGTCCTATGCCCACTAGGTCTTTAGGTGGTTCTCTTTACTTTGTCACATGCTGCATTTGAGATTGAAAAAGGAACTAAGCTTAAGGCTTTACATTCAAATAATAGGGGTGAGTATACCTCACATAAATTTAGCCTTTTTTATCAGTCTAGAGGGATGCCTAGAGAGTTTACAACTCCTTCTAGCCCAGTACAAAATGGTGTAGCTAAAAAGATGAATAGAACTATTCAAGATAGAGTTATTTCTATGATACATCATGCAAACCTCTCACAAGGATTTTGGGCAGAAGTAGTATTGATTGCATTTCATGTGATTAAATTTTCACCTAGTACTCATGGAACCCATCTGTGTGATCCCATCTAATTGGTTTCCTTAGTAGTGTAGCAAAAATGCTTCACTACTTACTAAAGTGATGCGCATGAGTGAAACTAGTCACTCTTTGGGTATTCTTCATAATACCCCATAGTCTCCTAATTATAATGTGCGACTCTTGTGAAGATAAGTAAATCCTCACTAACTTGGAGATTATCATAAATGTATCTCCCGTGCTTTTGTGCAACTTCCTATAACCTATAGGATTGCTTGTGCACATCCCTAATGGTGAAGGTACAACTCCTTCCCCTTAGCGATCCTATGGTCTAAAATCCATGAGGATTATGTGAAGGGATCCCATCTCGAATGAAGTTGCCTTATCTATAATATTGTGATGGTACTAAGTCCATCAAATACATGCTTATAAGCATGCTTATATCTTATTAATGTTATAACATTCTTACCTAAAGGTGAGTGCGTATGTAACATTTTGATAGCATTTCCCCAAGGAAATGGAGTCCCAAACAACTTCAACCATAAACTCAAGTATAGGGCCTTGCCAGCCAATAGCACACAGGCCATCCAACATAACATAGGGCTTCGCAAGCCCATGGCATGCACACTATATACTCATACATGGACTCCATAACCTTCAAAAACATAAATATAAATGCTAGCAACAATCTCTTTGTTGCATAACCATGTAGTTCCTACAACAGTCTTTCCTGCAAACAATCAAAAAGTGTTCTACTGACAAATTGATCCATACTTTTAGAATTAAAACAATGATCGAATTTGATGTATGCATTCCAATCCATGCATGTACATATAGAACATGCCATAACATAAAGTAAAATGCCTGAAATATAAATCATAGATCCCTGAATGGTTTGGTATTGGAATAACATGCATCCAATCCTTTTCAATGATCTTGGAGACCTCTACACCTTCCTCTTCAAATCCTAACATAAACTTTGAAGTGTCTGAAAACATCAGATCACTTCCCAAAACATAAAGCATGGTCAAATGATTACCATTTTAGTCCTGCAAAGACTTTCTTAGGAATTGCACATAATCATAAGATGAGATATGTATCATGTGCAAGTGGCTCAAACTGAAACTACTTCAATTGCCTTCCGGGTTTGTAAAATATGGCTCCGAAAGGTAGTTGCCAGAAACTGTTCAAACTTTGTAGACTTGCATAGACCTAGAAAGGTACATAATTTCCAAATTTTCTTTTGGTAAACTAAACATAGATCTTGTGCTCTTTGAAAGGAGCCATAGCACATCAAATGTGGAGTTTCTAGCCCAAGATATGGCCTCTCCAAGCGTGACATGCCAAACTAGTGGACTGATGGAGGGGCTAGGAAAAGTGTGAAAATGTGATTTTCATAGTGCCCAAAAGCATGCTTCCATCAAGCAAATCCTAGAATTCTCTCCATAATCTTAGAGACCAATATATGAAGGTTGTTGGACCTATTCTCACCTTTCCAAATCCTCCCTTTGTGCATGCTAATTTGCCCCCAAAAGAGGCATTAATCAAGATTTTTACTTTCATGCAAAAACTTAAATGGGAGATCTTATTTGACTTTTAATCCACTCCTAATGTGGAGTTTTCTTGGATTTTCTCATTCTCCATGGTAATAAATATAGCATACTTCATGTATGTATGCATTAATCCATGGGAAGCCTCTTAGATGATCTCTTTTCTTACTCCCAAAAGTGGAGTTTAACAAAAATTAACATTTGAAATTTATTCCAAAAGTGTGGAAGGGGGGTCCTTGAGGATACAAAGTTCTTCCTTAACTTATGATTCTTATGAATCTAATGATCCCATTGTGGGCCCATATAAGAAACTCTCCGTATATATATTTTTTCCCATCCATCCATACCTAATGCACCTCTTTTTCCCTCCTCCAAAACGGGAATTTCTTAAATTCAAGTGCTAAATTTTTTTCTCAAATAGTGATGGAAGGGGGTCTTGTGGAGTTTCAAACTCCCATCATACTGAGCTATATTTTTTCCATAACTCTATGAAAAACTCTGCTTCATATTCCTTTCCCAAAATGGCTACTAATCAAAATAGCCCCTGAAATTTATGTGAAAATCCGGCAAGAGGGCTATTTTGGAGATTCCTACAATTAACTCTTTCTTGTATTTTGAGGGAAGTCTTGGCTAAAGATGAGAGTGTATATGCCATACTCTCCATACATATGGTTTCCCTCAAAGGGTTTTACCTAAAACCCATGCTTTCTTTGGCCAAATTGGGGTCTTCCTATAATTGACTCCCAAAAATTCAATAAAAACTTAAAATGTACATGTGCTGGTAGACAGATGATATGACCATGATCTTCTGCTTAATCATCAAACCACTCGACTAATAGCCATTGACCTCTGTCATTGGTTAGCATGGGTCCCATGAGAGGTCGAGTCACATATGTCCCATGAGCACCTACAATGGTTGGTACGGATACATTCTCCACTTTGAAAGTTATCGTCTGGACTCGCTATGCTTGAAGTATATAGGATGGTGAGAAGAGCTATCAACTATGCCCATTGTATCCTCTCTCAACTTCTTCTTTAACATCAGTTGTCCGATGTGATTCATAATGCCAAGGAGCACTCTGATATATCTTCAATGGCTTGGCAACAACTTTGGACCTTTGATAGGTTACCTCCTTTGTAGTTTGCCCCCTCATGATTTCTTTAAGTATTTTTTATGCTCTAAGTAGAGTCATTCAAGGCTTTGAAACTGGCTATCACTAATGATCTTAAAGCCAAGCTCTTGGTTGTGCATCTACTCATGGATGGCGTTCCTCATACATGCACTACAATACCTATTTTCTTTTATTTCTTAATCTTATAGCAAGAAACATGGTGTGGTCACGTGGATAGCATGATGTTTCCAATGAGTGAGGGCTTGAGTTCAAACCACATGTAGCACTATCGCATGCCTGAGGATTGAAACATGCTCTCATACCACCTTTTATGTTACATGCATTCTTTTTTTTCTTCCTTCATGGTTGCTAACCATCAAGCATCACCGACCCGACACATAGACATATTCCTTTTGTTCCTCCTCTCGAACACGCCTAAGATTCTCATGTGTGAGTCTCTTCCTAGACTCCCTCTCAAGTCCTCTACCAAGTGGGCAACATGTCTCAAATGGTGCCATGTGGCCACTATGCCACCTCACCCGAGAGAATGTTTTCACCCATAAGCTAAAGTGCCCATAGCTAATGTGACAATGTACTATCTTTAGGATCAAGATAGTATTGCATCATTCTTAACTACATCACTCTAAAATACAATTCTCCAAAGGGTTGTTTTTGTATAGTGATTAGTGTATCCATAACAAAAAATAGCAAAAGACTATCTTCCAACATATGTTGGATATACATGGGCTTGCTAACTAGTACTAGCCATACATTTGAAAAAAATGTACATTTACTTTTGCTTATGTGCTTCCTTGTTGGAGCCTTCAAATTTGTGATTTTTCTTTTGAGCATGCTTTAATGGAGAATGAATAGGAGGACCTTTCTTCATATCATGTTTTTTCTTATCTGTTGGTGATGGAGCCAGTGGAGTTGAATCTGGATCATTTTGACAAATAGCATCCCTCATGATGTTATGAAGTGCTCTTCCTCTCACAAAATGGAGCCATGCATCTCGATAATGAGATAGATCTAAATCAAGAATAAACTTTATGCTCTAAGAACCTTATTGCATTGGCAATTACTGTCCATCCACATGATTGTAGACTCTTTTTGTAATCGCACATGTATTTGCACATAAGAATTTTTATCTCTTCATTCATTTTGCAAATGTCTAGATTTTTTTTTAAAAGTGCATCTACAAATTCTTGGTAGCATTGCAAATTCAGAAAATGTTAGAATGCATGGGAATGTGCTGATACAAAAAAAGCATCAAAATTAGGTGATACATGAAAATGCATTAAAGCTTACACTTTGGAATGTTCATATTGTGTTTGTAGGGAATTTATAAATAAATCTTGGTATTCAACAAAGTAAGTTCTTATCAGACTCCAACGACCCCTAAAATGGTAAGCTCTACGTGCTTATGAAACTTCACTCTTACAAACGAATGTATATATATATATATATATATATATATATATATATATATATATATATATATATATATATATATATATATATATATATATATATATATATATATATATATATATATATATATATATGATGAACTTAGATCATGAACTAGAAATAATACCTGAGAGCTATGTTGACAATGTTGTCAGAGATTTCAACAATGAAATCTTTCAACATCTTATCGTCTTACATGCCTTATGTCTAGCAAGTATTCCTCATCCCATGGCATTGAAACTTTCACAATAATTTGGCCATGTGCATTCTTAAGTAGTTTTGAATTTTCTTTCCTTAATCTTTCGTCTTCAAGAACAAAATCTTCTTTTGACACAATTTTCTTCTTTGTCTTTTTCTCACAATTATCTACTTCATTTCTTGCCATATGATCATGTGTACAAATCTCTTCAACTTTAACCCTACATGTCTTCGGTTTTCTTGCTGGAGGAATATTGAGAATGTAAAAAATCTTTTGTTCATTGATATCAAGTGGTATTATGGTTGTGTCAAATTTGTACCAAAGCCTTGAAATGACAACATAGCCCTTAACCAGTATCCTTCTTTGTGACAATGTGTAACACATAAATAAGCATCATTCATGAAGTCAATTGCAAAGTCTTTTGTAGCCTCTTGCAAGCACAAAGATCTTGTTTTTTCCATCTAAAATTCACGAATGACATCGTTGGCATCATTGGGCAAAGCGTCAAGGAAATTCCTTTAAGAACTCTTGTGAATTGAAGCCTCAGGATGTAAAGTCCCAAAAGTTTCTATGCTCTTGTGATTTATGTCAATGATTTCATATGATATTTCACCATTTTCTTAATAAAGGCCCTTCTAAGAACCACTCTTGTTATGGGTATTTGTGGTTTCATCCGATTTTCTCTTGTTCTCCATATCACTCACCCCTTGATTTTGCTCTTCAGCTATGTAAAGCTCTCTAGCAATCTATCATTTTCTAGCCATGACCTACCTGGCACAAG
>CM035419.1:48319118-48616618 GCA_020310875.1 Ceratopteris richardii | reverse complement strand
GAGATGAGCGCAGCCCATTCTCCCCTCCTCCCCTTCTCTTTGATGACTTATTGAAGGGACTACTCTTACTTATATAGAAAGTTTTGGGCCTTTTGAGCTCCCATGTGGGATAAAAATTCTCTTCGATAGCTCTTCGACAGGACACCCAACCTTTTCAAATGGATGGGAACCTCAAAACTGGACTAGGAAATAAAATCGAAGTTTCTCTTGAGAATTTTGGAGTATGAAGGTGATGCTATACATCAAATTTCGGCCAAGACATGATACATGTATGTAATACGGGCTGTGGATATGGGATGTGGGTGTTGCAATTGATCAAGAAAGCTTCAAAATCTCAGTTTTGAGCTTCTCAAAGTCTTCCATCCATGAAGGTGAGGTTTTTCACTTTCCATCGGTGACATACCCGACTTCTCCGCACCATAGCTTCCTCATAGGATATCGGCTTTCAAGAATCTTGGTCACGTTTCGAAGCTACTCCTAAGCTTCGCTTAGAAACCATTGGTGTTGGATTTGGATGAGATTTACCCCACCAAAATCTCTCTGCAGTGCTTCAGCAGGAACCAGGCGGCCACTCCCGGGCCTAGTTTTTCATCATCCGGACTCCAAATTCACTTTTTTCACTTGGGATAGTCTCAAATTCTTGAAGTACAGGTGCGGGGCAGCCATTCTTGGGCTAGCAAGGATTGTCGAGCCTTTGAAGTTGCTCAGTTTCACTCAGTTTTCCTAGTCGGGGCTATTCCCACGTGCTTTTGGTGTTCTTTTGGATGTTTTATGGTGTTTAGAACCTCCCCGGACCAACCAGACATTTCCAATTTTCGTTTGGGCCTAGTGAGGATTCAAAATCAGTGACTTAAAGCTTCAAGGACCACTTGGATTTTGCTTCCGCAGCTCTACTTTGTAGCAAGGAAGTGCTCTTGTGATATATTTCTCTTCTTCTTGCATATTTGAACTTTACTTCCATTCAGTTTCATGCACTCTAGTTAGCAAACGGGGGAAGGGAACTTAAATATGGAAACTAAAGGCAAACAAGTAGTTGACACCACTTCTCCATCTAAAGAGCAACTAAAGGATCCTGATTCTAGAATGGAAGAAGTAGAATTAGGGCAAGAAATAGGAGAGAACTTAGAAGAGAAAGAGCCTTCATAGGAAGAATACACTTATGAAGAACTTATAGATGAATTTGTCACTCGTGACCAATTCATAGAAATAAAAGAGCAGACCCTTAAATTAGAGAAAGATCTTGGTAGCATCATATCTCTTATACAGCAGCTTAAGTCTCAAATGATCTCACTTGAGACTAGTGTCACTTCTTTCCTAGCTATGAAGGAAAGAGAGACCCCTCCTATTCCTTTGGAGCTCACTAGGAAAGATACTTCTCTTCCTAGTAAGCATAAAGGAGAGAGCTCTAGGGAGGCTCCCCTCCTGAAAGACTTGAAACCACCTACCTTTATGGGGGATGTCTGAGATAGGAATAAGGATGCAATCTACACTTTTTCACAAAAGTGGCATGATTTGCATCAATTGAAAGGCACCCCACCTGAGTATCGTGTGCTGGAGGCGAGACTCTCCCTTGGCCCGCGTGCTTATAAGTGGTGGATGAGTCTTAAGGAGGCGAACTCTATTCCTATTGACTTGACTCAGTTTGAGACTCTTTTTCTAAAAGAGTTTCTTCCTGAGAATGAGGAGGAGAGGAATTGGCATGAGTGGGATAGGATTACTCAGAGAGGTAGTCCTCTTTCGGTCTACCTATCCCACTATAGACTCTTTTTCTAAAAGAGTTTTTTCCTGAGAATGAGGAGGAGAGGAATTGGCATGAGTGGGATAGGATTACTCAGAGAGGTAGTCCTCTTTCGGTCTACCTATCCCACTATAGAGAGATCATTTTGAAACTTAAAGGCTTAGATGACTTTCAGAAGACCAAAGGGTTTGTTAGGGGCTTGGATAAAGCCATAAAGAGGGAACTCAGAAGGAATGCGCCTAAGACGTTTGAGGAGGCGATCAAATACACACAGATTTATGAGGACCATAACTATCCTCAGTATACTCCTATGGAGACGGATCAGCCCCTCAAGCCTCTTAGTACGACTAAATTCAAGAAGAAGTTGCCTTTTGGGAAAAACAAAGTTTTTATTAAAAAACAAAGATCACAAGGGCCTAGGTTATCCACAGACCAGTTTGAGAAGGCCAAAAGGGAGAACCTGTGTTTTAGGTGCCTATCTCCTAGCCATTCACAGTGGAACTGTCCACTCAAAAAGGGGGAAGAAAAGAAAAAGGGACCAGAGTCTAGTACGGCCCCCGAAAAGGGCAAAAAGACGGTCCACCTAGTGTAGACCCTTCCTATTCATGGAAGCTCTAGCTGCAAGGGAGTGGAGGTGATGCACGAGGATGTTGAGCACACCTGTTGTTTGACTCAGTCATTATGGTCACAACAGTTTGGACCACATGAACTAGTCAAATTGCATGGTAGTGTATACGGGACCGGGGTGCAGGTCATGATAGATGACTTGGCTACTCATAATTTTATAAACTATGCTTTGGTCAAGAAATTAAAGATTCGCCAGCAGCCAAGTGCGCATAAATACATTGTATCTATGATGCAAGGGCAAGATAAAAGGATATGGGATACTATGGTATCCAATTTGGAAGTCAAGATGCAGAATTATACAGATTATATGGACTTCCAAATTATGAACATGGAGAGGACAGATCTAGTCTTAGGTAGAGAGTGGCTATGGGGGTTGGGAGATACACTTAAATGCAGCTATCAAAACAACACACTCGAATTTTAAAAGAATGGAAGTAAAGTTTGTATTCAGGGAGAGAGAGATGTACCTAGTGCAGCTCTCATTTCATCACTAGAGTTGTATAGTCTCTATTATTCTCAACATGTAGAGGACATGTTTTTATTGTATACTCATGATATGGAGCATTGTACAGATAGCTCATCTGATGTATATTTTCATGCTATGATGTAAATATGAACAAGACTTTCTACTATTCTTTTTTGGAAGAGTGTGTGGTTAAAAGTTTTAAGGATCTTATGTTTGAGTACAGAGATATTTTTCCCGCTGACTTACCTAGAGGGCTACCACCTGAGAGAGGGGACATTGACCATGCCATAGAGGTTGTTACTAACACTAAGCCTATTTTTAGACCACCTTATAGGCTTAGTGTTTCTCAACATGAGGAGGTTGAGAAGCAATTGCAGGATTATTTAGATAAGGGCTTCATCAAACCTAGTAACTCACCATGGGCATCACCAATGCTCCTAGTTAAAAAGAAAGATGGCTCTATGAGACTATGTATAGATTATAGAGCACTTAATAAGGTAACTATCAAAAATAGGTTTCCAATGTCTAGATTGGAAGACCTATTTGATCAGTTACATCAAGCTAGGTATTTTACCAAGCTTGATCTTAGATCAGGATATCATCAGATCAGGATTAGGGCAGAGGATGTCCCTAAGACTGCATTTAGGACTAGATATGGACACTATGAGTTCTTGGTGATGCCTTTTGGTCTCACCAATGCTCCTGCCACTTTCATGAAACTCATGAATAGTGTTTTACGGCCTTATCTAGGACACTTTGTGGTAGACTTTTTGGATGACATTATGATCTATAGTGAATCAGAAGAACGGCACTTGGAACACTTGAGGAAAGTATTTCAAGTGCTAAGGGAAAATCACTCTTTGCTAAGGAATCAAAGTGTGAATTTTTCAAAACAGAGATTAGATACCTTGGGCATATAGTCTCCCAGGATGGAATCCAGATGGATCCTGACAAAGTAAGGGCTATTATGGAATGGCCACATCCAAGGAACCTAGAAGAGCTGTAGATCTTCCTAGGTTTATCAGGTTTCTATCAAAGATTCATTAAGAACTATGCCAAGATTGTTGTCCCGATGAAGGAATATCTTAAAGGGAAAGGGAAAGCCTTCATTGGGGAGACAAATAGAAGCAAAGTATGGAGAAGTTGAAAGTAGAAATTGCTATAGCTCCACTTTTACATATAGCAAATCCCAACAAACCATTTGTGGTTGAGGCTGACGCGAGTGACTTTGCTATAGGAGTGGTTTTAGTACAGGATGGTCGACCAGTAGCTTTTGAGAGTAAGAAACTAGAACTGGCTCAAAAGAATTACTCCGTCTATGAGATGGAGTTGTATGCAATAGTCCATGCTTTAAAGAAGTGGCATCATTATTTATATGGTGCCAAAGTCACGATAGTGTTTGATCAAGAGAGCATTAAGTGGCTCTCTAATCAAACAGACCTTAAAGGTCGTAAGGCCCGATGGGCAGAGACCCTTCAAGAGTTTGATTATGAGCTTAGGTATAGGAAGGGAAAGTTTAATGTAGTGGCTGATTCACTTAGCCGCATGCCTATGCTCAATGGAGTGAGTTTTACTCAGATCACTAGTGAGCTACTTGAGTCCATTAGAGGAAAATGTAGGCTTGATCCTGTATATTCCAAGATTTGGGAAGCCATTGAGAATGGGGATCGTGATACACGAGTTTCCAGTGAGGATGGAGTATCGATGGGTACTCAAGAAGGATTCAAGTGGAAGAATTACAGTGTCCATGATGGATATCTGTTATATAAAGGAAAGGTGTGTGTCCCTAGAGATACCGAGATGAGACGGCATATTTTGTACGAGTGTCATGACACACCTAGTGTGGGACACCCAGGAGTTAACAAGACTTATGATCTTGTTAAGAGGCAGTTTTATTGGCCTAGACTTCATAAGGACGTCCTAGAGTATGTGCTTAAGTGCAATAAATGCCAGGTCAACAAAGCTGAGAGGTTGAGGACTGGAGGACTACTCCACCCATTGGATATTCCTAATAGGAAGTGGAAAAGCATCTCCATGGACTTTATAGTCGGATTACCTAAGACACATAGAGGGCACGACTCAGTCTGGGTAATTGTGGATAGGTTAACCAAAATGGCTAGGTTTATTCCAACACGTACTACAGTGAAGACACCAGAGTTGGCTAGACTCTTTGTAGAGAACCTATACTGGTTATATGCTCTTCCTTTAGACATAGTTTCTAATCGGGATAGGACGTTTACTAGCCACTTTTGGAGAGCAGTCTTCAAAAGGTTCGATACGAGACTTAGCATGAGTACGGCCGAGCATCCACAGTCGGATGGGCAAACAGAAAGAGTTAACCAAATCCTAGAGGATATGCTTCGAGCATATGCGAATGAAAGGCAAACTAATTGGGAAGAGTACTTACCTATAGTAGAGTTTGCATATAATAGTGCCAAGCACTCTTCCACTGGGCATAGTCCATTTATGCTTATGTATGGGTTTCAGCCAAGAGTTCCTTATGCAGTAGGCTTGCAGAATGAGAAAGTTCAAGCTGCAAAGGACTTCTTGGAAGAGATGAATGATATGCTTAGGCTTGCTAAGAACAACATCAGAAAGCTCAGGATAGAGCTGGAGCCTATGCTGACCCTCAAAGGAGAGATATCAACTTTGAGGTAGGAGCGCAGGTCTATCTTAGAGTTCCATCTAGGTCTGAAACCATGAAGACGGGACCTTGTCCAAAATTATCTCCTAGGTTTTGTGGACCATTCCAAATACTTAAGAGAATAGGAAAGATGGCTTACCAGCTCCAACTTCCAGAGATTAGTCAAATCCATCGCGTTTTTCATGTTAGCCGACTTAAGAAAAGGCTGGGTGAATCTGATAACCTCATTCCAGATAGTGAGGTAGTAGAGCCTATTTCTGTTCAATCTATTCCAGCGTGCGGTATATGAAAATATATAAGTTACATTGTGCCAATCCGGCGACCTAACACTGGCACGCACGGTGGACTTGAACCCGCAAAGAAAACAAAATTAAGGCTCATCTACGATGCCTTGGATATACATGGCTCTAGCTAATTTGAAGGTTCTGGTAATTTTCTGTTTTAATGAATCCAACATCAGTTTTAACGTTTCCAGCTCCACCAGCTGTGCATTAGTGCGTATTGAACTTGCCGAAATAACCTGACTGAACAGAGCATCAGTCTAGGTCTGCAAAAACGCTTCTTGTAAATAGAAATCATTAGCTAATGCAGCATCTCGCTGCTGCTTCACATCCGCAATTTGCGCATCAATTCGAGACAATCTTTCGGCTTGAGCTCCTAGTTGCTTCTCTCTGTGTTCCAATTCCTGAGCTTGATATTGAATTGTCCTATAATATGCATCCCTTTCTTTCATAATCCCTGCTAATTCCTTCTTAAGCTGAATGGTCAGACTTGTCTGTGCTTTGAGAGCAGTATTCACCTGGAAAAGATCGACAGAGGCTGTCTGTAATTCGACAGTAGTCTGCTTAGCCAAATTAGCCATGTCTTGTCCTCTCTGCACGACCTCATCAAGCTCAACGCGAGTTTCTTATAAAAGTTTGCCAAGAGCAATCCGAGCATCCTCCTTATCCTGTACCAATTGATTTAATTGCTTGATTTCTTCATCACGAGCAGATAACAAAACATCCTTGGCTTTTAACTCAGCCAATGCTGCATCTCTTTGAGCAATAAGATTATCCTGCTCTGTAAGTTGAGCTTGAAGTTGCTGGAGTTGAACCTGCAAAGCATGGTTTTCTTCCTTAACTGCATTTGCTTCTTCCTATAATGGGGCAATATCTGCTTCTAAAATATCCACGTTGTGTTGTAATTCATTTCGAATATATCGGTTGCCTGCTTCATTTGCATAGGTAACTGCTGAGAAAATTGGATTAAGAGTCGACCCATCGATTCTAATTCATTAAACATTGGAGCTGGAAGAGTAAGAGGAGGAAGTGGCTGGGATGAAGAGGCTGATAATAGGTGAGGGGAAGGTGGTGGAGAGTAATTGGGAGAAGACAAGGAAGTAGTGGGTGCATCGGGAACAACAGACTTGACTGGGACAATGGGCTCTACAGTGTTCATGGGTGGAGGAGGTGGAATAATTGGCGTCAAAATGAGGCCCGTGGTATTTTTCTTTGATGCCTCAACCTTGTTGATGACGGCGTCAATCATAGCAATCACATCGTTAAGAATGTCAGCAACAATATCCTTCACCGAGTCTTGATTCTACAGATGAGAATCCTTGCGAGAAGAAACTTCATCAGAGTCTTCGGTGTGGGCATCTTATTCCTGCCACTTATTTGGAGAAGAATGATCAGAAGATTCGACATGAATGGATGTAGTAGTGTCATGGAAGACTTCTTCTTCATTGCCAGCCTTTGATCCCTGCACCTGGCTCTCAGAAGGACTTATACGTCTGCGTTTCCGGTGAAGAAGTTGAAAGAGATCCTCATCGTCATCCTCTGTGTCCTCAAGCACTTGAGTAGATTCTTCATGGAGCAAGATGGGAGCGGTTGGAGGCGGTTGCACGGCTTGGATTACTAGAAAGAGAAAAGTGAGGATATGGGGAAGACAAGAACGCGGAAGGTCACCCTTATTGACCTGTTTGATAACCGCGACACATTCACGATGAATGCGCCAGAAATAAAAAGAAGCAAAATTGACAGACTCGCGAGAAGCCATGTCTATCATCGAATAGAAGGGGCACGAGATACCGTAAGTGCATTTTTGCAAATTCAAAATAGCAACTAATAACTGCAGAGCAGTGGCTCCGGTTCAGGTCTACACAAAATGGTGTACTCATTAGATGAGTGCCGAGGAAACAACTCTTTCATGGTGGCTACAGGAAGGAGTGGACCATTCTCCAATCCTTCCATAGGGAGGCAGAAAGCTTCAGCAAAGGAAGCTAAAGTGATAACAACGCGGGATGGGAAGCAGGCGATGGGCCAACACTGCTCTATAGTAGGTGTAGAGGCAATGGTAGCAATAATTTGTGCATAAAATGGCTGATATTCCACTGAATGCCAGGGCAATTCAGCGAAATGCAACAAACTGCGAGTGCGCAAGTACTCACTTACTTCAGGAGTGAGTCCTACACGGAAAGTAGCGACATTCGCTAAAGCTTCCATGGCGCGCACAAGTGAGCACAAGAATACAGACGACAACAAACACGCACAAGCACACAAACATAGTAACGATTAGCAGTAAAAGAAACAAGGTTAAGTAGACACACGAGCATCATGAAGCAATCGAAAACCCTAATCATTGTGCGGTATTGAAATGATACCCTTCATAATTTCGGCATGCATGCAAAAACAGAAACAGTAACACAGGGCGGCGATTAATCATATTTAGATACCATAACGAGGAGATTACGGTCAGTGGTCAACCGAAATGCGGGAAAAGAAATAAACAAATGACATGCAAAAAAGACAAGGTACACGTCATTGGTTATCGGCCGATTGCTGATAGGGGCGAAGCTTAGATCCATTAATCACTTTCAGAAGGGGAACTCCGGTTAAGGTGGCCAACCCAAAAGTAGCGGGTCCCACCTGCTCAACAATTCGGTATGGACCGAACCACCGTAATTTAAATTTCTCAGCAGACCAATTTGCTTTAGCATTATAGAATAACACCAGTTGCCCCACCGTAAACATAGGGGACTTGAGGCAACGATCATGGGTACAAGCTTGACGAAGCTGAACTTCTTGAAGTACCAAAAAACTTTCCCAGCGCTGTTCATCCAATGATCTGAGTGTATCCAACTGGAATGGCAAGGATTCTTCCGGTAGCAATTTTTGAGCTAAGGCAACACATAGACTCGGCACTACTACTTCCATTGGTGCAATAGCTTCCAATCCATAAGCTAGTTTGAACGGGGTCATGCCAGTAGCTACCTTGTACGTAGTCCAGTAAGCCCACAAAACTGCAGGTAGTAACTGGTCCCAACGTTCTGGACATTCCAAAAGCAATTTACGGAGCATAGTCAACAAAGTCTTATTGGTACTCTCCGCCAGACCATTGGCACGGGGATAATAAGGCGAGCTGGATTTGTGGACAATCTGAAATGTCTCGGTCAATACTTGCATTAAGTGGTTAGCAAAGTGTGTACCTTGGTCCGTAAAGATTTCCAGAGGCAACCCATAACGAGGAAAAACGTCCTTCATTAGGCATTTGGCCACCGAAACTGTTGTGGCCGACCGTAATGCCCAAGCCTCCTCCCACAGACGGCACCAGTGTTAAAAGGGACTGTCAATAGATCCACTTTTAATCTCTTTTCGGGTTCTTGGGGATGGTAGGGGTTTGACAATGCAGAGGCCCTTTTTCTGATTTTTCCCAATTAACTAATTACCCAAACAGTAATTATACGCTCAGGCATTACTTCTGTTACACAGTTATAATCTTCCAATTATGGTATCATCACACATTAACTTATCCCACAGTCGTTCAATCACATAATCTAACAAATCTATTCATGTTACGATAGTAATACGGTGTAGTAATACTTTACAGCAATTCAATAAGAATAGACTTAACCGTACTCAGATATAAGCAAACTCTGCAATACAATGTCTTGGCAAGGTCGCAAATCGCCCAGACAAACAGTCTGGCGATCCCGTCTCCTCTTGCACCGGAGAACCAAGTAATGCCTCTTCATTAATGAATAAAAGGGTTACATCACTTCGCTACGCCCTTTTGGTGCGTGCGGTATATGAAAATATATAAGTTGTATTGTGCCAATCCGGCGGCCTAACAATATCTGGAATCACTTAAATCACAAGCTATTAGGAGAATCTTTCCATTAACTATTTGGTGATGACTTATAGCAAATCAAGTCCTAAAATGTTGGATCACTTTTAGGTAGATTATCAAATTCAAATTTGATTCTTGGCTCCAACAAAAGGCTATAAAAGGGATCATCTAGTCACGTGAAAAATAGCCCCGATATAGCAAAGATTTTAGAGGTTTTTATGTGGCATATTGAGCTCACATCATACCTCTAATATTTTCCTCACATTCTGCAATCATTCATTGCCACTGTCAATGTAATCTATGTGCGTTAATACATATAGTTATCTCATATTTCATATCTTCTACTCTATCATGTACCACTCAAAACCATGAACTTCTCTGACTTATTTCTCATTGCATACTTGATCATTTGATGTGATTTATGTTGATGTCAATTCAATGTACTATCTATGTTCTTAATACAAAGTTTCACTTTGATTGTCTTATCCAATCGTGCTTTATGAGCTAAACTACTCACTGGTCTGCATAATGCTAGTACCTGAAAATGTTGGGATGCATCTATTACTTGCTAAGCATCATTCTCTGAGCATGATCTATCATTTCAAGTTAAGTAAATTGCAAAAGTTAGCTACCCAAGTTAACTAGATTTGCAGAAAAGGATTCTATTCAATTGTTAGCAAAGAAGGAGTATTGTTCATCTGTTTGAGCAGGTATAGTGATCAAAATAGAAACTTTTTCGTTCAGAGACACTCCAACCTATCTCTTTTGATCCAATGGTTTGAGGATCATCTTCCAAAGTGCTTGGGTGATTATTTGTGCTTTGTGGAAATTTCAAGGGGTTTGCTTTGCACTCCTCAACTCAATTTTGACTGGTGTGAAGCAAGAACTTACAGCACCATCTCATCTCTAGAAGGTGTCCACCATCTCCCCCAACAGTATCAGAGCTATATTAAGGTAAAATGGGAGATGGATTTCCATCATTCACTGGCAAATTGGAAAGGGGCAATTATCCAGATTGGTCCCTTAGGATGAAGGCTTACCTCCAAGGAAGAAGTTTGTATGGATACATATCTAGAGATGAAGAAATGCCAACCCTTAGAAGCAAACATGAACCTACAAGAGAAGAGCAAGAGATACTAGTTGCATGGTGTGCAAAGGATGCTCTAGCCAAGTCCTATATACTCAATTCAATATTTGATTTTTTCTTACCTCATATTAGGAATTGCAACACTTCCCAAGAAACTTCGGGAGTACTATCTTCCTTCTTCTCATCAAATACAAGGGCTAGGAAGAACCAGCTCTAGATGGACTTCACAACCTTGAAGAAGCAACCAAAAAAAAGTGTATCTGATTATATGACCAAGATGAAGGATGTAGCTGATCAACTTGGGAGTATTGGAGAAGAAATAGAAGAAGAGCAGATAGTAAGGTAGATCCTAAATGGCATCAAGGTAGATGACAAATTGGAGTCCTTTACCACAGCAATGGACCTGTATATGGACATGCAAATATGCGACCTCAATATATTGATAGGGAAACTCTTCACACATGAGACAAAGCTCAACACGAATCAAGATACTTCTAGAGGTAATCAATCTTCTACCCTTTACACAGATAAAAACAAGAGTAAACATAAAGGAAAAGGTAAGAGGAATGAAGAAGAAGCAAGCGCCTCTCAAGTGAACTTCAGAGGTAGAGAAAGAGGTACTAGAGGAAGGGGCAGAGGAGCAAAAAAAAGGTAGGGGGAAACCATACAACTCTTCACCTTGCAACATTTGTGGCTTGAACAATCATGCCATAGATGAATGCTTCACGAACACAAAGAATTGGAGAGGAAGAGGCTTCCTTAGAGGAGGCTATGGACAATCAAGAGGCAGGTTCAATAATGGAGGAGGCAACTACCATCAGAATTACAACCAAGGCTACAGCAACAACTACCAAGGAGGCTTCAGAGGAAGAAGATACTGCAATAACTATACAAATGATCAAGACGATTCTCTATTACTCATGAATATGATAGCTAAGCAAAGTAAAGATGATGATTACCTATTCCATATTGATTCTAGTTGTTCCAATCATGTAGCATCCAATGTAGCATTATTGTCTGACCTTGAAGAACCCAACATAAAGCATGAAGTTCAGATCGGTGATGACACTAGGCACTCAATAAAGAAGATTGGAAATGTTAAAGCATCTAATGGTAACATGAATCTTCTAAGCAGGGTATTATGTGTACCAACAATAACCAAGAATCTAATCAATGTTGGACAGATTGTTGAGAAGGGTTCACATGTTAGATTCACAAGGCATGGAGCATATGTGGAGGACCCTCAACAAGGTTTCAAATGGATTGCAAAAGGTGAGAAATCTGGTAGACTTTTAACCTTTGAATTTGAACATACAAGGAATATTGCACTCTTCAATTATAAGGATCAAACCTTATCTGAATTGGAGATATAGCATAAAAGACTAGGTCATATACATGAAAGGAAATTGAAGCAAATATGCAAGGATCACAGTGTGTTTGGCATTCCAAATGTTTCCAAGCAACACACGATTTGCAAATGTAGAGCATGCCAATCTAGCAAGTCACATAGGCAACCATTCAACAAAAGAGGATACATGTATGAAAACTACTTGGAGCTTCTACACACATATGTGTGGGATCCTAGTAGAGAGCCATCAATTTCAAGGTCAAGGTATTATGTTTCATTCATAGATGACTATAGTAGATGGACTATACTTTATTTTATGAAGCATAAAGATGAAGTCTTCACTTGTTTCAAGAATTATTTGGCATTGGTTGAGAATCAAACAGGTAGAAGTTTGAAGAGGCTCAGATCTAATGGAGGTGGTGAGTATTTCTCACATGAATTTGACTATTTCTTACAGGACATATGCATAAAGAGAGAAATTACAACAAGGTACACTCTTGAACAGAATGTAGTGGCAGAGAGAAGAAATAGATTAATAGTAGAGGTTGCAAGATCAATGTTGTATGAGAAAAAATTTCCTAACTATTTATGGGCGGAGGCTATTTCCACAGCCACTTACCTAATCAGTAGGCTTCCATCCAAGTCTCTCGATGGGATGACACCTTATGAGGCATGTAATGGTAGGAGACCTTCTTTAGATCATTGTAAGATTTTTGGGTGCATTTCTTATCCACACATACCCTCACAGATTAGAGGAAAGCTTGATCCAAAAGTTGAAAGATGCATATTCATTGGCTATGATCAGAATCAGAAAGGATATAGGTTATATAATCCCGCTAACAAAGGGTTTACAATTACTAGGGATGTGGTATTGATGAAAATAACTCCTGGTTTGAAGACGATTGTAGGAAAATAAAGTTACCCTATGACTTGGAAAATGATTTTCCAAATCTGACCACAGAGGAACCACATACATCAGAGGATATCAACTTAGAAGATGAAGAACAAATTGACTTCAAAGCTTGGAAGTCCAAAGGCAAAACAAAGTACAAAAGTTTGGAAGACATCCTAGAGTCATCCAATCAAGCACTTAGAAGATCTCAAAGGGAAAGCAAGAAACCTATAAGGTATGGCTATGACACATCACTAGTCACCAAGCATTCTATATACATGGCTAAAGATTCTATGTCAGAGGAAACCTCTTCATTCGAAGAAGCCAATATGAAGGAAGAATGGAAAAAAGCTATGTAGGAAGAAATTGAAGCACTTCAAGAGAATAGTACTTGGGATTTGGTTCCAAAAAGACCATTCATGAAGGTAATAGGATCCAAGTGGATTTACAAAGTAAAACATAATTCAGATGGTACAATAAATAGGTATAAAGCAAGGATAGTAGCAAAGGGGTTTGCTCAAACCCTTGGAGTGGATTATGAGGAGACCTTCTCACCTGTGGCAAACATGCCAACTATCAGAGTTTTAATAAGTGTTGCTGCTTCAAAGAATTGGAACTTGTACCAATTAGATGTTAAAAATGCATTCGTTAATGGGTGGACCTTTGAAGAGGTCTACATGACTCAACCACCAGGATATGAAGACAAAGAAAACCTGATTATGCATGTAATTAGGGAAAGCACTATATGGCTTAAAGCAAGCTCCTAGAGCTCGAAAGCATAGGCTGGTCACATACTTGCAGGACTAAAGCTTTGTTGTAAGCAAGGCAGATTCTTCATTCTTCATTAAGAAGACTAATTCAGAGGTTATTTATCTATGTGTTTATGTGGATGACATCATCATTACAGGAAATGATGCCAATGGCATCAAGAAGATCAAATACCAAATGAAGGAGTTCAAGATCAATGATCTTGGATTGCTTACATATTTTCTTGGCTTAGAGATTGTCTACACAAATTTTGGTGTCTTCATTACTCAGAGGAAGTACATCCATGATGTGCTAGTTAAGTTCAAGATGAAAAATGCAAAAATTGCAGGTAAACCCATGGAATTGAACCAATAACTCAGTACACATGAAGGAGAGCTGCTTGAAGACATTACAGATTATCAAAGACTTTTTGAGAGTCTCAATTATGCAACTCTAACAAGAGTAGGGAAGAGGTTCAAGATGATGATTGGATTACAGGAGATTAAAGAGAATTGATGCCCAAGAATATTAGGCTTGAGGGGGAGCTTTTGGTGCAACTACTCCAAGCCTACATGCTTGATCATTTATCATAAGGATCATATGTGCATTCATAGCACATGAATGATCTCTTGTAAAAAAGTGACTTTTTACTTCTTGTAAAAGTGCAAATGTGGAATCACTTCAATCACGAGTTATTAGGAGAATCTTTCCACGACCTATTTGATGAGGACTTATAGCAAATAAAGTCCTAAAACTTTGGAACACTTTTAGGTAGGTACTCAAATTCAAATTTGAATCTTGGCTCCAACAAAAGGCTATAAAAGGGATCACCTAGTCGCGTGGAAAGTATCCTTGATATAGCAGAGATTTCGAAGGTTTTTATGTGGCATATTGAGCTCACATCATAGCTCTAATATTACCCTCACATTTTGCAATCATTCATTGCCAAATGTCAATGTAATCTATGTGCATTAATACGTATAGTTATCTCATATCTCATATCTTCTGCTGTTGAGGGATTCTTGGACAAGAAGGGATTTGAGTATTTGTAGGAGAAAAGAGAAAGACAAGAAGAAAGATACACACTGGAAGCCTCTGTCGATTGATTATAATGAGACAAATACAATGGTGGTGCACAATACAACCAATGCTTCTGTGCAAAATCCCACAGAGTGCTCAATTACAAAATACCAAATACCCAAGGTCTTGTTGTTGCTGGCCTCCTCTGCACCAGACCTCCACCTGCTCCAAGCTTGCACTTGTGCACACCTTGCACCAAGCTTCCAATAAGGGGGAGGGTTGGACACCTTCTGTCGGCACGTGCACAATGCAATGGGACCTTGGGATCCTTGGGGGACTAGCTTAACACTCTCTGCACACCTCCTTAGTCACTCTTCAAGCACACCTTGCACTTCACTTCTCTGCATCGCACACTGTGTGTCTCTTGCACTTCTCTCTCTTGCCTTTCTTAGCCTATGCTCACTCGCTTACACTTAGAATTAGTCCAAGAATAGTCCTTGCCTTGATTTGAGTGTTGATTCATGTAAGCTCCTAACTGCAAGAGTATCTTGGTGCTCACTTTGATGTCTCAAGATTGTCTTCTCTAGTGGGCAGCCAACGAATCCTTCTTTTGTCTTGTAGTGACTTTCGACTAAAACAGAAGTTTTAATTGGGGGCCATACTTTCACTTCTGCGTACGCTGCCGTTTCACATACCTTCACATTTTGTCTTTTAATTCTTCACTTGTGCATCTAAGAGAGGGTTCACCTGAACCTTCCAAAACACTTTAAAAACACTTTGAACCTTAGGGAAATTAGAGAAATACCTCAGCAACCTGCAACCAACTTTCTCCAATTTACCCTTTGTGGACGATTAATTGTGCACTACCTGTGCACTACCTGTGCACTTCGACACCTGAACTTCGAACACTTTGACTTTTCCTAGGATGACTTTGACCTTGAACATGTTGACTTTGATTGATTTGACTTTGACCTTTTGACTTTGAATATAGTTGACTTTGATCGTGGTAGACTTTGACCAATATGACTTGTATGCACTCAACAGTTGCCCACCACCTAATGTGCTCTCCGTCCTAGAGAGCTACACCCAAAACTCCATGCACTGCAGATAGAACATGTGATTCCTTTGATAAGAGCAACTGTCCAGAACACCACTTTTGAAAAGCCAGAAATGTGGAGAATATGGAGTGAAGAGCAAGTGGAAGGAAGGTCTATAGGATGGAAAATGGTAGTGAATATGAGTGACAGTGAAGGGGGTATGTTAGTGAAGAGGGAATGAAGTTGAATGGAGGGTGCAAAGGAAGGGAAAAAGGGCAGGGTGTATGGGATGCGGAGGTGTAGGGTTTTTGGGGTGGGGGTGGGGGTGGTGGGGAAATGGTAGTGGACGGTGGGTGGGAGGTGGAGGAGGATTGGAACAAGGGTAGGGGGAAAAGGGAAGGTGAAGTGCAATTGGAAAAGAAAAATCATAAACTGTACATGAATAAATCAAACAATGTAATGAAATAGAACTACTCACAATTGCTTAGATACACATGGAAATAACCAGACAAGAGATCCCATGAAGAACAGATAAGCAAAAATCCCATATATATATATAGCAAAATGAGATACAACAAGAGCCATGAAAAGGCCTGAAATACATGAAAGTGCCATTGAAATGGCCTGAAGTACAAGAAAGAGCCACTAAACGTAAGAAAGTTAAAGGGAAAACAGGATGTCTAACTAGACGAATGCGAGAAGGGATAGCCTGGAAGAGCAAAATGAGGCAAAGCGATAAAAAAGGGACGAGAAGCGGCGACATAGGTAGTAGAAATGACCACTAGTGGGCGGGGTCGGGTTGGTGTCCTGGTGGCGAATGAGAACCCCTTGCAGGGGGAGCATCTCTAGGATTGGGAGGCGGGTCCGATGATAATTGGGGGATGATAGCTGCTTGTTTTGTACAAGCAGCAACCATGCTCCGATAACAGCGCAGATGTTCACGCTCGCATCGTACCAGCCGACAAGCAGGGCTCTCACAGATGCCCAAAGAAGCCTGCTGCTGGATCTCCAAAAGAGCCCGATTCGCGGAATCAGCCTCAGCCCGAAACCTGTCCCTCTCTTGGTGCAGGGCCCTCGTAGCGGCTAGAGAAGGCTTCCACTATGCAGTAGCCAAAGCATGTATACGCTCAATCAGAGAGGCATATTGGCAATGTAATGCAGCTGTCACTATAACCAAATCGAGTGATAGGCGTGCGACATCTGCTCCATCCAGGGCCACGGTGCTCGCATTCTGGAGTAAGTCTAGGAAGGGGGGGTCCACTGAAGGTGGTGGGACGTCATCATGTGGAGGACACGGGGTCGCGTGTGGTGAGGAAATGGGGCTGGCGGCGCAAGGTGGAGATTGATGCAATAGGGAATGCGATTGTTGTGCGGATGCGGAGTCGACAGAAAGGGGAGGGGAAGGTGGTAAGGATGCGTGTTGAAGGGATGATGGGGCTATCTGGTCCACATGGGGGCTAGCATGTGCTGTGTCAAGGGAGTAGGTGGCAGTCCGAGGGCGAAGTCGACGAGTGGACGGGGTGGAGGAAGTAGCGGGGGAAGGCTAGTGGGCAAGGGTGAGGCGATATCGAGTGCATGCAGAGGATGGGGAGTGACGTGAGGGGGGGCAGAGGGGGCTGGGGTGAACTGACCGGGCAAATGAAAGAGCCAAGCCAGGACGGGGGCGGAGTAGACTGAAAAAGACCTAGAACCACGGGGTAGGGCCTGATGGAAGCATCGGCATCGTAGCTGGAAAGAAGCATACATGTGGAATGCATAGGGGTAGGGTCACCCATGGACGAAGCAATATAGTGGATCAGCTATACGGATGTCATAAATTGGCTGGTTGGAAGCGGGGCTGCGGAAAAGGAAATGGAAGGTGAAAGCATGCAGTAGCTGCACCATCGTGTGGGATGTTGTGGAAGTGCTAAACATGCGAGTGCAAAAAGTGATAGTCTTTTCTTTAGAGAGACCGAAATAAAGGAAAGGAGGTGGCCAATATGTGGTCAACGAAGAACCAATACCAGCCGCAATGGATTGGGGGGATATAGTACCTAAAGGGAAATGGGGGAACGAAGTGAGGGCCGAATAAATATCCTGACCCTCTAGCGCCGACCACATGATTGAAGCCAGACGATGAATACCCTCCATGAGTAAGTAATCCTCAATGAAGAGATCGAATAGGGAGGACTCGGGAAGCGCGAGGTGAAGGCGGAGGTGAAGGGATGAAGATGGAATTGGGAAATCTAAATTCATGAATGAAGCCTGATGGGAGGATGTCGAGCGCATTTCACTCATAGCAGGCAGAGAAAGGGAGGGCGGAATGGTAGGTCGAACCGTGGAGGGCGCGGGTAAGGGTAGACCAGGCGGGGGACAAGAAGGGGTATACAAGGATGAGTCAGAGAGGGAGTGGCTGGAAAATGCTGGGGCAATGAGACATGGGGGGGCAATGGGTGATATGATCGGGGCTGGAAGACGTGTGGGTGGACCAGAGTGGGTATGAAATACCTGGGAATCTGACTGAGGAAGACCTAGGGCAAAGGGCGGGAGCTGCAAATACTCCTCGGTAGCCCTGGAAGAAGCTTGTTGGGGGACGGAGGAAGCCATGCTACTATCGGATGCGAATGGTACTACAAGCTAACACTGCAATGAAGATGAAAAATTCAGGAATGCATAGAGGCATGCCATAAACACTCTAAAATGCAAAAATTGAGCAAAAATGATTCAAAAATCAGAATGTACACGTTGAAAAACCCTAAGAACGACCTAAAAAACACAGAAAACAGAGATGGTTAGAGAGGGGAATGATGAAAAGAATGAAAAAGTCTGCAAATGAAAAATAAAAATACAAAAAGAAAGAAAGAAATAAATAAATAACTGAAATATATAAAAATAATTAAAAATAAAATAAAAATAAAAATAAAAATAAAAAATAAAGAGTAACATACCTCTGGAATACATCCACGCGAGGAAGGGGAAAAGATGGCTAAGGCTATATTTATAGGAAGGGGGGGGGGGGGGGAGGAGGGGGGGGTGGGGCGGGCAAGGGGGGGGGGGAGGGGGGGGGCGAGCGGGCAGGCGGGGGGGGGGGGGGGGGAGGAGGGGGGGTGGGAGGGGGGGAGGGGGGAGGGAGGAGAGGGGGGAGGGGAGGGGGGCAGGGATGGGTGGGCAGGCGGGGGGAGGGGGGGCAGGTGGGCGGGCAGGCAGGGGGGAGGGGAGGGGGGGAGGGGGGGCGAATGGGTAGGGGGGGCGGGCGGGCAGGCGGCGGAGAGAGAGAGAGAGAGAGAGAGAGAGAGAGAGAGAGAGAGAGAGAGAGAGAGAGAGAGAGAGAGAGAGAGAGAGAGAGAGAGAGAGAGAGAGAGAGAGAGAGAGAGAGAGAGAGAGAGAGAAAGAGAGAGAGAGAGAGAGAATTTGTTTTTTAATTCTGATTTTTTTCGGAAAAGTTTCCAAGGGGGAGTTTTTTTTTTCATGGAAAATATCCAAAATTTTAAAACTAGAGAAAATTTCCAAAAAACAAATACCAAAAAAATCAAAAAAATTCTGAAAAAATTCTCAAAAATTCTCTATAGGGTCTAGGGCAATTTCCTCAATCAAAACCACAGAGAGCTTCCTTTATTCCTCTAATTTGGAAAAAAAAAAGACTATTGAAAAGGATGAAAAATGCTAGAAAAAATTCTAAAAAATGCTTGAAAAATTCCCAAAAATTCACAAAAATTTCCAAAAATTGTACCTTTGTAGAGGTTATGAAATGCCTTCTAAATTTGCTAAAAACTCAAGGAACAAGCATGAAATGGAAAAGAAAACTACTAAAACTGAAGCAAAATGAAATGAGAAGGCTATGTACAACCTAGATAGATCTTGCAAATTCAAGTGTGTTGATGGTAGGCCTTGAGCCTTGATATGTTGGCCAGTGGCAAGGCCTCTCCCATTAGCATCTCTAACTCCATAGCACCCCAATTCAGCATTGTTTTAACTCGATAAGGTCCGTCCCAGTGTGGAAGCCATTTTCCTCTCACTTGTGTTTGAAGATGAGGTCTATGGAGAAGAACTAACATGCCTGGCTCTATGTTGTTGTTCCACAGAGTTCGATCATGTGCCTCCTTCCTCTTCATCTGAGTCTCTATCAATTGTTTTGTTGCTAATAGACGTATCTCCTCCACTTTATGCAGTGCTCCAAGCCTCTGAGAGACACCACAAACTTTCTTTCCTTGCATGAATGCTACTTTAGGTGATCCATGTAAAAATTCAAAGGGCTCAATTGGCCATATCTCATAAACCAATTGGAATGGACAATATCCAATGGCCTCTTTGTAAGCTAACCTGTATGCCCATAAGGTACCTTGATAAGCAATGCCCCAGGAAGTGGGTTGTAACATACATTCCTTCCTTAACATGGAAATTAATACCTTATTCGTTGATTCAGCCTCTCCGTTAGCTCTTGGATAGTAGGCACAAGAGGTCCTATGTAGAATTTTATACCTGTTGAAAATTTCATGTAGGACCTTATTCACAAAATGAGTACCTTGGCCTGTACAAATTTCAAGTGGACACCCAAACCTGCAAATGATGCTACTATAAATGAAATCAGCAACAGTTTGGGCAGTGCAGTCAGGGGAGACAATAGCTTCAGCCCATTTTGTTGCATAGTCTGTGGCTATCAATAAATACTTCTCTCTTTTTGGAATCGATGGAGGGTAGATAGGACCTACAAAATCTAACCCCCACTTCTTAAATGGATGCCAAGAAGTGGAAATAACCAAGGGGTTATGCCTCTGCTTGGTAGGATTAGGTCCACACCTCTGGCAAACATCACATGCTTTTTCCCAGTCATCACCGTCTTTGATTAATGTAGGCCACTATAAACCAGCATCAAGGATCCTCTGACTCATAATATGCCCTGGAAGGTGCCCACCACCTGTTCCTTCATGTGCAGATTGAAGGACTTCACTCAGTTCTTCTTCTTCCAAGCACTTCCTAAACCTTTCATCCTTTCTGTTGGGGGTTTCTTGGACGTGAAGGAGTTTGAGGGTTTGTAGGAGAAAAAAGAAGAAGAACAAGAGAGGAAATAACTCAGACAAGCTTCTGCAGAAACACCTTTGAACCTTTGAACCTTGAGTTTTTGATTACAATAGAAGGATTACACTGTTTCATTCAATCCGAGTTAATACTACGGGCGCAATTACAGAGAATGCTCAATCATAAAAGATCAATTATCTCAGAATCTTCCAGCAGCCGGCCTCCTCTGCACCAGTCCTTCACTTGCTTCCAGCTTCTCCTTGTGCACACCTTGCACTAAGCTTCCACGAGCTGAGGGACGAATACTTTTTTGGCCTGATCGCGGAGAGAGACTTTTAGGATTGGTGTGTCTCGCTTCGCACTCTCTGCCCCTCCCTTAGCCTCACTTCTTGCACTCCACTTTCCGGGGTCGTCACACACCAGTGACTCTTCACTTCTCCTCTTGCTTCTTACTTCCAGTGTCCAAGAATAGCCTTTTGTCTCTCTTTTGTTGAGTGCGCCGGTTCCGCGCACTCTAACTGTAATACAATCTTGGTGCCCTTTCAATGTCCCAAGATTGTCTTTTGAACTGGTCACCAACGACTCACTACTTTGTCCTGTAGTGACTTTAGAACAAAATTTTGATTGGGCGGCCCTATTTCCACCTTTGCGTACACGGCCGCTTCCATACCTTCACCTTTCCTTTTAATTCTCTACTTTTGCACCTAAGATTTTAAATTCACCCTTTGAACCTTAAGAGAAAAAAAATACTTTGCACCCTTAGTTTCAACCGGTTAGGGCTCAACAGATGCCCACCACCTAAAGATCTCTCCGTCCCGGAGAGACAACAGCAATACCAAAACAGGTAGAACTCAAAGACAGCGGACAGGAGAAGAACGAATCTGAGGCAAGAAAAGAGATAAAGAGTGCGAGTATTATTTAAGTAAGAAAAATCATAAGGCACCCTACAAGAATTATTGACAAAATCAGAGGGATGAGAATTTTAGTGACAAAGCGATAATGGAAGCTAAGAGCAATTATTATGAAGGGGATGAGCAAATTATTGAGACTGTGGACGGAAAATTATTGTGCAGGGTGATTGAGATTCTCAGCCAATGTTGGTGGAGAGGGGGGCAAGGGAGCAGAAGCTTGCTCAATCATATGCTGTAGCGAACTAAGGCATTGCCTAAGATTGTCCCTGTCCCGTCGGATACGTCTACATGCAGGATTAGCACATAGCCCTAAGTTAGAGCGATTTTGAAGATCTTCTAAGGCTTTCAACGCAGAGTCGGCCATATCTCGATAGTGATCTCTCTCTTCTTTGAGCAATCGCGCCGTTTCATGGAGCGATTGCCATTGAGAAGTAGCCATGCGCTTGATGTTGTCAATTGTGGAGATATATTGCTGATGAACCGACGCTGCTGCCGATACCGAATCCAAGGAAATCTGGGAGGCTTGAGCACTACCAAGAGCAACTGCGCTCGCGTCGCGGAGTAAATGTAAAAAGGAAGGGGTGGATGGGAGGTCAAATGGCGGAGTAGTGGAGGCAGGTGGATTGGGAGGGAGATTGGAAGGTTGGTTTACATGCGGACGGGGAGGAGGGGTTGTAGATGGAGAAGGAGCAGGTTGGTCACCGGTACGTTGAAAAACAGAACTCGGAGGACGAGGGGGTGTACAGGTGGGGTTTTGCGGGTTGAGTTGGGTTTGAATGTGTGGGCGAAAGGATGCGACTGAAGAAGATCTATGAGGGGGAACAGGTTCAGGAGTATGAATTGTGGCAGTAGCAGGAGATGTAGTGAGGAGAGGGGAGGCAGAGTGTGGATGAAGGGGAGGAATATTAGGTGGTGCGGAGGGTATTGTTGGAACGGAAGTCGAGCCAATGGAGAGTGTAGGGGAGGGGGGAGGACGGGAGATGGAAGGCATGACCTGATCTGTGTGGGATTGGGGTAGTGAATGATTAGCAAAATGCGTAGGGAGATGATATAACCAAGCTAGCAATGGAGCAGAATATATGGAAAAGGCACGAGATTGGCGAGTGATAGCTCCACGAAGTCTACTGGAGCGCAAGCTTAAGGAACTATAGAGGAGGGCGGCGTTAGGGTACGGGCGGCTAGTGAGGAAGCAGTAGAGTGGATCAGCAATGCGAATATCGGACAGTGGAAGTCGAGAGGTTGGGCAACGAAGTAAAAAGAAAAAGATGAAGGAATTAAGGATGGATTGCATTCGGATGGAAAAACTTGCGTGATTTTCAAAGTGAGCTTTACAAAAAGCAATTGTTTCAGAGGGTGATACTCCCGAATATAAGAATGGAGGGCTGCTATAGTGAATGATGGAGGAGTGTATACTGGTGGCAAGGTCAGAGATGGTGAGAGTGCCGGTGCGAAAAGTGGGGAACAACCGGAGAGCTTCATAGACATCATTATGGTTGGATGGGTCCTGCAAGATAACGTTGGCCAAGCCCAAAAGACCTGCAGACTGAAGATTTTCGATTGAGAAAAGATTACGGAGTTCAATGGGGGGAAGGGATAGATGAAGACGAATTTGGATATTCAAATCCGGTGGAAGAAAAAGGCGCATGTAATCGCCGAAAGGCGAATTAGGTTGCGAGATCTGTGAAACAGAAGGAGAGGAAGAAGGGGAAGGTGGGCGAGGAAGGGAAGGTGGAGAATAAATATCAGTTGAATCAGAGCGAACTGAATAGGTAGGAATATTTAGAAGTGGGGGAGGAAATGGAGTATGACGAGCGGAAGTCGAGGCATCTGGTGGGGGATAATGGGAGTCTGTGGGTGCAGGAAGCGGGGTGGAAAGTGAAACTGGCAATGTCGGGACCGGGTAGACGAGGGTGGTAAGTGGTCGGGTATGAGAGGGTTGAGGATCTGAATGAGGGTCAGTGGGATGGGTCGTTTGTAAGGCCGAAGATGGGAATTCCGAAAGAGCTGCCTGTGTTGAAGGATCGGCCATTGGGGACTAGAGCCTAGGAGTGGGAAATATTTTGGATTTCGATGGGTGCGAAGTCCCCAGATGGAGAGAAGAGTGGTAGGAGAGGGGGCCAAGCGGTTGTGGAGCTGGGTGAGAGAGGGATTGAGGGAGGGGGTTGGAGATGGGGGGCGGAGAGCGCTGCGGGTGTGAGAGGCGGGGTGAGAGGGGGTGGTGATAAGGGGGATTTCGGATGGGGTGTTGGGTTGGGGGAGGTGGATGGGGTGGTGGGATGGGGGAGGCAGATGGGGTGGTGGCTGGGGTTGAGAGAGGGGGGTTGGAGATGGGGGGGCGGAGAGCGCTGGGGTTGGAGAGGCGGGGTGAGAGGGGGTGGTGATAAGGGGGATTCGGATTGGGTGGTGGGTTGGGCGAGGCGGATGGGGTGGTGGGTTGGGGGAGGCGGATGGGGTGGTGGGTTGGGGTTGAGAGAGGGGGGTTGGAGATGGGGGGGGCGGAGAGCACTGCGGGTGTGAGAGGGCGGGGTGAGAGGGGGGATTTGGAAGGGTAGTGGAAGGGGGGGTCGGATGGGGAGGAGGGCGGGGGGATTGGAGAGGGAGGCGGAGAGGGGCGCTTCTGGGTGTGGTGGACGGGGTGTTGGAGAGGGGGTTGGACGCTGCGGTTGTGAGAGGGGGAAATGGGGGGTAGGAGATGGGGGGGCGGAGAGCGCTGCGGGTAGAGAGGCGGGGTGAGAGGGGGTGGTGATAAGGGGACTTCGGATGGGGTGGTGGGTTGGGGGAGGCGGATGGGGTGGTGGGTTGGGGGAGGCGGATGGGGTGGTGGGTTGGGGTTGGGAGAGGGGGGTTGGAGATGGGGGGCGGACACTGCGGTTGTGAGATGGGGAAGTGGGGGGTAGGAGATGGGGGGGTCGGAGAGCGCGGCGGGTGTGAGAGGCGGGGTGAGAGGGGGTGGTGATAAGGGGGACGGATTGGGTGGTGGGTTGGGGGATGCGGATAGGGTGGGGGGATTCGGATTGGGTGGTGGGTTGAGGGAGGCGGATGGGGTGATGGGTTGGGGGAGGCGGATGGGGTGGTGGGTTGGTTTGAGAGAGGGGGGTTGGAGATGGGGGGGCGGAGCGCGGGTGTGAGAGGGCGGGGTGAGAGGGGGGAGTTGGAAGGGTAGTGGAAGGGGGGGGTCGGATGGGGATGGGGTGGGGGGATTCGGATTGGGTGGTGGGTTGGGGGAGGCGGATGGGGTGGTGGGTTGGGGGAGGCGGATGGGGTGGTGGGTTGGGGTTGAGAGAGGGGGGTTGGAGATGGGGGGGGGCGGAGCGCGGGTGTGAGAGGGCGGGGTGAGAGGGGGGCGTTGGAAGGGTAGTGAAAGGGGGGTTCGGATGGGGTGGTGGGTTGGGGGAGGCGGATGGGGTGGTGGGTTGGGGGAGGCGGATGGGGTGGTGGGTTGGGGGAGGCGGATGGGGTGGTGGGTTGGGGGAGGCGGATGGGGTGGTGGGTTGGGGTTGAGAGAGGGGGGTTGGAGATGGGGGGGCGGAGCGCGGGTGTGAGAGGGCAGGGTGAGAGGGGGGAGTTGGAAGGGTAGTGGAAGGGGGGGTCGGATAGGGAGGAGGGCGGGGGGATTGGAGAGGGAGGCGGAGAGGGGCGCTTCTGGGTGTTGTGGACGGAGAGGGGCGCTTTTGGGTGTGGTGGACGGGGTGTTGGAGAGGGGGTTGGACGCTGCGGTTGTGAGAGGGGGAAGTGGGGGGTAGGAGATGGGGGGGCGGAGAGCGCTGCGGGTAGAGAGGCGGGGTGAGAGGGGGTGGTGATAAGGGGAATTCGGATGGGGTGGTGGGTTGGGGGAGGCGGATGGGGTGGTGGGTTGGGGTTGAGAGAGGGGGGTTGGAGATGGGGGGCGTACGCTGCGGTTGTGAGATGGGGAAGTGGGGGGTAGGAGATGGGGGGGGTAGGAGATGGGGGGGGTAGGAGATGGGGGGGGTCGGAGAGCGCGGCGGGTGTGAGAGGCGGGGTGAGAGGGGGTGGTGATAAGGGGGACGGATTGGGTGGTGGGTTGGGGGATGCGGATGGGGTGGGGGGATTTGGATTGGGTGGTGGGTTGGGGGAGGCGGATGGGGTGGTGGGTTGGGGGAGGCCAATGGGGTGTTGGGTTGGTTTGAGAGAGGGGGGTTGGATATGGGGGGGGCGGAGCGCGGGTGTGAGAGGGCGGGGTGAGAGGGGGGAGTTGGAAGGGTAGTGGAAGGGGGGGGGTCGGATGGGGATGGGGTGGGGGGATTCGGATTGGGTGGTGGGTTGGGGGAGGCGGATGGGGTGGTGGGTTGGGGGAGGCGGATGGGGTGGTGGGTTGGGGTTGAGAGAGGGGGGTTGGAGATGGGGGGGGCGGAGCGCGGGTGTGAGAGGGCGGGGTGAGAGGGGGGCGTTGGAAGGGTAGTGAAAAGGGGGGGTCGGATGGGGTGGTGGGTTGGGGGAGGCGGATGGGGTGGTGGGTTGGGGGAGGCGGATGGGGTGGTGGGTTGGGGTTGAGAGAGGGGGGTTGGAGATGGGGGGGCGGAGCGCGGGTGTGAGAGGGCGGGGTGAGAGGGGGGAGTTGGAAGGGTAGTGGAAGGGGGGGTCGGATAGGGAGGAGGGCAGGGGGATTGGAGAGGGAGGCGGAGAGGGGCGCTTCTGGGTGTGGTGGACGGAGAGGGGCGCTTTTGGGTGTGGTGGACGGGGTGTTGGAGAGGGGGTTGGACGCTGCGGTTGTGAGAGGGGGAAGTGGGGGGTAGGAGATGGGGGGGCGGAGAGCGCTGCGGGTAGAGAGGCGGGGTGAGAGGGGGTGGTGATAAGGGGAATTCGGATGGGGTGGTGGGTTGGGGGAGGCGGATGGGGTGGTGGTGCGGATGGGGTGGGGGGATTCGGATTGGGTGGTGGGTTGGGGGAGGCGGATGGGGTGGTGGGTTGGTTTGAGAGAGGGGGGTTGGAGATGGGGGGGCGGAGCGCGGGTGTGAGAGGGCGGGGTGAGAGGGGGGAGTTGGAAGGGTAGTGGAAGGGGGGGGTCGGATGGGGATGGGGTGGGGGGATTCGGATTGGGTGGTGGGTTGGGGGAGGCGGATGGGGTGGTGGGTTGGGGGAGGCGGATGGGGTGGTGGGTTGGGGTTGAGAGAGGGGGGTTGGAGATGGGGGGGGCAGAGCGCGGGTGTGAGAGGGTGGGGTGAGAGGGGGGCGTTGGAAGGGTAGTGAAAAGGGGGGTCGGATGGGGTGGTGGGTTGGGGGAGGTGGATGGGGTGGTGGGTTGGTGGGTTGGGGTTGAGAGAGGGGGGTTGGAGATGGGGGGGCGGAGCGCGGGTGTGAGAGGGCGGGGTGAGAGGGGGGAGTTGGAAGGGTAGTGGAAGGGGGGGTCGGATAGGGAGGAGGGCGGGGGGATTGGAGAGGGAGGCGGAGAGGGGCGCTTCTGGGTGTGGTGGACGGAGAGGGGCGCTTTTGGGTGTGGTGGACGGGGTGTTGGAGAGGGGGATGGACGCTGCGGTTGTGAGAGGGGGAAGTGGGGGGTAGGAGATGGGGGGGCGGAGAGCGCTGCGGGTAGAGAGGCGGGGTGAGAGGGGGTGGTGATAAGGGGAATTCGGATGGGGTGGTGGGTTGGGGGAGGCGGATGGGGTGGTGGTGCGGATGGGGTGGGGGGATTCGGATTGGGTGGTGGGTTGGGGGAGGCGGATGGGGTGGTGGGTTGGTTTGAGAGAGGGGGGTTGGAGATGGGGGGGCGGAGCGCGGGTGTGAGAGGGCGGGGTGAGAGGGGGGAGTTGGAAGGGTAGTGGAAGGGGGGGGTCGGATGGGGATGGGGTGGGGGGATTCGGATTGGGTGGTGGGTTGGGGGAGGCGGATGGGGTGGTGGGTTGGGGGAGGCGGATGGGGTGGTGGGTTGGGGTTGAGAGAGGGGGGTTGGAGATGGGGGGGGGCGGAGCGCGGGTGTGAGAGGGTGGGGTGAGAGGGGGGCGTTGGAAGGGTAGTGAAAAGGGGGGTCGGATGGGGTGGTGGGTTGGGGGAGGTGGATGGGGTGGTGGGTTGGTGGGTTGGGGTTGAGAGAGGGGGGTTGGAGATGGGGGGGCGGAGCGCGGGTGTGAGAGGGCGGGGTGAGAGGGGGGAGTTGGAAGGGTAGTGGAAGGGGGGGTCGGATAGGGAGGAGGGCGGGGGGATTGGAGAGGGAGGCGGAGAGGGGCGCTTCTGGGTGTGGTGGACGGAGAGGGGCGCTTTTGGGTGTGGTGGACGGGGTGTTGGAGAGGGGGATGGACGCTGCGGTTGTGAGAGGGGGAAGTGGGGGGTAGGAGATGGGGGGGCGGAGAGCGCTGCGGGTAGAGAGGCGGGGTGAGAGGGGGTGGTGATAAGGGGAATTCGGATGGGGTGGTGGGTTGGGGGAGGCGGATGGGGTGGTGGGTTGGGGGAGGCGGATGGGGTGGTGGGTTGGGGTTGAGAGAGGGGGGTTGGAGATGGGGGGCGGACGCTGCGGTTGTGAGAGGGGGAAGTGGGGGGTAGGAGAGAAGGGGGTGGAGAGCGCTGCGGGTGTGAAAGGCGGGGTGAGAGGGGGTGGTGATAAGGGGGATTCGGATGGGGTGGTGGGTTGGGGGCGGCGGATGGGGTGGTGGTTTGGGGTTAAGAGAGGGGGGTTGGAGATGGGGAGGCGGAGAGCGCCGAGAGGGGTACGCGGGGGGTAGTGGTACGCAAGGGGTAGTGGAAGGGGGGTCGGATGGGGAGGAGGCAGGGAAAGGATGGAGGATTATCGTCTACTTCTCTTCATATCGGACGCATGCACTTTGAGGGGTGGCTAAGATCCAGGTTCACGATCATAGCTAGAGCGCGAAGATGATAACAGTATTGATGCTGAGGGAGCAAGAATGAAGGGAAGGTATATTATATAGCAATGATGAATGAAGGATCACCTCCTAATCAAGAATGGTTCACCATAAAAGGGTGCTCAAAAGAGAGGAGATGCAACTCTTAATCTTAGCCATTCAAGGGAGAACAAAGAAATGGCCATTAATGAAAGTTATTGTGCAGAACTAAGGGCCATCCAAAAAATTTGCGCCCAATTTTATTTAACTGTGAATTTTAATTGATTGAGTGGATGAAATAAACATCAAGAAAATGAAAAAAGGGCGCCGAAAAAAAAACGTGTCAGCTTTTTTTCTGATTCGTGTTACCTAATAAACCAAACCAAAACCATCAGGAACAAAATAAATGAAAATACAATGGTTATGACACTTGATAATAAGCCTTGAGTCTGGAAATGTTTACTAAAGGTAGGGTGTCACGAGCGAGGGTTTCCAATTGCACAGCACCCCAATGCAATATCTTCAGCACGCGAAAAGGTCCTTCCCAATGAGGGATCCATTTCCCTTTTGCAGTCGTATGAGGGTTAGGTTTATGGAGAAGAACTAACATGCCTGCTTCAATGTTGTTTTTCCACAGATGTCGATCATGTGCCTCCTTCCGCTTCATCTGAGTCGCTATCAATTGTTTGGTCGCTAGTAGACGAATCTCCTCCACTTTATGTAGTGCTCCTAGCCTTTGAGAGACATCACAATCCTTCTTTCCCTGCATGAATGCTATCTTAGGCGATCCATGTAAAAATTCAAAGGGCTCGATGGGTAATATGCCGTAAACCAATTGGAATGGGGAATATCCAGTGGCCTCTTTGTAGGCTAACCTGTATGCCCAAAGTGTACCTTGGTAAGCAATGCCCCATGAAGTGGGTTGCAACATACACTCCTTTCTTAACATTGCAATTAAAACCTTATTTGTCGATTCAGCCTGTCCATTTGCTCGTGGATAGTAAGCACAAGAGGTCCTATGAAGAATTCTATACCTGTTGAAGATTTCTTGCAGGACTTTATTGACAAAATGGGTACCCTGATCAGTACAAATTTCAAGTGGACAACCAAACCTGCAAATGATGTTACTATAAATGAAATCAGCAACAGTTTGGGCAGTGCAATCGGGGGAGGCAATAGCTTCAGCCCACTTTGTCGCATAATCTGTAGCTATCAAGAGATATTTTTCTCTTTTTGGAAAAGCGGGAGGGTAAATTGGCCCTACAAAATCTAGCCCCCACTTCTCAAATGGTTGCCAGGAGGTGGAAATAACCAAGGGGTTATGTCTCTGCTTTGTTGGCTTAGGTCCACACCTCTGGCAAATGTCACATGCCTTTCCCCATTCATCTGCATCCCTAAATAGTGTAGGCCACCATAGACCAGCATCCAGTATCCTCTGACTCATAATATGTCCTGGGAGGTGCCCACCACTTGTTCCTTCATGTGCAGAGTGAAGGACTTCCCTCACTTCTTCTTTTTCCAAACACTTCCTGAACCGGTCATCTTTGCCCTATCTGTACAATTTATCTTCGATGAAGGTATATGGTCTACTCTTGATTAGCAGGCTCTTCTTTTGTACAGCACTAGCCTTTTCTGGATACAATCCAGTTTTAATGAAATTTTTGATGTTGTAATACCAACCTTGAGCTTTTACAGCAAACAGATGAGCATCTGGAAAGTCATCATTGATTCCACTAGTTTGATTCATCATATTTATTCTGGATAGGTGATCCGCCATAACATTGTCTTTTCCTGGTTTATGGACTACAGAAAAATCAAACTCTTGGAACAACAATAACCACCTCCATATTCTACCGGTGGCCTAGGGTTTGTTGAGTAGGTATTTTAGTGGTTGGTGATCTGATATAATAATAAATTTTACCCCCAGTAAGTAATGACGGAATTTTTGGACAGCAAAGACCATTGCTAGGGCTTCCCTTTCAGTAGTACTATAATTCCTTTAAGCCTTGGTCAAGATTCTACTGGCATATTGAATTGGCCTGTCCACTTTAAATTCTTCACTGGGTTGGGTCAAAACTGCCCCCACTGCATAGGCACTGGCATCGACATGTATATGAAAGATTTTTGACCACTCAGGTGTGACCAAGATAGGAGCACACACCAACCTTGACCGTAATGTTTGATATGCTTTTTCCTCCTCTTCTTCCCATTTAAAAGGTACTTCCTTACCTGTAAGTCTAGTCAGAGGTCTAGCTATCTCTGCATACATTTTTATAAACCTTCTATGATAACCGGTATGCCCCAAGAAACTCTTAATCTCTTTAGGGGATTTAGGTTTAGGCAACTTTAATATAGAAATGATTTTGTCAGGATCTGGGGCCATACCTTTAGCCGACACCACATGTCCCAAAAGGGTTCCTTTTGTCACAAGGAAATGACATTTATTTGGATTGAGCTTTAACTTAGTCTCTCTGCATCTTTGGAAAATATTCTGCAGCTGCCGCAAGTGGTGGTCCAAACAATCTAGATGAGTTTCCTTGTGAGATCCTGAAAACGAAGAGAAGTCATCCATGAAGATTCTAAGTGATTCCAGCAATAGGGGGCCAAAAATGAGATTGACCGTTCTGTTAAAGGTGGCTGGAGCATTTCTGAGCCCAAATGGCATTTTTACATACACATATGTTCCCCAAGGTGTGATAAAAGCAGTCTTTTCACGATCCTCTGGATGTATTGATATTTGATTATAGCCACTGAATCCATCCATAAAGCTATATAATGCATGCCCAGCCACTTCTTCAATGACCTGTTCTGCAAAAGGCATAGGGAACCCATCTGGAATGGTCACCTTGTTGAGAGCTCTAAAGTCAACACAAATTCTGATTTTATTAGTATTCTTCTTCGGTACTATAACCATAGGTGAGATCCACTCTGAGTGTTCCACAAGAATGATGATTCCTGCATCCTCCATCTTTTGGATTTCCACATAGACGGCTTCGGCATATTTTGGATTAAGTCTATAACTCCTTCCTCTGATGGGTCTGGCTCCATCAACCAGAGGGATTCTGTGCTCTCCATAAGATGCAGGCACTCCTTCTAAGTCTTTATAATGCCAGGCAAAAACATCTACATACTGGGTCAAGAAGGATTTTACCTTTTCAAGGAGACCTAGGTGGCTCCACAACCAAGTGGCCACCAGAACTGGCTGATTATTGTCTTGAGTGCCTAAGTGTATTTCTTGGACAGGATTTCTTGCTACCATATTATCTCCATGTGCATCTGCTTCCTTGTCTTCTTCTACTAGCTTTTCGTGCATTGCTTCATAAGCAGGTGTATTTTGGACTTCGATGTGTTCCTCTTTGTCCTGCATCCATCCTGCAGGGATTTCTTGAATTGGGAAAGAACATTCAACCTCAGAATTTTTTACCTTGTTTTTAGCTTTAGAAACTTCTTTATCTGTGGTTGACACATCCTCCTCCAAGTTGTATTTGAGGGGTATCTTCCTGCCCCTTCTGTGGTCTGTGATGGGCTCTCCCAATCCATCAACCTGGACCTTTTCCTTGTCTTCATCATAACCTTCAGTCGTGCAAGGATTATCAAGAAAAATTCCAAAACAAGAGGAAGAGTTGCCTGCTTGGAGCCAACTTAGAATATCCTCTTCTTCCTCAAAATCTATTTGGGGTTGATCCTCCGCTTCTGTTTCCATGCAAATGCTCACTGTTTGCATCATACTAGTGTTTCCTTGATTGTCTGGGCCTTCTTCTAAATGAATTTGTGTCAGCTCCTGCCCTTTCTTTTGTACCCACATAGTGTCCTTACCCCAATCATGAATGACACTGGCATGCCTCAGCCAAGGTCTTCCAATTAAGAGAGGAAATCCTCCTTCAACCTGGGGCAATCTTAAAACCACAAAATCCAGAATGAATAGATTACCTTGTACTTCAAGTGGAACTTTTGGGATTACCCCCAAGGGCCTTACTTTGCTCTGATCTGCCAACGTAACCGTGAAATTTGCAGGTCTTGAAGGGTGGAGTCCAATCTTTTTCATGGTATGTTCAGGCATCAAGTTAATGCCAGAACCACCATCCACAATAACACCTTGAAATTCATGACCCTTGATTGATATTGTAAGCCGAGGACTTTTATAATCCGTAAGGGGTGCTTCCCCCATAATTATCCCTTTATGTAAAATAGAAGTCTTTGCCACTAAGCTTGTAGTAGAAGCCTCATCAATTATCTGCAATAATTCTGACCTGAATTTCCCATCCATCTTTATTAATTCAAAAATACTAACCTCCTTCTTCATTGACTTGAGTAGTTTTGAAGCCTCTGACTCTTTAAGAGAATGAGCTTCATTTGCTTTGCCAAACTCTTCTTGAGCCCTGTTGAAGGCATGCCCAATGGCATCACTGGTGCCTATGAGATATTCCTTTTGGTTTGTGTCTGCACTTGTGGTGGCTTTGTCTTCAAATGCAACTCTGTCTTTGTTCAATTCCTTAATTATCGATTCTTGATTTTCTACCACTTTTGTCGTTCCCTTGCTTCTTGTCTGTACTGCAAAAGATTCGAGTTCTTCTAATTGTACCACTCTGGTAGATGGTGAGGGTTCATTCACCTGAGGTAATGTTTCCTCCTTGAATACAGAGATCATTTGGAGATGGGGTCCGGAAGTAGAGACTTGATTCTTAGGACAACAGTTTGTATAGTGATCCCTGGCCTCTGGACAGTTCCTGCAAGGAGGGGCATTTTCTGGGAGAGTGCACCTAGATTGGTAGTGCCCGCACTCTCCACATCTGAAGCAAATGATGGGCCTTCTAGGCCCATTCGCAAAATTATTCCTTGGTCTGGGATTATAGTTGTTACCTTGGTTTGCAGCTGCTGCCATTACATTTGCTGGTGGCAAGAGTCCTCCTTGTGTCCAGTATGTCGTTGTAGGCATTCCCCTTACTTGGCATTCATGGGCCTCATGCCCAATCTTCCCGCATAATTGACAAGTCACATTTAGCAGAGGACATTCACTTACTATGTGCCCTTGCTTGCTGCACATGGAGCACCAGAGTCCATTCTTAATGCCGCCTCCTTTGAGTTCTTGCAATTCCTGTCTCAGCTGAGCTAGTTCTTCTGCTTGGGCTTCCTCTTCCTTTTGGAGCTTGAGGGCTTCAATCTCTTTTCTCAGCTGAGCTACAGCAGTCTCCTCCTCTGTGTAGGGCTTATTCCTTTTCAAGCCCTCCAGCTCCCTTCTTAACTGGATCACTGGGTCCTCCAGTTCTGTACCATAGGATGGTTGGGAAGAAGTTGCACCATACTGGTGCCTTATCTACTCCAAGCGTGTGGCCGTATTGATGAACTCCTCAACAGAGGCAGTAGGTAGCACTAACTCTTTTATTTTGCATTGGGTGACCATAGGTAGGGGTTTGGCTAACCATTTCTTGACAAAGAAATCATGCGGTGGATCTGGTAGTTTAGCCATTAGTGCTTTGGCCCTGGTCACAAACTCTGGGAACTTTTCTCCTGGACCCAATCTCAAGTTTTCTAACTCTTCGATAATGATCTCCGCCTTGTTTCCATGCTGAAACTGATTTTTGAAGGCCTCTTTCATCAAATCCCAAGAGGTAAAGTGGTTTTCAGCAAACTGGCTAAACCACTTGTCTGCCAGACCTTCCAAAGTGGCAGGGAAGAGTATCAAGAAGGCATCTTCCCTACCCATTAGACCTCTAGTCTTGCATAATGCAAGAAATCTTCGAATGTGCTCATCTGGAACCTCATGGGCTAAACCTCTGAAAGAGGGAAATTTTATGTTTAATCTGGAGAGTAAGGTTTCTAGGTCCACCTGTCCTACCATGCTTCCTACCGATGAAGTCGATGAAAGTGGACTCGATGATCTTCTGTTCGCCTTTCTTCTTGTCTGCTTGCACTTGACCCTCAAGGTTTGTGACCGGGTCGCGGTCATGAGCTGTTCATAGTTCACCTGAAATGAGACACTTGATATAAGTACTTACCTCGTTTAGTCAACTGGAGTATTACTGTTGGCACTGGAATAGATCTTCTCCTAAGCTCAAATCTCCTTGTAAGTCCCACCGGGCGTGCCAAATTTGTTGGGGGTTTCTTGGACGTGAAGGAGTTTGAGGGTTTGTAGGAGAAAAAAGAAGAAGAACAAGAGAGGAAATAACTCAGACAAGCTTCTGCAGAAACACCTTTGAACCTTTGAACCTTGAGTTTTTTATTACAATAGAAGGATTACACTGTTTCATTCAATCCGAGTTAATACTTCGGGCGCAATTACAGAGAATGCTCAATCGTAAAAGATCAATTATCTCAAAATCTTCCAGCAGCCGGCCTCTTCTGCACCAGTCCTTCACTTGCTTCCAGCTTCTCCTTGTGCACACCTTGCACTAAGCTTCCACGAGCTGAGGGACTAATACTTTTTTGGCCTGATCGCGGAGAGAGACTTTTGGGATTGGTGTGTCTCGCTTCGCACTCGCTGCCCCTCCCTTAGCCTCACTTCTTGCACTCTTCACTTTCCGGGGTCGTCACACACCAGTGACTCTTCACTTCTCCTCTTGCTTCTTACTTCCAGTGTCCAAGAATAGCCTTTTGTCTCTCTTTTGTTGAGTGCGCCGGTTCCACGCACTCTAACTGTAATACAATCTTGGTGCCCTTTCAATGTCCCAAGATTGTCTTTTGAACTGGTCACCAACGACTCACTACTTTGTCCTGTAGTGACTTTAGAACAAAATTTTGATTGGGCGGCCCTATTTCCACCTTTGCGTACACGGCCGCTTCCATACCTTCACCTTTCCTTTTAATTCTTTACTTTTGCACCTAAGATTTTAAATTCACCCTTTGAACCTTAAGAGAAAAAAAATACTTTGCACCCTTAGTTTCAACCGATTAGGGCTCAACACTTTCCCTGTCTATATAATTTATCTTCAATGAAGGTATAAGGTCTGCTCTTGATTAGCAGTCTCTTTCTTTGCAAAACACTAGCCTTCTCTGGATACACTCTAGTCTTAATGAAATTCTTAAATATCATAATACCAACCTTGAGCTTGTAGAGCGAACTGATTAGCATCTGGAAAATCATCATTGACTCCACTAGCTTGATCCATCATATTGATCCTGGATAGGTGATCTGCCATGACATTTTCTTTACCTAGTCTATGGACCACAGAAAAATCAAACTCCTGGAACAAAAGCAGCCACCTCCATATCCTCCCAGTTGCTTGTGGCTTGTTCAATAAATACCTGAGTGGTTGATGATCAGTGATGATGACAAACTTCACACCTAGCAAATAATGACGAAATTTTTGTACGGCGAAAACCATTGCTAGAGCTTCCCTTTCTGTTGTGCTATAATTCTTTTCAATTTTAGTCAAAATTCTACTAGCATACTGGATAGGCCTGTCAAGTTTGAATTCTTCACTATGTTGAGCCAATACTGCACCCACTACATATGCACTGGCATCTACATGCATATGAAAAGTTTTTGACCAATCTGGGGTGATAAGAATTGGTGTAGCCACCAATTTGGACCTTAATATTTGATAAGCCTTTTCCTCTTCCTCTTCCCATTTAAAGGGCACTTCTTTACATGTAAGTCTAGCCAGTGGCCTGGCTATCTTTGCATACATTTTTATAAACCTTCTATGGTATCCAGTATGCCCCAAGAAACTCTGAATCTCTTTAGGAGATTTAGGTTTCGGAAACTTTAATATAGAAATGAGTTTATCAGGATCTGGGGCCATACCTTTAGCCGACACCACATGTCCCAAGAGAGTTTCTTCTGTCACAAGGAAATGACATTTGTTTGGGTTGAGCTTTAGCTTAGTCTCCCTGCATCTCTTAAAAACATTATGTAGCTGTGGCAAGTGATGATCCAAACAATCTAAACGGGTCTCATTATGAGAACCTGAAAATGAAGAGAAGTCATCCATGAAAATTCTAAGTGATTCCAGCAATAAGGGACTAAAAATGAGGTTGACAGTTCTGTTAAAGGTGGCTGGAGCATTCCTGAGTCCAAATGGCATTTTTATATACACATGTTCCCCAAGGTGTGATAAAAGTAGTCTTTTCACGATCCTCTAGGTGTATTGATATTTGATTATGGCCACTAAAGCCATCCATAAAGCTATATAATGCATGTCCAACCACTTCTTCAATGACCTGCTCTACAAATGGCATTGGGAAACCATCTGGAATGGTCACCTTGTTGGGTGCTCTAAAGTCAACACAAATTTTGATTTTATTGGTATCTCCTTTGGTACTATAACCATAGGTGAGAGCCACTCTGAGTGTTCCACAGGAATGATGATTCCTGCATCCTCCATCTTCTGTATTTCCACATAGACAACTTCAGCATATTTTGGGTTAAGTCTATAACTCTTCCCTCGTATTGGTTTGGCTCCCTCAACTAGAGGGATTCTATGCTCTCCATAATTGACAGGCACTCCTTCTAAGTCTTCATAATGCCATGCAAAAACATCTGTATAGTGGGTCAAGAAGGATTTTACCTTTTCAAGGAATCCTTGGTGGCTCCACAACCAAGTGGCCACCAAAACTGGACGATTATTGTCCTGAGTATGTAATTGTATTTCTTTGATAGGGTTTCTCTCTACCATATCATCTTCGTGCTCATCTCCATCCTTGTTTTCTTCCACTAGCTTTTCGTTCATTGCTTCATAAGCAAGGGTATTTTGGATCTCAATGCATTCCTCCTTATCTTGCATCCATCCTGCAGGGATTTCTTGAATTGGGAAAGTCCATTCTTCACTAGTATGTTTTACCTTGTCTTTAGCTTTAGAAACTTCCTTCTCTATTGTTGTTACATCCTCCTCGAAGTCGTATTTGAGGGGTGTCTTCCTGCCCCTTATGTGGTCTGTGATGGGCTCTCCCAATCCATCAACTTGAACTTTCTCCTGATTTTCATCATAACCTTCAGTTGTGCAAGAATTATTAAGAAAAATTCCAAACAAGAGGAAGAGTTGCCTGCTTGGAGCCAATTTAGAATATCCTCTTCTTCCTTGAAATCTAATTGGGGTTGGTCCTCTGTTTCTGGTTCCATGCAAATGCCAACTGTTTGCATCATGCTGGTGTTCCCTTGATTATATGGGCCCTCTTCTAAATATATCTGTGTCAGCTCTTGCCCTTTCTTTTTGTAGCCACATAGTGTCTTTACCCCAATCATGGATGACACTTGCATGCCTCAGCCATGGTCTTCCAATTAAGAGGGGAAATCCTCCTTCAACCTGGGGCAGTCTTAAAACCACAAAATCCAGAATGAATAGATTACCTTGTACTTCAAGTGGAACTTTTGGGATCACTCCCAAGGGCCTTACTTTGCTCTGATCTGCCAAAGTAACAGTGAAATTTGCAGGCCTTGAAGGGTAGAGTCCAATCTTTTCCATTGTATGTTTAGGCATCAAGTTAATGCCAGAACCACCATCCATAATAACTCCTTGAAACTCATGGCCTTTGATAGATATTGTCAGTCGAGGACTCTTATAATCTGTAAGGGGTGCTTCCCCTACAATTTTGCCTTTATGTATAACAACATTCTTGGCCACCAAACTTGTACTGGAAGCCTCATCAATTATCTGCAAGAGTTCTGACTTGAATTTCCCATCCATCTTTATAGATCAAAAATACTAACCTCCTTTTTCATGGACTTGAGTAGTTTTGAAGCCTCTGATTCCTTAAGAGCTTGGGTGCCTTTTGACTTATCGAACTCCTCATGAGCCTTGTTGAATGCATGCCCAATGGCATCACTGGTACATATGAGATTCTTGAACTATATCTACTGGAGCCTTTCCCTTGTTTCTTGTCTGCACTGTTCTATTTCTTCTAACTGCACCACCCTAGTAGATGGTGATGGCTCATTGACTTGATCTAACATTTCTTCTTTGTGCACAAAAATCATTTGAATATGGGGCCCAGATGAAGAGGCTTGATTCTTAGGACAACAATTTGTATAGTGGTCTCTGGCCTCTGGGCAATTTCTGCAAGGAGGGGCATTTTCTGGTAGAGTGCACCTACTTTGATAGTGCCCACATTCTCCACATCTGAAACAAATGATTGGCCTTCTAGGCCCATTTCCAAAGTTATTCCTATGTCGGGCTGTAATTGTTACCTTGATTGCGTGTAGCCGCCATTAAATTTGCTGGTGGTAGGGGTCCTCCTTGTGTCCAATATGTTGTTGCAGGTATTCCCCTTGATTGGCATTCTTGGGCCTCATGACCAGCTTTCCTGCATAATTGGCAAGTCACACTTAACAGAGGACATTCACTTAGTATATGACCTTGCTTACTGCACATGGTACACCAAAGTCCACTCTTGATGCCACCTCCTTTGAGTTCCTGCAACTCCTATCGTAGCTGAGCCAATTCCTCTACTTGGGCCTCCTCCTCCTTTTGGAGCTTTAGTGCTTCAATCTCCCTTCTCAACTGAGTAACAGCATTCTCCTCCTCTTTTTAGGGCTTATTCCTTTTTAAGCCCTCCAGCTCCTTCCTTAGCTGGATTATTGGATCCTCCATTTCTGTAGAATATGATAGTTGAGAAAAAGTTTCTCCATATTGTTGCCTTATCTATTCCAATCGTGTAGCTGTGTTGATGAATTCCTCTATGGAGGTTGTAGGCAACACTAATTCCTTGATTTTACATTGGGTGGTCACTGGAAGTGGCTTAGCTAACCATTTATTAACAAAAAAATCATGTGGTGGATCTGGTAATTTAGCCATTAGTGCCTTGGCCCTAGTCACAAACTCTAGGAACTTTTCACCTGGACCCAATCTCAAATTCTCTAATTCCTCTATGATGATCTGTACAATATTTCCATGTTGAAATTGATTTTTGAATGCATCTTTCATTAAGTCCCAAGTTGTAAAATGGTTCTCAGACCTTCTAATATGCTCGTCCGGATCTTCTTGAGCTAGGCCTTTGAAAGAAGGAAATTTTATATTTAATCTTGATAGTAGGGTTTCCAAGTCTACCTGACCAGCCATGCTCCTTACTGATGAAGTTGATGAAAGTGGACTAGATGATCTTCTAACAGCCTTCCTTCTTGTTTGCTTGCAGGTGACCCTCAATGTTTGGGACTGGGTTGCGGTCATGGGTTGTTCATAGTCCTCTTAGTATGGGATAATTGATAAGAATATGTACCTCTTAGTCCACTGAAGTAGTACTATCGACACTTGAATAGTGCTTCTCCAACTGCAATATGTCTTCTCCTATGCTCAAATCTCCTTGGAAGTCCCACCGGGCATGCCAAATTTTGTTGGGGGATTCTTGGACAAGAAGGGATTTGAGTATTTGTAGGAGAAAACAGAAAGACAAGAAGAAAGATACACACTGGAAGCCTCTGTTGATTGATTATAATGAGACAAATACAATGGTGGTGCACAATACAACCAATGTTTCTATGCAAAATCCCACAGAGTGCTCAATTACAAAATACCAAATACCCAAGTTCTTGTTGCTGTCGGGCTCCTCTGCACCAGACCTCCACCTGCTCCAAGCTTGCACTTGTGCACACCTTGCACCAAGCTTCCAATAAGGGGGAGGATTGGACACCTTCTGTCGGCACGCGCACACTGCAATGGGACCTTGGGATCCTTGGGGGACTAGCTTAGCACTCTCTGCACGCCTCCTTAGTCACTCTTCAAGCACACCTTGCACTTCACTTCTCTGCATCGCACACTGTGTGTCTCTTGCACTTCTCTCTCTTACCTTTCTTAGCCTATGCTCACTCTTGCTTACACTTAGAATTAGTCCAAGAATATTCCTTGCCTTGATTTGAGTGTCGATTCACATATGCTCCTAACTGCAAGAGTATCTTGGTGCTCACTTTGATGTCCCAATATTGTCTTCTTTAGTGGGCAGCCAAGGAATCCATGTTTTGTCCTGTAGTGACTTTAGATTAAAACAAAAGTTTTAATTGGGGGGCCACACTTTCACTTCTACGTACGCTGCCGCTTCACATACCTTCACATTTTGTCTTTTAATTCTTCACTTGTGCACATAAGAGAGGGTTCACCTGAACCTTCCAAAACACTTTAAAAACACTTTGAACCTTAGGGAAATTAGAGAAATACCTCTGCAACCTGCAACCAACTTTCTCCAATTTACCCTTTGTGGACGATTAATTGTGCACTACTTGTGCACTTCGACACCTCAACTTCGAACACTTTGACTATTCCCAAGATGACTTTGACCTTGAACATGTTGACTTTGATTGATTTGACTTTGATCTTTTGACTTTGAATGTAGTTGACTTTGATCGTGGTTGACTTTGACCAATATGACTTGTATGGGCTCAACATCTACTCTTTCATATACCACTCAGAACAGTGAACTTCTCTGACTTATTTCTCAGTGTATACTTGATCATTTGATGTGATTTAAGTTGGTGTAGATTTAGTATACTATCCATTTTCTTGCAAATTTTCACTTTGATTGCCTTATCCAATTGCAAGTTATGAGCTAAACACTACTCATTGGTCTTCATACTACTAGTAGCCAAAAATGTCAGGATGCATCTCTAACTTAGGAGAATCTCTCAAGAGATACTCCTTCCCACAATCATGGAAAAAAAAACTCAAATGAGCAAGTTGAGGTTATCCCTGTGGAGCAGCACACAATCACGTATGTAATGATCTCCTTGAAATATGTTGCATGGTCCTCTATTTTCTTGGGGTCTCATCTACCTTAATTGGGGCCTAGGATTCGGATTTATATACATCATGTTGGAGTTTTCAAGCTCCCAATTTGGCTCTATTGATGTTTCATATGGATAGACATCATTATGCTCAAAAATGAAACCATGTAGTAAGCTAATGGGCTATCCACATGGGTCGAATCAAAGCTCTATGCATTTAGGTCACTTTCTAAGATAATGGGTGATGCACGCATTATGGCTTATTCATGCTTTCTTCTACCATAGCATATTTGACTAAAATAACATTGATAGGGGATGGGGGTTGTTGTCCTAACACAGTTTTGGTCTCTACAGAGCTGGATACTATGGCTAGTATGGTTTCTGGGGGCTAAGGTATGTTGTTATTGGTATTGGTTTGGATATCTCCCTCCCTACTGATATGGTTGTTGCTAGTTTTGCCTAAACACTTGTTTGTTGTAAGGGCAATCCTATGTAGTGTGATTAGTATACTTTCTTTCTATCATGCAATACTGGCTACTAGGGTTCCCTTGATTATGAGCCATTATAGGGCAAACATTGCCCATATGGTCTCCTCCATAATTATAGCATCATTTCACTGAGACCAATCTAGGGGTTTATCTACTTGCGACTCCTAACTTTGGGGCTACTTTCTCAGCTATTCCATGCATTGATGTTGAGGTTTTTGTTGTAAAATTGATAGAGATATCTGAATCCTTGCAGATTTTTTATAGTTTTGATTGTTTGTCCATCAACGACAAAGCTAACACCTATTCAATCTTGTGAGAAAGAGGTGCTTTCATCAATGCATCATACAATGCATCAAAAAATCCTTTAGATATTGAACTATGACTGTATTCCAACCTATGCTTCCATGGCTTCCCTTCTTGTACTAGTCATGGTGTTGCCTGTGTAGATTTCACTATATCTACTAATTTCTTCAATAATACTTTTTCTCATTTGCTCCTACGCATCCAAATCAAGTGTTTCAACTCTTTTATTTTCTTGTTATGCTTAGCCTTCACCTTGATGGATTCACCACCATCATTGCCATAGTTTCATCATCCATGCATTAGGTACTATGTTTGCAATCAATCAAAGACATTTCTTGTGCATTGTGTTGTTGCTTCATCCACCTTCTTATTTCCCACTACTCAATGATTACCATGTTTTCCTAAGGTGACACCTTCATTTTCAATTCTTTAGACATATTGGTTGTAAATGTGTTGCGTAGTGGGTTATGAATAAGAATTACATGCTCTATGTAATGCATACACCATAATTCACACACCAAACCTAGAGAATGGCCCAGCAGTCCAAAATATTGATACGGTACATTACCCACACCCTATCCTTGAAGCTATCATGATGGTTTACACATATTATGTTGCACTTCATGACACTAAACTACACTCTTGTGATGTTTGAAGGGGGGGTAAACACTAAGGTTCACATTAACTTGGGCATGTTTTTGGCCCTCAGTGCTTCACTCTTTGCTTTCAAAGCCTGTTTTGAAGCACTTTTGGGCTGACTCTTGGAGCCATTCTGGAGTACTTCCATGCATATTTCTCATTACATAGGTTCAAGCACATAAAGAAGAGTGTTATTTGTACTTCCGTGACACCAAATATTCAACTTTGGGGATGTGCTTTCAACTACACTAGTAAATCTAAAAGTTTCTTGAGAGGTTTTTAGTTGTGTTGGGAGTAGCAAGTTTATGTAGGTCTTTTTTAGCTTAAAGAACATAGTTGACAGACACTTGCAAGTGTTGTTGGCTAGTGTTTGGGTTATGACTCAGCCTTACAATGTCAATTTATTGCATATATTGAGTACATACACACTATGTAGGCTTCTATGGATACTGATTATGTACATCCATGTGATCAATGATATAGAAGTTATGTTTTTGCATAAAGCCTTTGAAATTGATAATGAGGGTTGTGGTGAGGATTTCTTAGCTAAGGGACACCCAGATGTTGGGGTATCTTTAGTGATGTAGGTGAAAGACTTACCCAACCTTGACATATGAGATGTATGCTAGTTGTTCATAGGTGCTCAATAAACCTAATTGGCTTCTTTTGGTTAGTTGATTATATGCAGTGGAGTTAGTGATTCACTATGCAGATTTACATGTCAATACTTGTAGTTTTATGAGCTTTTTACACTAGTCATATGCTCACTTTTTAGAGGAGACTCTGGCAAAATTTTTCTAGATTTTTTGTTTTTTCAACTATATAGTGGTTGCTTTACTCCTTGATACACTTATTGGTGTGAACACATATATTCTCACATAATCCTTTTGGTTGGTCATTACTATTCATTAATCCATTTTTCTAGAGACATGATGTTGAATTTTTCTAAAATCCAACACTTGGTCATCCTTTTTTAGCCTTAGTGGTGTTTGGACTCTTCTAGCTCCATTATCATTCTAGACAGTTACTCAGTATCATCATGGCATCAGATATCTCAAGCACGTTTGGTGGATCAAGGTCTATTGTCATGTTGGAAAACAATATCCTATTAGTCCAAAAGGCCTCAGTATACACAGCATGTGTAGCTCTCTTTTATAGTTCTTCTACAAGAAAAAGAAGAAGGCGCCTTCGTTAAAGTGATCACCTCCCAACCCTGTGGTGCAAGTTCAATTCCCACGGCAGCAGATGGCAGCACAAAGATTTTTTTATCAAAACCGTTGTTCAAAAGCACACTAGCAGCGCTATAATAGCGGACAGATTTTTCCATCAATTTTTCTAGATCGTAAAGAAATTTGCGATCGTGCTTTATCAAGCGATAGCTTTATTTAGATTGCGATTACTTTTGGATGGTTCTTTTGGAGGGTAATCTAAAACTATATAAGAACAAGCTTGGGTCACTTTGTATTTATCCATCACCTAGTTCAACAACAAGCTATGGAGCTTGACACCTCATTAGAGGTAGAGCTTTTAGCACATGGGGCAGCCATGGTGCTATTTTGGAGCATGTTGAGGAGTGGCTATGGAGTTCTTCTTGAAGAAGAAGAAGAGTGTGCTCACACTCTTGCTTATGGAGAGGCTATCAGCAGCTTTGTGGTGTGGATCAGCCATTCACATCATGTATTTGAAGATTGTCTTCTACATGAAGATTTCGGTTTGGATGGTGGTTATAAGATTTGCATCTTATGTTAAGTATTCAGGTACATATTCTCTTTATACACACAGGTACTGCTTGGAGTTTATGGAAGCAATAACATCCATATAAGGAGGAGTCCTATTCGGCATATATAAAAGAGAATCAGTACATGTATGCTTTATGCATATTTGAATGAGGTGTTCAAGAAGGTGTTGCGGTTGTAGGTTTTATGTTACTTTCATTGATGACCATACACGCAAAGTATGGTTTTATTTCATGAAAGAGAAGAGCGAGGTGTTCACTCACTTCCAAAATTTTAAAGCTATGGTGGAAAACCAGACTGGGAAGTACATTCATACATTAAGATCTGATGGAGGAGGTGAATACATGTCAAATGAGTTCAACAGTTTTCTAAAACATCATGGAATTTGGCATTAGTTTTCATGCAGGTACACACCATAACAGAATGGCGTTGAACGCAAAAATAGACATATTGCAAAAATAGCAAGAGCCTTGATGGCTGAGAAGAATATGCCTCATTGTTATTGGGCAGAAGCTATGCATATTGTTGTATACATCATGAACAGAACTCCGACTGCTGTTGTACGTCAAGTTACACCTGAAGGGAAGTTTACAAGTAAAAAGCCAAACTTATCACATCTGAAAGTTTTTGGTTGTAATGCATATGTACATGTTCCAGATGAATTGAGGAAAAAGCTTGATCCAAAAGCAAAAAAGTGTGTCTTCATTGGATACTCCCTTGAGCAAAAGTGATATAAATGTTATAACCCACTCACACGACAGGTAAAGGTGAGCAGAGATGTGGTATTTGATGAAATGTCGAGCTTCTATGCAGATGCCAAAGAAGGACTAAATTTTGAACCAAATGACAAAGAAAATGCTAAAAAATCAAATGCAGAAGCTCAAGTTTTGAGTGGACCGGATGCATCACTAAGCAATAGTTCCAACTCAAATCCATGGATTGGAAGATTGCGTGGAAATTTCAGTCCAACAAATTCATCAAATACATCCAAGAAAGGTAAAGAAAAGCTTTCTGCTGGTAGTAAAACATGTGTAGGTTTTAAAGACATTGATGGAGATTCAAGCGATTCAGAAAAGAGTCTTGATGAGGAACTTGGATTTCCCTCTGTGAAGACTCCAGGAGTAAGAAGGGCACATGCAGATGATACAAGGAGAAGTGACCCAGGACCAATAAGATCTGGGAGGATGTGGAATTCAATGCAATGATTGACATATGATAGTTACATGGCTTGTCATTGTGCCTACATGACAAAGGTAATACAAGATGCTAAACCCTCTTGCTTTGAAGATGCAATTGGAATTGCAGATTGGGAAAAGCTATGGATGAGGTGATGGCTGCACTTTATGGAAATGATACATGGAAGCTGGTTCCATTGCTGCAAGGAAAGAAACCCATAGGCTACAAATGGGTTTACAAGGTAAAGCATAATGCTGATGGTAGCATAAGCAGGTATAAAGCACGATTGGTAGCTAAAGGATATGCACGGACATATGGCATTGATTATGAGGAAACATTCAGCTAAAATGTCTACTGTCAGGACACTTGTTGCATTAGCTACATCAAAAGGATGGACTTTGCATCAGATGGATGTGAAGAATGCTTTCCTACATGGTGAGTTATAGGAAGAAGTATATATGGACCAGCCACAAGGATATGAAGATTCAAAGCATCCAGAATATGTTTTCAGGTTGCAAAAGGCTTTGTATGGGATGAAACAAGCCCCTCATGCATGGCATGCAAGGATTGTTGATTACTTAACCAGCATTGGGTTTTCTATGTGTGATGCAGATCAGTCACTATATGCAAGGAAGGCTAATGATGGCATCACTATTGTGGCTATGTATATTGATTACTTGATTGTAGGTGGTGATAATGAAGGAAGCATCAAAGAGGTAAAGCAACTTCTTATGCAGGAATTTGACATGAAAGATCTTGGTGTGTTGCGCTATTTCTTGGGCATTGAGTTTATACATACAGAAACAGGTATATGGATGTCACAAAGGCAATATGCCTTGAATATGCTACAAAAGTATGGTATGGCTGGTTGTAAGCCAATTTCTATGCTATTAGATCAGACTTTGAAGTTGGATACTACATCAGGTGAAGCAATGGAAAATGCTACTATGTACAGGAAAATTGTGGGAAGTCTTATATATATCACACTTACAAGGCCTGATCTAAGCTATACTGTTGGAATTGAAAGTCAATTTATGCAAGTTCCCAAGAAGCCACATTTTGATGCTCTGAGGTGCACTCTATGTTAAGTGAGTGCTACTTTGGATTATGCATTTTTTTATGAGGTTGGTGTAGATTTGTAGGTTTATGGATACACTGATGCAGATTGGGCTGGTAGCATTCCAGATAGAAGATCTACTAGTGGCTTTCTATTCTCACTTGGGAGTGCAGCTGTTACATTGAGCAGCAAGAAGCAACCCACTGTTGCTTTGTCCAGTACAGAGGCTGAGTATAGAGGTGCTGCAATGGTAGCATGTGAGGCATCATGGCTGGAGATGTTACTTGCAGATTTAGGTGTGGAAGTGCAAGAGCCTATCACTATCTATTGTGATAATCTTAGCAGCATACAATTAGCACAGGACCTTGTTTTCCATGCTAGAACAAAGCATATCGAGTTACATTATCACTTCATCAGAGAGAAGGTATCAGCAGGTGATATTGATCTTGTTTATGTGAGAACAGATGAGCAGGTTGCTGATATTTTCACCAAAGCACTTGGAGATGAGAAGTTGAAGAAGTTTTGGGAGATGCTTGGATTACAGGATATGGTATTGAGCTTGAGGGGGAGTGTTGAGATATCAAGCTCAACATGTGATGATCCAGGATGACACGTACCAGTTTTTCGTTTCTCTGACATGTATAGTGGTCACGCCAGTATATGTCAGGGATACTTCATTGAGATTTATTAGATTTATCTACCGAGAGTGATGGCACATTTGTTCCTTTCCAGCTCACCCATTTGCGAACATTAGGTTTTTCCTTATGTACTGATGTATATATATTGCACTTATTGTATTCTTATTTTTTAGGTCATTCTTGTACATTCCTTTTTATGTAATAGAAGAAGAAGAAGAAGAAGAAGAAGATCATTCTTCCTTGCCTCAATCTATGTGTGTGATTCTCCTTGAGAGTGAGAGTGTGTGTGAGAGCTCTCTTCCTTATCTCCTTCCTCGTGACACCTTATACCCATCAACTGTTTCATTAAGCTTATGCTTCAGTTTGTATTCCCACTTAGTGTCAATGGCCTTCTTGCCAAGAGGCAAGTCACATAAAGGCCAGGCGCCATTTTTCATGATAGCATCATCTTCTAACTGCATAGCAGCCATCTAATTTTCAAAATTTTGTGCTTCACGGGCTCATGCTCCTCAGAGAGGCTAGAGGCAGCCATAGCATAACAATCTGATGCAAAAAAGGCACTATGAGAGCCCCTAATGAGTATGCTATGAAAAAGGTGCATCTAATTTTCTATCACGCAAAGTCTGCACCAACAATTTTGGCATAGTTTTTTGCCTCCTCAATATCAACTCTCTTATCAGCAAGTGCATCATGTAAATTTGGTTCAGAAATGGAATAATTTTCATCATCACACGAAACATGCAAAGGTTGAGAAGTTGCCTCATTAGGTCCAACACTAGACTGTCCACCTGTAAAAAGAGGCAACAAAGTTTCATACATGTCTTTGGAGCTGACAGACGTCTCCTTCATACATGAAAGTAAAGGCTGAATAATATCCTCCACAAATACAACATCACGACTAACCAAAATGTGTTTAGTCTATGGATGATACAGACGATAGTCTTTGCTTTCATAATTGTACCCAACAAAAATACATTTTACTGCTTTATCATCCAATTTCCTATGATGTTGTTTAGGCACTAAAGCATATGCCAAACAACCAAAAACATGTAGGTGAGCAACAGATGGCTTATGACCATGCCAAGCCTCATACGGAGTGATATACTGCAATGTTTTAGTGGGACATTTGTTAAGTACATATGTTGCACACATAATGGCCTCAAGCCAAAAACTATGGTAAAGCTTGACTCTTTACCATACACCTCGCCATCTCCATGAATGACCTATTCTTTTGTTCAAAAACTCCATTCTGTTGAGGTGTATATAGTACTGCACACTGATGTTTTATCCCACGTTCAACTAGAAATGCGTTAAAGTCAGAAGACATACATTGCCCCCCTCGATCAGAATGGAGGGTTCCCATTTTACATGCTGACAGATCTTTAGCCAAAACCAGAAATTGTTTGAAGCACATAAACACTTTGGACTTTGCTTTCAATGGATATATCCATGCATGCGTAGAAAAATTCATCAATGAAAGTCACGAAGTAAAGATAGTTTCCAAAAGAAGGGGTCTGCATAAGACCACAGACATCACTATGTTCAAGTTGCAATTTCTAAGTAGCTCGTATTGAACGATCTTTTGGGAAGGATGAATGCTGCATTTTGCCCAAAATACAACCTTAACAAACATGTTTATCAGGTGCTTCAAGTTTGGTCAAAGAGGACACCATTTTAGATTTTTGCAGGCATAACAAACTAGCAAAATTCAGATGACCAAAGCATGCATGTGAAAGCTTTGCATCTAACATAGCCTGAGAATCATGTATTTCACATGTTGAATCATTCAAAGATTTTTCATAGTCTATGAGCTTATATAGCCCACGACATAAAATTCCAAAAACAATTATCACGTCGCCATTTGATAGATCATGAACTGTACATCTGTCATCAACAAATCTCACAACCAAACCGGTGTTCGCTAAAGCTGAAATTGATAATAGATTCTTCTTTATCCTTGGCATAAATAGAGCATTTGACAATGTGAAATAAATACCATCAGTAGTAATCAGAATGATCTTACCAACTCCCATGACAGGACAAGAAGAGTTGTTGGTGCATGTGATAGTATTCCCTATAGGGGTAGTCTCAGGTGAAGTGAAGAAATTGTGCTATGAGGTAATATGTTTGGTTGCCCCACTATCAAAGTACCAAAAATCTAAGTCTATTGTAGACATACACTATTCAGGAGAGGCCCTAGGTCAAAACTGCAAACAATAGTAAATGCCCATTCTTCATTTCACACTAGATTAGCAGACTCTATTTTTGGTGTACATGCCTCTACAACAACCATTCCAACCTCTTTTTTTCTTTGCCTCTTTTGCACTTGATTTTTGGAAAATCCTTTATGAAATGATCATTTTCTTTATAGTACTTGCAAAACAATTTCTACTTTTCTGTTTTCTTCTCTTCTCTATCTTCCTTCTTCGATTGTGCATAATTGGCAAATTTCTGCTCACTAGTAGAAGAATTCCATTTCCTTTTGCCCTTCTGACTAGCTAGGAAAGCTTGATCTGCAACATGCATAACGGATGTGTTCTGCCTAGACTGATCTTCCTACAACAGAATAGAGACTAACTCCTCAAATGTTAAGGCATTTGGATTGCCTTTCATCATCAAATAAAGAGTAGAAGCAAAACTCGAGTATGAATCGGGAAGACCATTCAGAATGGTCTGCACAAGTGAACTGTCAGGCAAGACTTCACCAACAAAAATTAATTGTTCCTTCAAATCTTTGATCTTTGTTTGAAAACTTTCCATAGAACCACCCTCATTCATATGCTCACTCTCCAACTATTTTCGAAGGTAAGCAACACAAGCCTCATTCCTATCGTGGTACAATGTGGTAAGTGTATCCCAAGCATCCTTAGCTATTTTGCAAGAGCGTATGTGAGGAATAATGGCACGTTTGACATAGAGAGCTATCAATGCATGTGCCAAAGCATCTCTAACATCCCAATGAGTTTGCTCTGTAGTAGGTGCAGTAGAAACTACAACATGAACAGGAACATTAAGAATATCATCATCTTCAATCTCGTCTGCATCAACATCAGTACCTGTATTTTCATGTGTAATAGGACATTTTTCAACACCTTGCAGAATATTCCACAGTATTTTTGCAACCAATACATGACATATCATATAAGCCCACAATGGGTAATTCGTATCATCCAACTTATCCTCAATAGCCAACATAAGAAATACATCATTGCTTTCCACCAGGACCATTGACTAAAATACCTTGATGCAAAAACATTATTGTATCTGAAAAAGTTGAACAGAATTACCCTAATGAGTTCTGTGAAACCTGTAGCAGACTTCCAAACGGTTATAGTGGTGAGCCAAAACATGTATATATCTTTGGCATAAAAAGATGAAATAGCCTACATAAGTGCTATGATAGTGCATTCAGAGGCCGAAACAAGCTCAGATTGCAATTTTGATCTCCTAATCACCCTGAGTATGCTCACCAAATTTCCTACGATTCTAAGACTGTGACCGGAGGGATGTCGACAATGCCCTAGATGAAGCTGTGACCTGCTCTAATACCAATTGTTGGAGTTCGAGGTCTGCGAAAGCACGTGAACAACACAAGGAAGAAGAAGAAGCTTGGAGCACAAGACAAAATACTAAATATATTACTAGTAGAATGTACAAAGATAAGTAATCCATGAGGGCAGTAGGCATATATACAAGCCACGGGAAAAAACCTTCTAAAGAGGGAAAAAAGTGCTCTAGTAGTCCTAGAGCATTCACACACATCACTACCTAAATATAACAACAAGATCTCCATGTAAGAAATTATTTTTCACATCTATTTACACTGGCTCTAGGTCCTCCATTGCAGGGAATCCAAGCAACATGCATAGGGTTGTCATCTTGATTACTAGAGAGAAGATTTCCTCAAAATCACATGATGTTGTTGCTTAAAACCCTTTGCAACAAGCCATGCTTTATGCTTCGAAGAAGCACTATCTGATGGGAATTTCAGCTTATATACTGATTTACATGGTAAACCTTCTCAAGTACCATTCTTGTGAATAGAATCCAAATCACTCTTCATGGCATGCTCCCACTTGACATGATCCTCTGTCTGCATAGCCTCTTTGTAGCAAGGAGGATCATCAACATCTATTAGCATAAAATCCAAGACTAGAACATATCTATCAGGTGGATGTGAGACATCTATAGAGCATCTCAATGGTTGCTAAATAAGAGCATTTGTAGATTGATATGATTGGACATTCTCTTGAAAATACCTATGTGAAACATTTTTATGCATGCTAATTGTAGGGTTAGTATCCTAAAACACCACTCTTCTTGCCTCAACCTCCATCACATGAACTACAATCAATACCTCTTTTGCCCAAAATCCTTGTGAAAGGTTTGCATGACACAACATAGAAACTACTCTATTGTGAATAGTTCTATTCATCTTTTTAGATACACCATTCTATATTGGAGTATAAGGAACTATAAACTCTCCAATTCCTCTAGACTGACAAAAAAGGCTCAATTCATGTGAGGTATACTCAGCCCCATTATTTGAATGTAAAGCCTTGAGCTTAGTTTCTTTTTGAGGCTCAACTAAAGCAAGGAATTTTTGAAAAGTACGGCATAGCTCATCCTTTGATTTGATAGGATATACCTAGAATTTTCTAATATCATTATCTATGAAAGTGACAAACTAAAGAGAAGTACCTAATGACCTTGTGAGCATAGGACCACACACATCTATATGAACAAGATCTAAAGGCTGAGTTGAAGACTCTGTGCATCTTATGCGCATTCCTAGTTTGCATTCCATATGACAATGCTCACAAAATGAAAAATCAGAGAAAGATAACATGTGTAAGTAGCATAATGAGGAATATTTTCCATTCCACTATGAGATATGTGGACCAAACTAGCATGCCAAATACAATCCATAGGTTGTTCAGTAACAACCAATAAGTGTTTTTTCTATGATACAAATAAAGGATAAAGTGAGCCAACTTTGGTTCCTTTTTCAATCGCCATATTGCCCTTTGCTATGCAAAATGACTGAGCATAGAAAACCATCTTGTAACCAAGGTCATCAAGTTGATCAATTGACATCAATCTATGTGATAACTAAGGTACATGGCATATATTATGCATAGTGAATTTTGAACCATCAATGAAGTGCACAACCACAACTTCAATCCTAACAATGTCACACTAGTAAGAGTCACCAAGTCTCATTGTAACAAGAGACTTTTTGCATAACTAAAGCAGCATTCTCTATGTGGTGTCACATGGAAATTAGCACCACAATCTAGCAGTTACATGTAGGATAGAGAATTATCCATTAGAACCTCAACGGGCATACTACTTGACACATTAGCATCATGAGAAATAGCATTATTTTCTTATATCTTGATAGTCAAAGAAGATGGTGGCAGTAATTATTTAACATGCCCATCAACATTCTATCCTTTACCTTTAGCATTCTTTAGAGAATAACAATCTTTCTTCATATGTCCTTTGTTATGAAAATAATGGCACTCGATATCCCTCTTCCTTGATTTACTTCTAATATTATTCCATTGACCATTTTTTGCTTTGTTCTTGGTCCTACATATTTTTTATTCTTTCCTTGGTAAGAATCATGAACATTATATGCATTTGCACTTTGAGTGCCAACCATAGAATTTATATGGCTCTCATCACTCAAGAGTGCTCCACATATTTCATCATAGAATAGTTTACCACCAGGCGCACTATTGCTCATAGCTGTGCAATATGTATCCCATGATGTTGGAAAGGTGCATAACAACAAGAGTGCTTTCATTTCATTATCCATATCCAATTTTGAGTTTGTAACTGCAAGAATGTAGCATTGAGTGCATTTAGATGAGTAGAAACATTATCTGTGTCCTTCATGCAAAGATCATATAATTTTTTCATCAAGTACACTTTATTTGATGTCGTTTCATTTTCATATGTATTGCATTAGTGCTTTCAAAGCTCCTCTCCACTTTCACAATCCAATACTATAAAGTAAACATTATCTTCTAGGCATAATCAAATGGTAGACCTAGCCATTTCATGAAACTCATCCCAAATATCTTCATTCATGTCAGGAGGCTTCTTTGGGATTCCATTTATTGGTTTCCATTGCTTCCTGTGAATCAACATATCTTTAATGTGATTCTTCTATAGAGCAAAGTTTGTACCATCAAGTTTTGGGATCTTAGAATAGTCTTTGCCCTACAAGTTATAGATCCTCTTAAGAACACTGACATGTTGAAAATGAGGTAGGCCCATAACTAATACCACAGGTCCAAGGTTCCATAGGTCCAACATATACAACATAGAAATACAAATGTTCAGTGTACAATGTGGGAGCAAAACTCTCAACCACTCTATGTGAATAGAAATAGATGGATGAGTTGATATACAAATGTAACAAACATATTCAAATCTATGGACATAAATTTGAATATATATGAGATGTGTCACCTAATAGGTTGTAGAAGAGTGAATATGAGTGATAGAAAGAGGAAGGATCAGTTGGAAACTGATAATCAACAAACCCTCATCTAACCTTAGGCTATGGAAGACCCTAAGTTAGACATGTGTGTGAAAAGATCACATACTTACAAAAGTAGCAAAGAATGCTAGCAAGTTTGCTGCCAAAAATCCTCAAACTCATATGGAAACACCTTCTCAAACAGCTCATCCAAATATGCATAAAGTATACATGTACTCATTCTCTTTTATATATGCCGAATAGGACTCCTCCTGATATGGGTGTTAGTGCTTCCATAAACTCCAAGTAGTACCTGTGTGCATAAAGATATTATGTACTTGAATACTTAACATAAGATGCAAATCTTATGTTAACCACCATCCAATGTCTTTGAAGTAAACCGAAATATTCATGTAGAAGACAATCTTCAAATACATCATGTGAATGGCCGATCCACACCACCAAGCTGCCGATAGCCTCTCCATAAGCAAGAGTGTGAGCACACCCTTCTTCTTCTACAATCTAAATAAAGCTATCACTTGATAAAGCATGATCGCAAATTGCTCTACAATCTAGAAAAACTGATGGAAAAATCTATCCGCTATTATCGCGCGGCCAGTGTGCTTTTGAATAGCGTTTTTATAAAAAAATCTTCACACTACCATCTACTGCCCGTGGGAATTGAACTTGCCCCACAGGGTTGGGAGGTGATCACTTTAACCAAGGTGCCTTCTTCTTTTTCTTGTAGAAGAACTATAAAAGAGAGCTACACATGCTATGTATACGGAGGCCTTTTGGACTAATAGGATATTGTTTTTCAACAATCCCCCCTACAATGTCATATTGGTACAAACTGAACTAGATCTGCAAACTTCATTCATCTGCAAACTGTCATAAGCTTCAAGCTTGTACTCCCAAAATTGACTTTTAAACCTTTTCTTCAAAAGTCTCCTTCAAAATTGAATTTGACTTTCCTTTAAACTTCAAACACCTGTACTTCTGAATATGAACCATAATACTTGAGAAAATATGCAAACTAGATATCCAATAGTGTTCTCATCAAGCAATCACTGCTTGACAACAAATGTAGGAAGTACTGACTCTAAACCTGCTATCTCCTATCCTGAAAACATACACTAGGATCCACATATTTGCATTTACCTTACGAAATTTTCTCAACGTACTTCTACTGTGTCATGTAGATACACTAAACAAAATCAAGAACTGAATCGTGGAACCTGTGACTGACAACTCACAACTTAGTGTACTATAAACACTACTGGTTCATCTCTGACTATACTTCAACTAAACTCAACTCATGAGTCTCATCAAAAAAATCTATGATGTCATCATATCATCATCCTTGTTGTAACTGTAAGTCCTTTATACCTCTTTCCTTCAGAATCTGGTATAAACATATATGTGCGCACCTCTAAAACATACCTCCCTGAAATATCAAGCTTCTCTTCAATAGGACTCTGGAACCTTCTCCTGAACAAGAACACCTAACAAGAACTTTCTCCAGACATTCTCCTTCTTCCTTCTTCTTTCAAAGCTGGAACATAAAGAGAACCTGACAAAGGAAATATAGGAATACTTGTAGGTATGACTCTGGATGCTTTTACATATGGCTGAAAATAAGTCTTCATGTTTCATAACCCCCTGGATGACTTAACACTAGTATCCAGTATTCTTCAAAGTATATCAAACTTTATGAAATCTTCGACGTCCTTCTTCTTTCAATAAATCTGATCTTCAGTGATTTAGCATTCCTTCCTTAACATCAATACCTGTGTCTTGAGACAAAATATCTGAACCCTTTTATTAGCACTGCAGATGCTAATGGCTTTAACTGTTTACTTTTCAGCTTTCCAAAATCTAGAATAAGGTTAGTTGATCTATATAACGAAAACCTTTCTGAAAGAATTTAGGATTCATAATCTTCTGCAACATAACAAGTACCTTCTTCTATTTTTCAGCAACACAAATCTAATAGAATCTGAATCTTTGACTTAGTTCTTCCAATACTAAGAACTTTCTCAAACAAAGGATAGACAATTGACTCATAAATACTCAAGATCATTCAAGATCTTTCCAACAAAGTACATGTGTAGAATCTGCTCTTATCAAACCTTCATGATTGAATGTTTGATTTGTTACCTGAATGTCTCCAAGTGTCCATCCTTTTTATAAATTTGTAAAACTTTTCTTCAAACAAATCCTTCCCAACAATCTGCAACTCCTACTTGAAACATAAGTGGACAAACTTCTCACCTTGAGAACTCCAAAAGCTGCAAGTTGATATTTCATCTTTTCATATTCTACCCGAGTGAAATGTGATAGTTTTTGCTTGACTTCCTTTTGGATAACTCCACTTCTCAATCAAATGCTAGGATTTGATGGAACACCATTTTGAATGAAAGCATGTATCCATAAATCAAGACAAACACAAAAAGTAGATTCTCCATTGAATTGTACATCAACAAATCTGAATTTTCTGAAGTTTTCTGAAAATACTGAATATGAGGTAACCTTTCCAAACACAAAACCTCAACCCAAGTCTTCAACATCTGCTACAAAAAACTCTTCTACCTCAACAGCTAGATAAAGAAGAAATATACTTCTCTACAACTTGTCATATACCAAATAGCTCTGTATTGACACTCCAAGAATTCTTTGAGGGAACATATAAGCTCCCTGCTTAAAAGCTTCAACTAAAACATAACTCATACATATATGAGTCAAAACATATATTTGCTGCTTTTCTTTATCTTAATGCAATTCTTCGTCAAAATCTACTAAAACATGACCAAGTATAATGCAAAACAAGAAACTGATTCTTCTTTAAACTATCTTCACACAAGATGTTCTTGTAGACTTGTCTTTGGATGTAGAGGATAAAATAGGAAAAGTATATGGAAAATATGTGAGAAAAGGAAGTCTTACTTTTCTTTTTGCAAATGATGGACTTTCTTATTCTAATCTTTCTTCCACCTGTGATTTGATGTTGATCTGATTCCTTCAGGTTCTCCAAACCATTTTTTTTCCTTGAATTTGAAGTAGCCTTCCCTTCATCAAGTCTGGGTCTTCAAATAATACTTTCTATAAAGTATTTTCATACTTTTCAAAAAGTATTCGGCTGCTAACAGATCATCAACTTCATACTCCACACTAATGAATAAACATGTGACTTATTTGTCTAATTCTCAAATCTCTACTCATCTTAGATTAAGTGTGTATGTCAAATGTCAAAGTTAGAAGATGCTCTTAAATCATTTGTTGTAAACCTGGAAGACTGGGAACCTAGGAATTTGAGAGCCTGAATGAACTCTAATATCAAAACCCTAAAACTCTAATACCAAATGTTGTAAATGACGTAGTCCCATAACTAATACCACAGGCCCAAGGTTCCATAGGTCTAACATATACAACATAGAATCTAGCAATCTTCCAATATTGACAAAACATGAATATACCACATTTAATCATACAAATGATGAGACAAAGATAGAGAGAGATTAAACAACATGTTCAAAGCATTACGTAAGCCACTACTTACTCACACTATCATATATACAAATGTTCAGTGTACAATGTGGGAGCAAAACTCTCAACCACTCTACGTGAACAGAAATAGATGGATGAGTGAATATACAAATGTAACAAACATATTCAGATGTATGGACAAAAATATGAATATATATAAAATGTGTGACCTAATAGGTTGTGGAAGAGTGAATATGAGTGAGAGAAAGAGGAAGGATCAGTTGGAAACTGATAATCAACAAACCCTCATCTAACCTTAGGCTATGGAAGACCCTAAGTTAGACACGTGTGGATGCTCTTGACTGTTTACCAAATTGACATGCCGCACATACCTTTTGCATTTCTGCAACTTTGAAATTTTGTAGTCCATGGAAAATCTCCTTTGACTGCATCAGTTTCAGCCTTTGCAGATTTGCATGTCCAATTCATTTGTGCCAGATCTCTATATCAGCAATAACTCCTGCACCTTTTGCAAACATGGCTACTTTCATTTCAGGAATCTTCACATTTAAGGTGAACATCCTACCCACTTTGTTTCCTTTGGCAACCAATCGTCCATCCTGCTTGTATTCCTCTACATATAATCCATGAGCATTGAACCTGACTTGTAATCCCTGGTCAACCATTTGTCCAATAGAAACCACATTCTTTGTTATATATAGAACATGCAGCACATCAGCAAGATGTTTTACCTTTCCATCCTCCATAGATAGTGCTATGTTTCTTGTATGCTCAATAGGATGTGATGTGTCATCACCTGTTTCAACATATCCAGGAACTGGCAATTTTTGCAAAGTGCTAAACCATTCTGCATGACTGGTCATGTGATTTGAAGCACCTGAATCAACATACCAGACATTATCATTCGATTTGAAACACCAGCAGACATTGTATTCATCATGTGATGTTGAACCATAAACAACTTCTCCCAATCATCTGCACTTGTGGATGCATAGTTGTTTTGCTGCCTTCTATTATTTTGATTCTTCAACTTGAAATCACGTTCAAAGTGTCCAGGTTTACCACAATTCCAGCATCCTTTACTATCATTACCTGAATCATTTCTTTGGAAATTTCTGTGACCTCTTTGGCTCCCCCTGCCTCGAAACTGTCCTCTTCCTCCTGCATGATTCTGTTGTTGACCTTGGTCTTGGTTCTTGTTTCCTCTTCCACTTCCAAAACCTCCACCTCTACCTCTTCCTCTACCAGTGTAGAATACCTGCTCAGAACTAGATTTTCCTTGGGAGTTTGAGTCCTCACCAAGATTCTTTTCTTCAATAATTAGTATAGATACTAGATCAATAAAATTTGGAATATTTTCCCTATTCTGTACAGAAGTTCTGAACTGCTTATATGCATCTCCTAAACCACAAAGACACACTTCCACCTTATCATCATCATCTACATTCACACCAATAGATGCAAGTTACTCACATATGCTTTTGATTTTCAAGGTGTAGTCACTTACCGACATGCCCTTCTTCTCCAATGCATGCAGCTCGTTCTTGAGTTGCAATTTCCATGCCTTTGTATTGGTCTCATACAATGTGACCAAACTGTTCCAAGCCTCTTTTGGAGTCTTGGCATCATGTATGTGTCCAATCATGCTATCCTGTATGCTAATAGATAGTCAGTACATTACCTTTCGTGCTCCTTGATTCCATTCCTCATATGCTCTTACCTGATCTACAGTCCGATTCCTTTCTGGTAACTGTGGAGCACTTTCATTCTCTCTGATGATGTACTTCAAGTAGCCTTTTCCCATCAGGAAATTTGTCATTCTGAATCTCCAAGCATGGAAGTTTTTCTTGTCCAGCTTATCACTCATAAGCTGACTCATTCCATCTACGTTTGCCATTTCTACAGCAATTTGCAACACTGCAAAACACTACAAGTAGCACTTCTGCTTGAACATTGTCGCACTATGACGTGACAGTTCGATCTCAGAAAAACACAGTTTTTGTGTATCAATAGTACACGGAATCACTTGAAATTCTGGATCTAGAATATATGAGTGTTGTCAAACACAACGCAAGTTACAATTTCAAAAATTGACCTGATTTTTCTACAAGCCCCACGTTGTAGGCTCAAAACGGAGGTCGAGATGGCTCCGAAACTTTGATCTGACAAAAACAAGTGACCCTAAAGAGATAACTCTCACCGTCGCCTTCTCCACGAGCTCTCTACAGCCACGCTGGCTCTGATACCATGTCACAAGGAAGAAGATAAGGAAGAGAGCTCTCACACACACTCTCACTCTCAAGGAGAAGCACACACACAGATTGAGGCAAGGAAGAATGATCTTCTTCTTCTTCTATTACATAAAAAGGAATGTACAAGAATGACCTAAAAAAAAAAAGAATACAACAAGTGCAATATATAAAGATTAGTACATAAGGAAAAACCTAATGTCCGCAAATGAGTGAGTTGGCAAGGAACAAATGTGCCATCACTCTTAGTAGATAAATCTAATAAAGCTCAATGAAGTATCCCCGACATATACCGGCGTGACCACTATACATGTCAGAGAAACGAAAAACTGATACATGTCATCTTGGATCATCACATGTTGCTCTTGATATCTCAACATAAGGCTAGGCTTGTTGCAAGTGTTATGCATAGGAAAGAGGGATTGATTTTGATGAAATCTTTGCTCCTACAAGCTGAATGACTACTATTCATAGCATTTGTGCACTTGCAACTCATCATGGTTGGAATGTACATCAGTTGGACATTAAAACTGAATTTTTGAATGGTGATTTGCATGAAGAAGTGTATGTTTTTTTGCCCCATGGCTTTGTGCACAATGGGCATGAAAACCAAGTGTTTAGGTTGAAGGAGGCATTATATGGTTTAAAACAAGCACCACATGCTTGGTATGAAAAGATACATGCCTATCTAATTGCACATGGTTTTGAGAAGAGTCCAACTGAAAGCACCTTATATGTTAATGTTGGTGTAGGACAACCATCATCTGATGTTTTGGATAAAGGTTTGAAGTCAAAGCATGAAGCAAAGACCAATATATGAAGCTTGAAGTTAGTGTATGATCAAAGAATAAAGACGTGTATATACATGTACACTAAACTTGTAATTAGCTCACTTATACCTTTGTTATGGTCATGAGCTTCTACATATATGCCTATATATACAAGTAGAAAGTCAGGGAATGTAAGAGAGTTGATGAAAGACAAGTTGTAAGAGTCATTAGACACTTTAGAGGTGATGAGAATGTAGCTCATCAATCAGATGTAATGTTTTCCTGAATAGAAGATAAGTTGTGCCCGATATTTTGCTCAGTGCTCCTTCTGTGCTTATCCTTTTTTGTGAAATTCTTTTGTACAATTCTAATTCTATAGTTGAGTGACCTTTGTATAAACTTTTAGATTCCAATTGTGATCAGGCTGAGAAAACTGAGAGTAGGAACATTTACATGTGTAAATGTGAAGATGAGAAGATTGCAGTAGGTGCAAATTCGATGATTATGTTTTGGTCAGTTCTCCTTCCATAGTGTAAAGTCTTGAGCAAGAAAGCACTCATTCTTTAAGTTCAAAGCTAAGCTACCTATGGCTAAAAGCATTTGAATAAATGGTTTCTATTTTAAGAGAACTGTGCATTAGAAGTTATAGGTGTCAAAGTCGACTCTACAAAAGTACTGTTTTAGAAATAGGTGAATTGTTTGGAGTAAATCTCAAAATTAACTAAACTTTTTGAGAAAGTTCAACTTGGAAAAGGTGTGTAAACCCTAGGCAACACCTCATAGAAATTTGCATTGAAAAATGTACACAATTGGTCACTCAATGAGTGAATTAAGTGCAGCAGACTTTTCTAAATGATCAGTCTCTTCACAGTTAGTGCAAAGATTGGTAATGTGATATTGGTCTTCCAAAATTGGTTGAGGTTTTGAGTTTTTCTTGATATAAAGGTGCTCTAACATCAAGGATAACTTGTTCTTTTGGAGATTAACACTCTCCATCAGTGGTATCAGAGCAAGAATCATCAAAATTGAAAAAAAGGAGGACCCCAACTATTGCAGTTATATAGAAATCAACCATTGAAGATTCAAAAAGTGGAAGTTTGAAGTGAAAGCTAGAGAAGGAGGCATGAAGCTATCAAGAAGATCAAAAGGAACTACAAAAGGTACACTTTTTTTCTCATAAAGCCTTAAGAATTTAATACACATGTGAAGAAAGGATGGGAGATTCTCTTCAAATAGAGAAATTGGATAGAGAAAACTATCCTGCTTGGTCAATGAGGATGGAAGCTCACCATATGAGCAAAGACTTGATAGGATACATTACAAGTGAAGAAGAAAAACCAAGATTTACCAAACCTTTTGAGATAGTTCAACTTGGACAAGGTGTGCAAACACTAGACAACATGTCATACAAAGTTTCATTGAGAACTTTACACAATTGGTCACTCAATGAGTGAATTAAGTGCACCAGACATTTCTGAATGATCACTCTTTTCACAGTTAGTGCAAAGATTGGTAGTCTGATATTGGTCTTCCAAAATTGGTTGAGGTTTTGAGTTGTTCTTGATATAGAGGTGCTCCAACATCAAGGATAACTTTTTCTTTTGGAGATTAACACTCTCCATTAGTTAAGGGGGCTAATGATGTGCTTCTGATCATTGTTGTGTATGTTGATGACTGCATCTCATTGGTCCTCATGACAAGCATATTGCTGATTTTAAGGCTGATTTGCATGCTTCATTTGAGATATTTGATTTTGGGCATTTGCATCATTATTTGGGCATTCAGCTTATGCATGTTGATGGTGGAATGCCTTTGTTTCAAACGAAATATATTGACACATTAGTGTATTATTTTGGCCTTGAAGACTGTAAACCTATTGCCACTCCTATGGAGATAGGTTTACAATTGAGTCTTCATGATGTTGGAGATGCATTTGATGTTGTTCTCTATCAGTAGACTATTGGATGCTTGATTTACTTATGCATTACTCATCCAGATAATCAGCTTTTTGTCTCATAGATGAGCACGTTTATGCATTGCCTAGGTGTCAAGCATTGGCACGTGGTTAAGCACATCTTTTGCTACTTGAGTGGTACCTGGCTACTTGGATTGTTTTATCCCAAGGGGGATCACTACTGCCCCAAGTTTTTTCTTCTTCCTTGTGTTGATCGCGTTCTTCCGTAGACCTTGAACTCCAACAAATCTTACATATGAGATCTACATGTAAAACCTAAAGGCTTATGTAGTTCTAGCAAAGAAAGCCTAGTTTGTAAGCTAAACAAGAGCTTATATGGACTTAAACAATCTCCCTAGACAATGGTACCAAACACTTGATGCTTTTATGAAGTCTCAAGCCTATTCTCAAAGTAATGAGGATCATTGTCTCCACACAAAGGGATTCTCAGATGGCAGCTTGATATACTTGATACTTTATGTCGATGATATGTTAATTGTTGGGAAGTCCTCTTATGACTTGTCATTTCTCAAAAACAAGTTGAGTGAGACATTTGATATGAAGGATTTTGGGGATGCCAAATATATTCTTGGCATGTGTAATAAAGTAAGTCTATGATCTAGGGATCCGATGGCTTCAGACAGATCTGAAATCGGATACCGTTTGGTCACTCGTCTGTAGGACCAAAGATCTCAAGAGTAGACTCAAGCATAAGTCATGTGCTCTCATATTCAAGTAATCTACTTAGCCTAGTGGTTAAGTCTCATGGTTGTGAAGGAAGAGGTCTTGGATTCAACTCCCATGGGGAGCATGGGAAGAGAGTTTTGCCCAAAGAGCTCTAGAGCCTTCTAACTCAAGTTAACGTGAGTTAACTTGAGTCCAGTGGACTTAACTCAAGAGGTGAGTACAACAACCACTAGTGGACTCTAGTGGAAGGTACTAAAGTAGTGGTCGAGATCACTCCAGCCACTAATAGACTCTAGTGGTGGATATGAAAGGAGTGGAGGAGATTGCACATGCACTTGTGGACTCTAGTTACATTTGTGGTCCTCATTAGTTCAAGCAGCTATATATACAGGCATAAGGTTGGGAGGAGAGTTATCTCTAAAACAAGTGGTGGTCGTAATCCTCATTCTCTTGCATTGGTATCAGAGCCAAGCTCTCATGGTGACCTTGGAGTGGGTTCATCATCTTTCTCTCCATAACTTCTTGCTCATTACTTTATGCGTGCATTTCTTGGCAAATTCTCGTTCGCGGCTCTCTTGTATTGCGTGCCGAATTCATCTTGGTGGCGACAGCCTTAGCTTGAGAAGAAGCATAGTAAAATGAAAGATTAGACTTTGTGTGTGGCTGAGGGGAATCGATCCCTCGCCCCCCCAATAGGACTGCGACCGCTTATCCAAGGCGCCCACGGCGAGATCACATCCAAGAAGCTGCAGACTATTATAATCTGCTAAAAATTCGAGCTGTAAATCCTCTCATCCATCAAAAGGAGTTTTCGCACGCTGCTGCCGTCGGGGATCCATCTCAGATCGCTTGGTTGAAAGAACAGAGACGTAGCCACGCGCCCAACTTCATTTACTTGTCTACAATTGCAGAACAAATTCTAGTAAAGCATTAAGCAGAGCTGAAGTGCAACTTCTTTTATCCATCCAAGAAGTTAAATCCTCTCATCCATCAAAGGATCCAAATCAGTTCTTGCAGTCTGGAACCAGAGAAGTATTTTGCTTTTAGCCAAAGAAACAACCAAGGAGAATCAAAGAATGAGCAAAGTCTGAAGGAAGTGGAGCTGTGGTGTGAAGATCCAGAGGCCTTTGGTGATCAAAGTCAAACCAACTTTGAATTCCGACCAAAGTCTTTAGAGAAAAGCTCTTCCAGAGGATTAAGGGAAGGACGTAGCTCTATGTGGAGCTAAGTATTTTCCAGTTTTTGCTTGGCCTTGATGCTTGATTTATCTTGTTTTCATTATTCTACACTTAATCCTAGATGCACATTGAAATAGCCAAGATTTCAATTGATTAAGTCTAGATTAGAATAATGAATTAATCCATTTCTCATTCCAAGCATTAGTTTGCATTAAGGAAAGACTTGATTTCAAAAAGATCCTTGTGCATCAAAGAATGTATTTTGGTAGTTTAAATACATAGTTCCTTTCCATTGAGTTAAGTTTTCTATTGCACCTCAAGGGTATGTTTTTATATCATAGTGCATTAGGACAAAGGAAAGGATATACATGCATCAGGATTGCATGATATACATTCTTAGTACAAGAAAAAATCGTGCATCAAGCTCATGCATGATTGTTGTATTATTTTTTAAGCATGCAAAGAACAAGCATGAATACGCATGTGAGCATATGCTTTTGCATGTAGATACATGCATTTGCATGATAGAATGGAATGTTGTTTGCAAGTAAATATGAGAATGTACTCTCTTAGTATTTAGCTTACTTTAAAAAGCTCGCAGTTTGACATTAGGGAAGACCAAGGACTAGTTAGTTGCAAAGACATACTAGTTCTAGTTTGCAACTCAAGTAATTAGTCGATTTCTTCCCAAGTCAATGCTTCGCTATCAAAGACAAATATTTAATGACAATTAAGTATGATAGATGTCTTGCTAGGTATAAGTAAGCACTAGGAGAAAGTGAAGTAATAAATTTTCTTCATAACCAAGAAAATTTAATTACTTGCAAACTCTTTTATGATGTATGATGATAATTAGAAAGTCATGCGGATAAGCTTTACTTGATTAGTTATACTTTATGTAACTTCTCAAGCATCCCAAGGTTGGATGAGAACGTCAACTATATTTCCAAGTTTCATGAGTACTCTTCTATTTAGAAGATTTCGAAAGTTTCAAGAAGTTTCTTTGTGGTTTCAAGATTTGTATCTCATGATGAAACCTCGGTAACTAACTTTTTAGAATTGAGATATGAAATAGTCAAGCCTTCTATTTCATGTGAGATCATTCTCTTACCATGTTCAAGATGAATTTATTTTTGGGAAGGTAGATGTTCCAAGTAGAGGATCTTAATTGATTCATGAACTCTTCCCAAAATACACATAAATTCATATGATAGGTCCAAGGAATGATGAAGGCAAAACCTCTTTAGGATATAAATGTTTTGCCAAAATATAAAGGTACCAATCTTTTATAAATGTTCATTTGATTTCATCAAGGGGTGATGGAAATCAAAGGTCAAACCTCAACATCAATTGATCCTTGACGTCAATAAAAGGATGTTAGGTTCTATAGTTGCATCCCTAGTAAATGATGCAACTAGCTAAGCAATCTTTAGGAAAATAATATAAGTCCCTAAGGACTTGAAGCAAGTATGAACTTTTCATTTAGGAATAGAAAGTTCCAAGAAATGGATTTTCAATCCATGAACTTCTCCTAAACAAGTTATAAAGTTCAAAGTTGTGTTCACAGTAACATTACTATTGGATCAATCATCAATAGATGCTTGGACTTTAAACATAATTTTGATTGGTGAAATATGTTTAAAGGACTCTAGTAACATCTGAAGATTGACCAATAATAATGAGTTTTGTATCAAACTCAAGAATAGAAGTCAATATCACATAAATGAAAGTTCAACTTAAACTTTCATAGTGGCATGGGAAACCATCTCCAAAAGGTGATATTTTGTCTCTAGTTTGATACTCAGGAAATGAATACAATTGAATCAGTAAATTTTTTGGATATTATTTGAAAGAATTTCTTTCAAATGTTCTTTTAACATTGCAAAAGATTCCAAGATGAATCATTTGCTCAAGTTCATTTGATTCCTTAGAAGGAATCTCAAGTCTTTGAAGAATGGCATTCTTTCAAGTATTGAGAATGAAATTCTTCATACTCTTTAGTCTATAAGTAGTTCCTTAGCAATTCCCAAACCATCAGTATTGGTTAATTAAGTCCAAATAGTGATATAACCCAAAGGTATATCAAAGATTCTTAGCTTTGGAATCTAAGAGGCATTAGTGTATGCTTGGACTTGAGTAAGGAAAAGATCTCTAAAAAATCCTGCAGGTAAGCAAAGAAGCTTAAGATAGTTTAAGAGATCTTAAAAGATAAAGACTAAGTCTTTATTTTTGTCGCAAGTATCAACCAGACTTGATGAAACTTGGCCATGATTGTCCAAGAATGTGCGATTAGAACTACTCTATAAATTGCCCAAGTATTGGCAATAAAAAATTCCGTTAGGAATTATTCACTCAGGTTCCATTTATTCGATGGAAAACTGTGAAAAAGCGTAAGCTGTTCCAAGTCTGAACAGAGTGAAGAAATTCCAAGAATGTAGTCTGCAACCGTGAAAATGGTAATTAAGTCGGTGGAAGGTAAAACATAAGTGTTTACCTATCCTTAAAGGGATTTTGGTACAAATCCAGAAAGCATGAGTAGATGCTTAAGACTTAAGCAGTAAAGAGATTCCTAAATAAAGTCCCCGGGGTAGGTACCTAAAGCATTAGTAATGAAAGGAATCTAAAGACAAGAAGTCAAAAGCTCTTGTCACTACAAAATTGGTCAAGAATAATCCAATTGAACTTGAATCTATAAAAATTCAAGTACTTGGAATTTTGATTGGTTTTCATTTGAAAACCCTAGCAAAGAAGAATTGATATTCTGTTAAGAGGTTTTCAAGTTCCCAAGTTAAAGCCCATGATTGTGAGACGATCATGTAAAGGAATCAAAACCTAGAAAATCTAGTTAAAGATACTACCTGGAACTTCTAAATTCTCGTAAAAGTATTGAAGAGATAAGGTACTCTATCAAGAGATGTTTAGACTTTAGGATAAGAATCACCCACACATTAATGTGAATATAAAATAGGGTGGTATGGGACACCAGATTTTATACTCAGATTGATGTAGGAAAGATGGTATGGGACATCGGACCGTGGGATGATAATTATCTTTTAGTCCTAGTTTGGATTTTTGAAGTTAGGTTTCATCCTCAAGGGAATTAAGACTTCAAGGAAAGTTTAATTCGTAAAGAATGAAAGTAGTATCTTACGATACTTCAAGATAACTTCAAGATCAAGGAAATTGAAGATATGAAGTAAGTAACTTCTAAGAACTTCTTCGAACACTTCAAGCTTAAGTGTTGTCAATCATAAATATTTGATAAATTTCTGGAAAAGTTGAACTTTGACTTTGAGTTGATCTTTTTCAACCAAGGATTTGATTGACTAAGTCAAGCACCAAGTTTCTAGTATAACTTGGTAAATTCACTCTTTTGACTCAAAGAAATGCACGAGAATTGCATTCACGATTAGGAGTCAAAAAAAAAAGATTGAATGTGACCTGAACTTAGTCTCAAGTGAAGCATTATTAGAGTAAAAAACTCATCAAACGAACCTCAGTGGGTCGACACACTGATGGTAATTGCCACACTAGTATACTGTGGTTGGATGATGTTTTTGGTTTTCTTTGTATCTTTTTGAGAATCCAGCTTATTTCTCTTAAAGATAAAGACAATGCTTCAATATCCTGTTGAAATAGATCTTTGAAAAGTTGAAGTCCTGAGTCATCTAGTCTTTGACTCATAACAAATTTATGTTTGAATTGGTTATACAGAGTCTTAGTTATTTCTTTCCGCTTTCCAAATCTTTTGAAATTGACTCAGATATAGTATCTGATTCCTTTTGCAAAAGACCAGGGTTAGCCGGTTAGAATAAAATAACTAACTTGAACATCCTAGATAGATGTTATTGTTGGTACAAGTCAAGCCTTCACATTTGGCTTGAACATCTACTGTGAAGACTCTACATGAAGCAAGGAGCATAGGAACACTCACTTATGAGTTATTACTCTTTTACCCATTGTAAAAGTCTATATAACTTGGCGCATTACGCAATTACGCCTAATTGATTGAAAGTCGCGGTATAGGTTGTTGATTGATTGAGAGAATATCTCAATCAACTTTTTTAGGTGAAAGATTTTAGGAGATTGATTTGAATTCTAATTCAAGCTCTCACTCAACTCTTATAAAAACCACAAGCAAAAAATCGCGGGTGTCCATCAATTAATCCCGAGGCTATTCTGTATCATCCAGTAAGTGTGTGAGGTATACTCCATAGCCTACACCTCTGAGTACCATTGTGCTATGTCTATCATGCCAATGGGAATGTACAATCATATGATATAATACAAATACTTACATTCATTATCTCTGTTTTGTCTGAGTCTCCTACTCCAAGTCTTTCAACTTCAGAGAAGCATATCTCTCGATCTACTGAACCAAGTCAAGAGCTCAATAGCTCATTGGAACCAGCTTAAGGTCTTCTACAAGCATACAAAATCTCAGAAGATTTTGTTCAGCCAATTTCAAGAAATCATGATCAAAGTGCTTACTGTTGCAGTTCTTACAGTAAACAAGTAATTTCCGGTAGAACAATGGCGTAGATCTCGCAGAGTAATGCAAAGTTTTTGTATGAGAAATAGCTTACTCTACAGCTAAACATCTCTACTTTTAGTTGATCAATCTTTCCGGTGAAAAAGATATCTACACACAGTACAAAGTCTGACCGGAAAGAGGCTGTCTGAACTAGAGGAGTTTTTTCTTAAACTTCAGTAAGAGTTCAGTAAGTTAAGAAAGTTCACATGTCACTTCCTTACTTCATGTATGTTCACTTGAAGTAATTATAAACAGAATTGAAGTTCATTCCGGTATAATTCCGGTACGATTACGGTGTCAGTCCAGTGGCAGTCCGGTGAAATTTCGGTGAAATTTTTCCCAGTAAAGTTAGAGAGCATTCTAAGCTATTGACTGATTACAGAGAACTTCTGAATCACTCTAACTTAGTTCCTCTTGGCGTGACAATTTCCGCAAGGCACAGTCTTCGTCGCATTATCAAGAAGTAGAATTGAAGAAACGGATCAAAGAGGGCTGGTGCAAAGCAGGATTAGCAGTACCAACTCAATCTTCTGAGTGCATCCAACCATCTCTCCCAACAGTGGTATCAGAGCAAATAAGGTAAACATGGGAGATGGTTTTCCTTCATTCATTGACAAATTGGACAGGAACAACTACCAAGCCTGGTCTCTGAGAATGAAGACCTATCTACAAGGCAGAAGCTTATTTGGATACATATCAAGAGATGAGGAATTGCCCTCATTCAAGACTAGAGGACTACCCACAAAGGATGAACATGAAAAACGCAACCAATGGTGTGCAAAGGATGCTTTGGCAAGGTCTTATCTTCTTAACTCTATATCTGACTTTCTTTTACCTCATGTAAGGAATTGTAAGACTTCCCAAGAGACTTGGGAAACCTTGTCAAACTATTTTTCTTCCAACACAAGGGCCAGGAAGAATCAACTGTGGATTGAATTCACAACCCTTAGAAAGCAGCCCAAGCAACCAGTCTCAGAGTATGTGACAAAGATCAAAGATGTGGCAGACCAATTAGCAAGCATTGGAGAGGAGATTGAAGAGGAGCAAATAGTCAGACAAGTAACAAATGGACTCAAGGCAGATGATAAGTGGGAAAGTTTCACCACTGCAATGGACCTCTATATGGACATGCATACACCAGATCTCACAACACTCATGGGCCAACTATTTACACATGAAGCAAAGTTTACAAAGGCAGGAGATCAATCAAAAGGTAATAACCCCTCTGCTCTATATACTGATAAAAAAGTTAAAGATAAAGGTAAAGGGAAGAAACAGGATGAAGAAGGCTCTACCTCCCTAGCTAATTATGTAGGGAGAGGTAGATCATCTAGAGGAAGAGGCAGAGGAGGTAAGTCAGGTAGGGGGAGACCCTACAACTCATCACCATGCAACATTTGTGGATTGTCCAATCATACCACAGATGAATGCTACAAGAACTACAAGAATCAGAGAGGAAGAGGCTACTCAAGAGGTGGATACTCTCAAGGGAGAGGCAGATTCAACCAACATCAAAGCTACAATGGATACAACAATCAATGCAACAACAATTACAACCACAACCACAATGGTAACTATCAAGGTGGATTCAGAAATAGAAGAGATTACAACAACTACACAGAGGAGCAAGATGACTCCCTATTGATCATGAATATGACCTCCAAGGCAGGTACAAATGATGATCATTTATTTTATATTGACTCAGGATGTTCTAACCATGTAGCTGGCAATGTGGCACTACTTTCTGATTTGGAAGAACCCAAGGGCAAACATCAGGTACAGACAAGTGATGATACTAAACATTCTGTTATAATAATTGGAAATGTGAAGACATGTGATGGTAACCAGAACCTATTGAGCAGGGTACTCTATGTACCAACCATCACCAAGAATTTAATGAGTGTTGGTCAGATTGTGGAGAAAGGTTTGCAGGTCAGATTCACACAACATGGAGCATATGTGGAGGACCCAAGACATGGATTCAGAAGGATAACCAAAGGGGAAAAATCAGGTAGATTGTTTACTTTTGAGCTAGAAGACACCAAGAACATTGCTTTGTATAATTACAAGGATCAGACACTTTCAGAATTAGAAATATGGCACAAGAGATTAGGGCACATAGGTGAAAGAACCCTAAAGCAAATGTGCAGAGATCAATGTGTGCTTGGGATACCTAATGTGTCCAAGCAACACATGATTTACAAGTGTGAATCATGTCAATTTGGTAAGTCTCACAGGTTACCCTATTCAAGGAAACGTTTCATGCATGAAGACTACCTAGACTTGGTACACACAGATGTTTGGGGACCTAGCAAGGACCCTTCTATTTCAGGTTCAAGGTATTATGTGTCCTTCATTGATGACTATAGCAGGTGGACCATTTTATACTTTATGAAGCATAAAGATGAAGTGTTTAATTGTTTCAAAAGGTATCTTGCACTTGTTGAAAATCAAACAGGAAGAAGCTTGAAGAGGCTAAGGTCAGATGGTGGAGGAGAGTATTTCTCCAATGAGTTTGAAGATTTCTTGCAGGAAAGAGGCATCAAAAGGGAGATTACTACAAGGTACTCACCTGAACAAAATGGGGTAGCTGAAAGAAGGAATAGACTTATAGTAGAAACAGCTAGGTCTATGCTTAATGAAAAGAAGTTGCCAAATTATCTTTGGGTAGAGAGTGTATCCACAACCACCTATCTCATAAACAGGTTGCCATCCAAATCACTTGATGGCATGACACCATATGAAGCTTGGCATGGTAAGAGACCCTCTCTGGATCATTGCAAAATCTTTGGTTGTGTAGCATATGTGCATATTCCCTCACAGGTAAGGGGAAAGCTAGACCCCAAGGCTGAAAAATGTATCTTCATTGGTTATGATTTGAACCAAAAGGGATACAGATTCTACAACCCAACAAACAAAGGTTTCAAGGTAAGCAGAGATGTCATCTTTGATGAGAATGACTCATGGTATGAGAATGAATGCAGGAAGATTAGTCTACCCTATGACATGGAAGAGGATTTCCCAAAGCTCACCAAGGAGGAATCAATTCAGAAAGAAGGTTCAAGCTCAGATGATGATGATACAATAAATCTTGAGGAGTTCAAAGCTTGGAAATCCAAAGGGAAGATGAAGATGAAGCAACTAGAAGATAAACCAGAATCCTCAACTCAAGCAATGAGGAGATCTCAGAGAGAAAAGAAGAAGCCTATCAGATTTGGGTATGACACATCACTTGTAACTAAACATTCTGTATATCTTGCAAAGGACTTGTTGAAAGAAGAACCAGGTACCTATGAAGAAGCAATTACCAAACCAGAATGGAAAGAAGCTATGGATGAAGAGATGAAAGCTCTCAAGGAAAGTGATACTTGGGACTTGGTACCCAAGAAAGACTCTATGAAGGTAATAGGATCCAGATGGATCTACAAGCTAAAGAAGAATTCAGATGGAACAATAAACAGGTACAAAGCTAGGTTGGTAGCCAAGGGTTTTGCACAAACCCAAGGCATTGATTATGAGGAGACATTTTCTCCTGTGGCCAAGATGCCAACTATCAGAATATTGGTGAGTGTAGCTGCATCCAAGAATTGGAATATCTACCAATTAGATGTCAAGAATGCTTTCTTGAATGGATGGATATCTGAAGAAGTCTACATGTCACAACCACCTGGCTATGAAGATCCAAAGCAGGTACATTATGTTTGTAAATTGAAGAAGGCTCTGTATGGTTTAAAGCAGGCACCTAGAGCATGGAATTACAGGTTGACAACCTACCTCCTAGACCAAGGATTTGTGATGAGCAAAGCTGATACTTCGTTGTTCATAAAGAGAAGTAGTACAGAGGTAATCTACTTGTGTGTTTATGTTGATGACATCATCATTACAGACAATGATGTCAATGGGATTAGACACATCAAAGGACAGATGATGAAAGAGTTCAAGATTAATGATCTTGGATTATTGAAGTATTTCTTAGGTCTTGAGTTAGTCTACACCAACTCAGGTATATATATCACTCAAAAGAAGTATGTGCAGGATATGGTCAAGAAGTTTGGTTTGCAGGATGCTAAAGTATCTACTACTCCAATGGAGGTCAACCTAAAGCTAAGTGCTCATGAAGGAGAAGAAGTCCAAGACATCACAAGATACCAAAGTATGATAGGTAGTTTGAACTATGCTACCTTGACAAGAATTGACATAGCATATGGAGTTAGTGTGCTAAGTCAATTCATGCACAAACCAAGGGTACCTCATCTAGAGGCAGCAAAGAAGATCTTGAAGTATTTGAAGGGAACTCAGAACCATGGTTTGTACTTTCCTTATACATCAGATATTGATATTAAAATTTACTCAGATGCAGATTGGGCAGGATGCAAGGATGATAGGAGAAGCACATCAGGCTACATTTGTTTTGCAGGAGATAAGCCTATTTCTTGGTCAGCCAAGAAACAACCTACAGTGGCATTGTCATCCACTGAAGCAGAGTATAGAGGGCTTGCCAATGCCACTCAAGAAGCTATCTAGTTGAAGCTTTTGTATACAGAGTTAGGCTTATATACAAGACCACCAATTATCTTTGGAGATAATACAAGTTCTCTTCACCTTGCAGCAAATCCAATATATCATGCTAGAACAAAACACATAGAGGTTCATTACCACTATGTGAGAGAGAAGTTGCTTAGTAAAGACATTCAGCTGACTTATGTATCTACTAATATGCAATGTGCAGATTTACTCACTAAAGCTTTGGATGGAAACAAGTTATGCAGATTTAAATCCATGATTGGATTGCAGGATGTGATTGAAGATTGAAGATGAAGACTTAAGCCAAAATGTTTGGCTTGAGGGGGAGCTGTTGGTACAAGTCAAGCCTTCACATTTGGCTTGAACATCTACTGTGAAGACTCTACATGAAGCAAGGAGCATAGGAACACTCACTTATGAGTTATTACTCTTTTACCCATTGTAAAAGTCTATATAACTTGGCGCATTACGCAATTACGCCTAATTGATTGAAAGTCGCGGTATAGGTTGTTGATTGATTGAGAGAATATCTCAATCAAATTTTTTAGGTGAAAGATTTTAGGAGATTGATTTGAATTCTAATTCAAGCTCTCACTCAACTCTTATAAAAACCACAAGCAAAAAATCGCGGGTGTCCATCAATTAATCCTGAGGCTATTCTGTATTATCCAGTAAGTGTGTGAGGTATACTCCATAGCCTACACCTCTGAGTACCATTGTGCTATGTCTATCATGCCAATGGGAATGTACAATCATATGATATAATACAAATACTTACATTCATTATCTCTGTTTTGTCTGAGTCTCCTACTCCAAGTCTGTCAACTTCAGAGAAGCATATCTCTGGATCTACTGAACCAAGTCAAGAGCTCAATAGCTCATTGGAACCAGCTTAAGGTCTTCTACAAGCATACAAAATCTCAGAAGATTTCGTTCAGCCAATTTCAAGAAATCATGATCAAAGTGCTTACTGTTGCAGTTCTTACAGTAAACAAGTAATTTTCGGTAGAACAATGACGTAGATCTCGCAGATTAATGCAAAGTTTTTGTATGAGAAATAGCTTACTCTATAGCTAAACATCTCTACTTTTAGTTGATCAATCTTTCCGGTGAAAAAGATATCTACACACAGTACAAAGTCTGACCGAAAAGAGGCTGTCTGAACTAGAGGAGTTTTTTCTTAAACTTCAGTAAGAGTTCAGTAAGTTAAGAAAGTTCACATGTCACTTCCTTACTTCATGTATGTTCACTTGAAGTAATTATAAACAGAATTGAAGTTCATTCCGGTATAATTCCGGTACAATTACGGTGTCAGTCCAGTGGCGGTCCGGTGAAATTTCGGTGAAATTTTTCCCAGTAAAGTTAGAGAGCATTCTAAGCTATTGACTGATTACAGAGAACTTCTGAATCACTCTAACTTAGTTCCTCTTGGCGTGACAATTTCCGCAAGGCACAGTCTTCGTCGCATTATCAAGAAGTAGAATTGAAGAAACGGATCAAAGAGGGCTGGTGCAAAGCAGGATTAGCAGTACCAACTCAATCTTCTGAGTGCATCCAACCATCTCTCCCAACAGTTATGTACAAGAACCTTTTCAATCTTCAAAAGGTGATAAGTCTAAGTGGACTTATTCATTTGAGTTTGCTTCAAGTTATAGCATAAATAATTTTCTAGAGTCCAGTATACTCTAGAATAAAGAAGTTAGGAATTGCTCATTAGATTGAAAATTCTCAAGAACTTTCAGTTAAAGTCTTTGAGAAAAGTTGGACAAATTTCATTGTGGATTTGTATTGGGCAAGTCATATTATGGTTGACTCAAAGAAAATGGTAACTTTCTCTTACAGTTTACATCGGATTTTTCAACTCATTAGAAAGTAGTCCTCTAGTCGGGTAGAAAAATCAAGTAACTGTTGGATCAAAGTAAACCATTATATAAACATCCAAGTTAGATGTTTGAGACAACCAAACTCCAAGTTCTTCAAAACAAATTCAAGTGAATCAAGCGTTCTCAAAGTCTTGCGAGGGATAAGAATCCCACCGTCATTACTAAGTCCATGCACCAGTTATGCCTAGAAATGGACTAGTAATTTGAATCCACCCAGTTCACATGTTTGTGCCTAGATTGCACATCGAGAAACTGTGAATTAGCTAGGGATGTATTTAGATCCACCTTCATTATTCTTCACTAGTTTGTACTTTGTCCTGTTCATCAAAGTGCAAAAGCAGATAGTGTTTTGAATCATTTGGGCAAGGATGCCACCACAGAGATGAGACATGTTCTTCCAGTTCTAGAACATGACCATGTTCTTCCAGTTTTAGAACATGAGGCTCGGGGGTTGCCTACAGTTATATATAGAGCTTTATTTTCGAGGATGAAAATCTTTCCCAAGGGGGGAAGAATGTAATAAAGTAAGTCTATGATCTAGGGATCCGATGGCTTCAGACAGATCTGAAATCGGATACCGTTTGGTCACTCGTCTGTAGGACCAAAGATCTCAAGAGTAGACTCAAGCATAAGTCATGTGCTCTCATATTCAAGTAATCTACTTAGCCTAGTGGTTAAGTCTCATGGTTGTGAAGGAAGAGGTCTTGGGTTCAACTCCCATGGGGAGCATGGGAAGAGAGTTTTGCCCAAAGAGCTCTAGAGCCTTCTAACTCAAGTTAACGTGAGTTAACTTGAGTCCAGTGGACTTAACTCAAGAGGTGAGTACAACAACCACTAGTGGACTCTAGTGGAAGGTACTAAAGTAGTGGTCGAGATCACTCCAGCCACTAATAGACTCTAGTGGTGGATATGAAAGGAGTGGAGGAGATTGCACATGCACTTGTGGACTCTAGTTACATTTGTGGTCCTCATTAGTTCAAGCAGCTATATATACAGGCATAAGGTTGGGAGGAGAGTTATCTCTAAAACAAGTGGTGGTCGTAATCCTCATTCTCTTGCAGCATGCACATTACTTGTGATAGGATTAAAAGATGCATATACTTATCTCAAAGTGAGTACATATCCAAAGTAATTCATAGGTTCAATATGCAGGGTGGAAAGGCATTGAGTTCATCTTTATTCACATATGTGAAATCAAGTAAGGATGATTAGCCAAAGCATATGAGGCAAGGAAATTTATGACCAAAATTCCTTATCAATGTACTGTTGGTACTCTCATGTATGCTATATTACTACGAGACTAGACATTGTATTTGTAGTGGGAGTTCTGAGCAGATATATATCTAATACTGGCAACATGTTGGACCCAAGAAATGATAGGTTGGAGATGGTTGAACCACACCCGAAGAGGGAGGATTACGAAGTAATCCTAAACCATGACTTTTGGGGCAAGTGCTTAGTCCATCATACTCCCAGCCAATAGGTCATGAGGTCAAGTCCCACAATTGGTATCAGAGCCTAGGATGTAGGTTTTTGCGAGTGGATGGAAGGTGTACGTGTCTCTTTCAAAGGTAATCCCATAAAATATTAGAGTGTATCTTCCGATCTGTAGGTCAAATTTAGATGCATATGATACCATTGGAAAGCTCTCGGAACAAGCCTTCCAGTGGAAGGAGTAGATTGAGGATACAAGTTACCTTGAATGGGTTAGAACTAGGTTCAAGATACTGAGGTTGAGAGCAAGAAATGTCCATAGGCTAGTGACCAAGAAGCAAAAAGACAAGGTTCAAGACACCAAGGTTGAGAACAAGAAGGTGCAAGAGATTGTGCAAGGGTGATGACATCAATTCAAGGTGAGATCTATTGGAAATCAAGTCTCAAACATGCAAAAGGACTCATCCATGGGCTTTGAAAATGGACCAATCAAAACGGAGGACCCAAATTCATGGAAACAAATTAGAAGCTCCACCAAACTCAATCAAATTCAGATCCCATAAATCACTCACCAAAAAGTGCACCTACATTGATTCTTGGGTGGTTAGCTACATTCTAGGAAAAGTAAAACTCTATATAAGCATCATCCCGACTTTTTTCTTGAGTTGTATGCATTATACAAGTTTCCCACTTAGTTTAGTGAAGTCCTACACTTCAGCAAGTAGCCCTCTTTCTTGTTTACCTCATTTTGCATGATTTTGCTCCTCTCTATCTAGAGGCCTACTCAACCTTCTCCAAATCTGATTATACCACATTGTAGAACATTGCTTGAACTCTCATTCTAGTCATTTTCATTGATTTCAAGCATCATTTGGTCTCTCATATAGTTCCCTAAAGTGTTCTAAAGTTTCATGTTCTTTGCTTGAGTGAGTTGTGAGAAATTTCCAAGTTTTTGAAGGTATATCTCTGCATATAGGTTGTGCGTATTGCAAATAGCTAGCCTATTTTGCAAAGGATGGTTCTCTGAGCTAGAATACCCATTTGGGAGGATTTAAAGATTTTTATGTAGATCTCATGGACTAGCTGAAGTCTTTCAAAATTCATTTTTAGTCTCTGTACATATTCAGAGAAAGGCTTAGGATAGTGAGCACATATCAATGCTTGTGGATCTAGTGGAGGTAGACATCTTCCATTCTTGCATTGGGGTGTTAGAATCATCCCCCATCAGTGGTATTAGAGCATTTTAGAGGCTTGGAGCCATCAGGCAGGGCTACGTTGATCGAGATCTCAACTAAGCAAAGGTTAGCAAGGGAGAAACTATCAAAAGGTAAAATCAACACCTTCTAAATCATTGTTGCCAAGAACAAAGGCCATGAAAGTCATTGGTAACAAATGGGTGTACAAGGTAAATATGCATGCAGATGGGAGCATCTCTAGATATAAAACGAGGTTGCTTGCCAAAGGTTTTGCTCAAAACTATTGCATATAATTTGAGGAAACATTCACTCCAATAGCTAAGATATCCTCCATAAGAATTTTTATTTCAATTTGAGCGTCAAAATTTTGGAAGATGTACCACTTGAATGTGAAGAATGCTTTCCTAAATGGAGAGCTTCAAGAGGTAGTTTTCATGCAGTAGCCCCAATTCTTTGATGATGAGAGGTTTCCGCATCATGTATACATGCTTAAGAAGGCTCTTTACGGACCCAAAGACTTGTGGACTACTTGGTAAAATGTGGATACAATCAGAGTCATGCAAACCCATCACTCTTTGTGAAGAAGGAAGGTAGCAAAATTGTTTTCATTTGTATGTATGTTGATGATTTGATCATTACAGGGGATGATGAAGCCAACATAAATGAAATAAAGAGGAATCATGGATGTGAGTTTAAAATCTTGGATTTAGGGATTTTAAGGTACTTCCTTTGGATTGAAGTATTATCTAAAGAGAAAGGTATATACTTGATGCAAAGGAAGTACATTCTAGATCTTTTGAAGAAGTTTGGCTTGTGTCATTCCAAGACCATTTTAAATCCATTAGAAGTAAATGTTAAACTAAGTGCTCATGAAGGAGAACAAGTGAAGGATTTGACCATGTACAGTTCAATAATTGGTTCTCTCTTATATGCTACTATGACAAGACCAGATATTGTGCATGTAGTTAGAGTATTATCTCAATTTTTGCGCTTCTCTCTTACAAAGTGCTGATGGACTTCTTTGTGCTTTGTCCTTGCATGAAAAATTGGATTTGTAGCTAAATTCATGGAACTTACATTATCTCCAAGTAAGTGAGGTTTGGAACTTACAAGTCCCAAATCTGAGTAGAAATCCATGAGCCATATTGCTTCTTGAGTTGCAATAGTTAGACCTCTATATTCTGGTTTAGTTGAAGATAAAGCAATTTTTGGTTGCTTCTTGGAACTCCATGACACAAATTTTGAACCTGCAAATGCCAAGTATCTAGATGTACTTCTTCTATCATCCTTTGCTCCTGTCCAGTCTACATCTGAATAGATTTTGATTTTCAATTTAAACAATAAGGATAATAGATGCCTTCATTAACTATCCCTTTGAGGTACTTGAGTAATGTCTTTGTAGCATCGATGTGTGGACTTCTAGGTGAGTGCATGAACTGACTGGTTTCGTGTGAGTACATGATATCAAACTACCAACTAAGCTTTTCTTTAGGATCCTCAATCCGCTCACCTTCATAAACACTTAGTTTATGGCTCAATTCCAAAGGAGTATCTGCAAGCTTTGTGTTCTCCATTTTGAACTTGAGAACTAGGTCTTAGATGTATCTTCTCTGAGTTAGATACATCCCTTCATCTCTATAAATCACTTGCATACCTAGGAAATATGTGAGCTCACTTAAGTCACTAATTTTGAACTCCTTTTACATGTGTCTCTTTCATCCTTTGAATGCCATTCAGATCATCACCTATCACAATAATATCATCTACATATACACATAGATAGATAACCTCATTGTGATCCCCTTTGATGAATAGAGAAGGATCTGATTTGCTAGGTTTGAACCCTTCATCTTGAAGGTATGTAATCAACATGTAATTCCAAGCTCTAGGAGCTTGTTTCAATCCATACAATGCTTTGTTAAGTCTACAAACATAAGATGTATGATTAGGGTTTTCAAAACCTGGTGGTTGTGACATGTATACCTCTTCACTTATCCAACCATTTAGGAATGCATTTTTCACATCAAGTTGGAGGAGTTTCCAATTTCTTGCAGCAGCTACACTTATCAATGTTCTGATTGTAGTCATCTTTGCAGCTAGTGAGAATGTCTCCTCATAGTTCTATACCATGTGTTTGTGAGCATCCTTTGGCAAATAATCTTGCCTTGTACCTACAAACTGATCCATCTGAGTTTCTTTTAACTTTATATACCCATCTGCAACAAATTACCTTTTGATTGTGTGACATTAGAGCCAAATCCCAAGTGTCCATCTCCTTCAATGCATCTATTTCTTCTTTCATGACCATTTCCCAATTATGGTTTCCCTTTGCCTCTTCATAGGTTGAGGTTTCCTCTAAAATTGAGCCTTTGCCAAGTAGATTGAATGCTTTGTAACAAATGTGGAGTCATATCCATACCTTTATGGTTGTCTTTTCTCCCTTGTTGACCTTCTAGGTGCTTGGTTGGAGCATTCTCCACACTCTTGCATCTTTGCTTTGCCTCTTGACTTTCATAACTTGTAATCCTCTTCCTTTTCATTTTGGTCATCATCTATATCACTTCTTCGATCTTGGACCTGTGTATCATGGTTGCTTCCTAATTGATGAGAATCAGAATCAAGATCATATGGTAGAGTTACCTTTTGTTTATCTTCATCATACCAAGACCTGTGTTCTTCAAACACAACATCTGTACTTGTAGTGAATTGCCTGGTTGAAGGATTATAGATCCTATAACCCATCTTAGTTGAATCATACTCAATAAACTCTACCTTTGTTGCCCTTTCATCTAGCTTACCTCTTATTTGTGATGGTACATGAACATAACCTAAACAACCAAACAACTTGCAATGTCCAAGACTAGGTTTTCTTCCATACCATGCTTCATAAGGTGTCAAACCTTGGAGTTATTTGGATGGTAGTCTATTGACAAGGTACATAGCAGTTGAAATAGCCTCTGCCCAAAGATAATGTGGCAACCTCTTCTCTTGAAGCATTGTTCTAGCTAATCCAACCAATTTCTTGTTTCTTCTATCGACAATTCCGTTCAATTGAGGATAGTACCTGGTAGTCACTTCCTTTATTATACCTTCATCCTACAAAAACACACAAACTCTTTGGAGAAGTATTCTCTCCCTTCATTAGATTTGAGCTTCTTGCGTGATCTACCTGTATGGTTCTCCACATGTGATAGATACTTCTTGAAGCAATCAAACACTTCATTCTTACTTTTGATAAAGTATAGAATAGTCCATCTACTATGTTCATCAATAAATGAGACATAACACCTTGATCCTACCAGTGAAGGTTCTTGGCTTGGTCCCCATACATCTATATGTACTAAGTCCAATCAGTTGTTGTGGATGTAGCCTTTGTGGTTGAATGGTTGTATTTGTGCCTTCCCAATCTGACATGCATCATATTTGTTGATCATGTATTGCTTTGATATGTTTGCTAATCCAAGAACACTTTGATTCCTGCATATATCCTTTAAAGTTCTTTCATTCACATGAGCTAGCCTCTTACGCCACACTTCAAGCTCACTTAGGATTTGAGACCCAAAGTTGAAAAGAGCTATGTTTTTGGTTTCTCATACTTCAAAAGTAAAGAGCCAACCATGCTTCTCACCTCTGGCTATCTTCTTGAAGCCCTGACATGGATCTTCCACAAAATATCCATGTCGGGTGAATCTAACTTGCAAGCCTTTCTCAACTATTTGGACTACACTTATTAGGTTTTTTGTAATAGTGGGAACATAGAGTACCTTGCTCAGAATATTTTTCCTACATTGGAAGCTTTGACATTACCAATCTTCTCCACATTGTGCTTAATATCATCCCCTATTTGAACTTCATGTCTATGCTTTGGGCTTTCCAAATCAGATAAGAGATTTATATTGCCTGCAACATGATTTGAACATCCTAAACCTATGTAGAATAAATGATCATCTTCTTTACCTTCTTTGTGGCTTAGATTCATCAAGAGCAATGATTCTTTGGCTTGCACTTCCTTTTTGGGTCTTCCCATTGAACCAACAATTATGAGTGGTGTGGTTGGTCTTATCATAGATGGCACAAGGTTGAACATTCTGGCCTTTGGTCTTGACATGCTTTGGTCCTTTCTTCTTCCCTTTCCACTTATTCTTGCCTGCAAAGTTGGCTTGGGAAGTCTTCTCTTCATCTTCTTCCTTCTTCTTGCCTTTCAACTTCTTATCCTTCTCATCTACATATAGAGCACTAGTTGAATTACCATGATAGGATTTAGCTTCCTTTATGCTATTGTTGGCCTCTTCATTGAAGAGTTTTCCAAGAAAGATGTCTAGAGTTTGCCCATCCATGATGAGATCATAGGTTGTGGTGAAAGATTGCCATTGCTTGTCACCTCTAATCCCATTGAGAATTTTCCTCATGATGGCCTTTTCTTCAATCAGCTCTCCAATGGATGCCAATTGATCCGCAACCTCCTTGATCTTTGTAGCAAACTCTATGATAGTTAATTTAGGTGTCTTCTTCATCTGGTTGAACTCATTCCAAAGATGGTTCTTCCTTGCCTTTGTGCTAGCAGAAAAGAAAGTCTCTAGAGCATCCCAAGTCTCTTGAGATATCTTACGTCCTCTTATATGTGGTATTAGAGATAGAGTTGAGTATGTATGACCTTTTTTGAGCATCCCTTGCCTACCAAAGTGTCAGCCTACCTTTTTCGTCTTGAGTAGGTCCTCCTTTGGATCTTGGAATAGGCATTGCTTCATCACCTGATACAATCCCATATAGATTTCTTCCTTGCAAATAAGACTCCATTATGATTTTCCAAGTGCCATAATTGTGTCTATCAAGCTTCTCAATTGTTTATGGAAATCCATCTCCCATCTTGAAGTTTCTTTGATACCAATGAAAGAAAAGTTGGAGAAGCTTGGAGAGGCTTGGAAAGTTGATTTGTCGAGTGGTGAAGTTGGTATAGGAAACCAACATAGGACCAGTTGTAGCTCTTTGGATATGTAAATTAGACCTTGTAATCTTGTGGTTAGTGCAATAAAACCTAATAGGTACTTTGGAACATCAACAAGAACAAGTTGATGCAAAACAAAATAACTTGCACCTTGACTAGCTCACAAAAACCTTCTAAAAATGGATGGAAGTTGTGACTTCAAACACTGAGAGAAGCCATCACAGTAAAAATTGGAAGATATTCCTCTTAATGGAGTGTCATAAATAGGGATGGCTTGCTATAATGCATAAAACCTGTAATTTATAACAACTACAAAAGGAGCAATTACCTTAGCATTGAATTGGTGTCATCCCGATTTTGCAGGGAGCTGCAGAGAATGACCCTAAGACTGAGAAACTTGAATTTCTCTCAATCTAATGAACGAAAGGATCTAAAAAATTATACACATCAACAAGACAGTAATATCTTTCAAACAAGAGCTTAAACCTAGGATTTACATCTTTGTAGAGAGAGCAACAATCCCTACAAGTTGACATAGTTTGAGGAAGAAGGAGCAAAGAATAGAAATGGCACCAAGCAATGACCAAAGAGTATATGTATTGTTTCAAATCAACAATCTCCTTAATGTAACAATGTTGTGGAGTCTTTATATAGACTCTTGAGGATATGATCACACCTTTTCTTCATGAGTTTAAATTTGAAATTAGGCAGGTTGGTTAGTTTAGATTGATTGGAATCTTTGCCTGCAATCTACGAAAAGAGAAAATTTAAATCAAATCTTTTTTGATTGATTGATTGAGAATCAATCCAAAACACTTCTAACTCTTGGCTTTTAGGCCTTTTACTCTTTCCTTTTACAAAGAAAATACTTTGGAAATTACATAAGAGGGTGATCCTATGATCAAACTCTCAATACAATAAATGAATGCAAATAAAACTCTTAAAGAAGTATATGTGGCATCATTCAAATGATGAATTTGATGAAGAGCATATCCACCTCAAGCATAATGAAAGCTTGATGTTCCAATAGTGAGCACATATCACTCCTTGTGGACCTAGTGGAGGGCAGCCATCTTCCATTGTTGCATTGGGGTGTTAGAATCATCCCCCTTCAATATCAAGGATTACTCATTGAGGACAATGATCTCTAGAAGGGAAAGGGAGTGTTAGACTCAAGAAATTACAGGTTGGAGATGGTTGAACCACACCCTAAGAGGGAGGTTTAGGAAGTAGTCCACAACCATGGATTTTGGGGCAAGTGGCTAGCCCATCATACTCCTAGCCAATAGTTCACGAGTTTGATTCCCACACAACAAGCATTGGGAAGGGATCAAGATGATTTTGAGATATTTGGGTGGCACTAAAGACAAGTTCCTATGCTTAGGTAGAGGAAAGTCATCCATTAATTATTACATAGACTTTAATTATGATGGTTGTGTAGACAATCCAAAGTCTAGATCAAGGTATATTTTTCATTTTGTTGGAGGTGCTATCTCTTGGAGATCTCATCTTCAAAAATGTACAGTGGTTTCCACTAGAGAAGGAGGTTATGTTGTAGCAATTAATGCATGTAAGGAAGCATTGTGGCTTTCACATCTTGCTTGTGAAATGGTTCTACCTCAGCATGTACCTCGTTTGCTTAGCGACCATTCCTTTGGCTAAGAATCTAGTTTATCATGTAGAGACCAAGCACATTGCGCTGAGGTATCACTTCATTAGAGAATGCATAGCCACTGAGCGCATTATTGTTGAGAAGGTTCATAGTCAAGATCATGTAGTAGATGCTTTGACTAAAGATCTACCACAGGATATCTTTCGTCAATGATGTCACCTAATGGGGGTTACTTGATTCATGATCTTAAATAGTTACTTGTATATTGCATAACATGCCTTTGAGGTGGGAGGCACAGTTTGTATACTTGCACTCAGGTATTCTTTTTCATTCTTCATTTTCCTCCCATAGTCACTCTAGCCATATTGGCCTTTAGTGGGAGATTGTTACCATTAGTGTCCACATCAAAGGCCAAGTGGCATTTGGACACTTTTGTATATGTTCTTTAATAAAACATGTAGTGGTCTGGTCCACCATAAATTATGAGTTCGACCGCATTTGTAACACCCAAGAAACATGTGTTCATGCTCTTTATGTACTATGTGCTTTTTGTGTACTTTACAGCCCCTATATGGAGTACTATGTGTGGTATCTGGAGCTTTGCATTCTATTACAAAGATTTCATCATGGAGCTCTCAAAAAGGAGAACCCACCATGGTGCATTGTCATCGCAATACTTTAGGTGGCTCACCCTCTAATTAGGATTATAGAAACATCTTTCATAAATATGCCCCATCCATTGATACACTTGACTATATAGTTACTTCTCTTGTGGTATAGGGCCTTGTAATGCATGTATATTTTCCAAAATACGTTTATTAATAGGTGTAGACCTTGAAACTCTACCTGACTCCTTTGTGTGGTTGCTCTTTCCACATTCCCCTTGTTTTTACTTTTGAAATGCATCCTATGCTTATGTTTCTTACTTTTAGAACTCTAGTCCTCCTCATCATTTTTTGTTTGAATATCTAAGTCTCATTCAGTATCCTCCATTGATGTATCAATATCTTGATAGGAATCCATGGACTCTATATCATCTAATTTTGACTCATACTTTTTCTTTTTTGTCCTCTCCTTCTTTCTTCTAATTAGGCCAAACTAGCGCTCAGCTCACAGCTGCCTCAACCAAATCCATAAAACTTTGCTCATTGGCTAATTGTACATAACTAGCAAGAACAATTTTCAATTGCCGCCTCAATCTGCAACAAAAATAGTCTCCCACATGTTCCCAAGAGGGCCTCCGTGCCTGCTGCAACCTATTCAATAGATTTTGAAAGTGTTGTGCATAGTCTTCTAGAAGCAATTCATCCTGTCTGATCTTTCTTAATTTTTGCAAAACATATTCAGGGTTATTTTTTTTTCCTAAATCATAATAAAAATATATTTTTAAGCTATCATAATCATTAATTATGGCCATGCCATAGTGCATGAACCACGTCATTGCTTTACCCTACAATGTAGCTACAAAATGATCCTTTTTAATATTATCATTATATAGCCCCTCAAACCCATTGGCACTCCAACATGTCTCGAAGTGCCCCATGTGGTTGTTGAAATCCTAGTACTTTTTCCAACTGAACTTAGATGCACCTATTTTGGGGCTCATCAACTATAACTAGTTTGCCATTCTTCTTATTCGGGTCGTTATGCCCTCAGAATGGATCAAAATCTGGCCATGTAGGACAAACTAGGGAGAAATGGAGCCTTATTTTTTGTGGTTAATACTTGATGCAATACCTGCACCCCCCCATTGAGTAAACACCTCTCATGATGTGTGAGAACCGGCTAATCCTCTTTTAGGATGAAGTCCTATAGCTCTTCTTCACTCTCCTAGTCAGTGTCCTCTATCTGTGGTGGTTGCACAATCGATGTACCCAATGTAGTGTTCAAAATTTTTCCATCAACCTCCATACCACAAACATACACACACACACACACACACACATATATATATATATATATATATATATATATATATATATATATATATATATATATATATATATATATATATATATATATATATATATATATATATATATAGTGTGTGTGTGTGTGTATACATATATATGTGTGTGCGTATGCGCGGGTATGTGTGTGAAAATCAAAGACTCGAATCATTTTCAAAAATATAGCTCCCATGCGAGAAGAACGGAAGACTAAAAAATCTTTCACAAATATGAAGTTTAAATATTTTACGTTTTGTAACGTAGATATTTTGTGTAAATTATTTTGTACACGAAGGAAGAGTCTTCCCATAAAAAACTACAAATAAAAAGGCTAGGAAATAACTAGAATCGTTTTCCATTTTAAGTTTTCAAATTTGGTATAAAGTGGCATATGTGGAGGCCATTACAAAAAGCCCATTCCCTCACTTAGTAGACAATTTTTGTCATTGATTGAAGAGAGTTCCTTCATGCAAGACTCATGCACACGATTTAAGCTCAATTTTGAGCATGAATCTTGCATATGCTTGTGGCCTTTTAGGCATGTCATTTTTTAGACATACTTAATTGTTGAAACCTATTATTGTTATTCATTTCAAGGTGTTGAGTCTCACCTCCAGTTTTCTCTTGCATCCTAGGGGTACAATCATTGTTGGAGTTTGAGGTCTGCAGAATCATGCGAATAGCACAAGGAAGAAGAAGAAGCTTGGAGCACAAGACACAATATTGAATGTATTACCAAGAGAATGCACAAAGATAAGTAACATGTTAGGGTTATAGGCATATATACAGGCTAAGGGAAATAACTCCTAAAGAGGGAAAAAGTTCCCTGACATTCCTAAGTGTGTTCACACACATCACTACCAAAATATATCATCAAATGCCCCCTAGGAGTGATGCGGTGATCAAGGAGCTCGCACTCATGTATAAGGAAGTGCCAAGCTAAGTGGAAAGATATCAATCCACAAAAGAAAGTAAGCCCAAAGATTTGCGGAAAGCTTCAAACATCTCCTAAGGTAGAGCCTTTGTGAAAAGATTTGCAATGTTATCCTATGTGGGCACATATGCCAAACTTATCTCTCGACTAGAGAACCTCTCCCTGACATAATGATAATGCACCTCAATTTGCTTTGTGTGAGCATGGAACATATGTTTCCTTGCAACTTCCAATGTGCTCTAACTATCAATGAAGATGGTGGTGGCAAAAGATTAACCAACACCCAAGTTATCCAAAAGGTGTTTGATCCACACACACTCAACAGTCATTGTGAAAGCTACCCTATACGTAGCCTAACAACTAGAAGTGGCCAAGTAGGCTGCTTCTTGCTCAACCAAGATATGAATGAGCTACCAAGCATGAAGCAAAAACCACTAGTGGACATAGGAGTGTCATAGCAACCAACCTAGTAAGAGTTAGAAAAAGCATGCAAATCTGGTGGTAGTGATCCCCCTTCGAATGAAACAATCAAGTAGTCGGGTACCACTCAATTAGTGAAAGATGTACTTGACTACGTGCCAATGCTTGACACCTCCACAATGCATAAACCTGCTCATCTGTGAGACAATACTTAATATCTAGCCCAATTACACATAAGTAAATCAAGCATCCAACAATCGATTGATAGAGAATAGCATCAAGTGTACCTCCAGCATCATGAAGATTCAATCGTAAACCTGTTTCCATAGGAGTGGCAATAGGTTTGCAATCTTCAAGGAAAAAATGCTGCAATAATGTGTTAATATATTTTTTTTGACACAAAGCTATTCCACCATCAGCTTGCATAGATTGGATGTCCAAATAATGATGCAAATGCCCCAAATCTGACATCTCAAATGATGCATGAAAATCAGTCTTAAAATTAGTTATATGCTTCTCACTAGGACTAGTGAGTAGCATGTCATCAACATAGACAACAATGATCAGAAGCACATCATTTGCATGCTTAACATATAAGGTGCTCTCAATTGGACTATTCTCAAAACCTTGTGCAATCAGTTAGCCATGTATCTTTTCATACCAAGTATGTGGTGCTCGTGTCAAACCATATAATGCCTCTTTCAACCAGCACACTTTGTTTTCATGCCCTTTTTGCACAAAACAATGGAGCTGGAAAACATACACTTCTTCATGTAAGTCACCATTCAAAAATGCAATTTTAATGTCCAAATGATGTACATTCCAACCTTGATGGGTTACAAATGCAAAGGTTTTAGGAACGATAGTCCTTCGGCATGTAGGTCTCATCAAAATCAATGCCTCTTTCTTCAGCATAACCTTTTGCAACAAGCCTAGCTTTGTACCTGTCAACTGTTTTGTTAGGTTTACGTTTCAACTTGTATACCCATTTAGTGCCAATCGCCTTTTTGCTAGGAGGAGAATCACATAAACAACAGGTACCATTCTTCATAATAGCATCATATCTTGATTGCATAGCAACCATCCAATTTTTTGAATTTTATGCTTCATCAAAAGAAATAGGCTCATTCACATCACAAAGACTAGAGGCAACCATAGCATAGCAATCTAATGCAGAAGAAGCACTATGAGAGCCTGATTGAGTATGATATGAGAGAGCTACACCTAATTTTCTATCTCGCAAAGTTTGCACAAGCGATTTAGGCATACTTTATGTCTCCTCTATATCATCACTCTCATCAATAAGTGCATCATGTAAATATGCATTACAAACGGAATCATCTGCATCATCATGTGAGACCTATAAAGGCTGAGAAATTGCCTCATTTGGAATCATCTGCAATCATCATTTGGACCTATAAAAGTTGTGAAATTGCCTCATTTTTCCATCTATAAAAAGAGGCACAAAGTGTCATACATATCTTTGGACCTAACTGATGTTTCCTTAGTACATGAAAGGAATGGAAAAATTGCATCTTCCACCAAAAAAACATCTCCACTAACCAAAATGTGTTTAGTATGTGGATTATATAGACGATAGCATTTGCTTTCAAAACTATACCCAATAAAAATACATTTCCCTGCTTTATCATCCAACTTTCTACATTGTTGTTCAAGCACTAATGCATATGCTAGACAACCAAAAACATGCAGATGAGAAATGGATGGCTTGCAACCATGGCAAGCCTCATATGGAGTGATAGACTACAATGTTTTAGTGGGACACATGTTAAATACATATGTTGCACACATAACAGCCTCAAGCTTGAAGTTATATGGTAAAGCCTAACTTTTGACCATACACCTCGCCATCTCCATGAGAGACTTGTTCTTTCTTTTAGCAACTCCATTTTATGAGGTGTATACGGCATTTTACATGATGTTTTATCCCATGTTCAGCCAAAAATGCATGAAAATGAGAAGACATGTATTCTCCCCCTCAATCAGAATGGAGGGTGTCCATTTTACATGTAGACATATTTTTAGCCAGCACCAGAAATTTCTTGAAGCACATAAACACTTTCGACTTTTCTTTCAATGGATACACCCATCCATGCTTGGAAAAAACATCAATAAAGGTCATGAAGTAAAGGTATTTACCAAAAGAAGTGTCTGCATAGGAGCACAGACACCACTATGAACAACATGCAATTTCTAAGTAGCTCATATTGAACCACCTTTTGGGAAGGAGGAATGCTGCATTTTTTGTAGAATACAGCCTTCATAGGCATGTTTACTAGGTGCCTCAAGTTTGGATAGAGAGGATGCCATTTTAGGTTTCTACAAGTGTAGCAAACTAGAAAAATTCAAATGAACAAAGCGTGCATGTCAAAGCTTTGCATATGAGATAGCCCGAGAATCTTGAACTGCACATGCTGAATCATTCATAGATTTTGCATAGACTATGAGCTTATACAACCCACAACATAAAATGCCAAAAGCAATAATAACATTACCATTTTGACAGACCATGAATTGTACATCTCTCATCAACAAATTTTACAACCAATCCGATCTTGGATAATGTTGAAACTGATAATAGATTTTTCTTGATATTTGGCACAAACAAAGCAATTGACAATGTGAACGAACTACCATCACTAGTAGTTCGAACAATCTTACCAACTTCCATGGCTGGATAAGAGGCATTGTTGGTGCATGTGATAGTATTCCCTATAGGGGCAAGCTCAAGTTAATTGAAAAAACTATGTTGCAAGGTAATATGTTTGGTTGCCCAACTATCAAATTACCAAAAATTTGATTGATCCTAATCTACATAATCTATCAAATTGTGCTACATAATCTATTGTGGGGTAATCGATAGAATTCTCAAGAAGTATGATTTGGATCTATGATCAATCACACCAAGAGGAGGTCAATTGGTGTTGGTAGAAAATAATGATGTGTATTCAAACCTGAGCATTTTCAAACTATTTCTCATTTCAAGAAGGGTGGAGATTCCTTTTATAAATGTTGAGTAGACCTTGCATCCCTTAAAATCATGTAGATATCTCCATATATCCTGAGCGGATCAAGGCTCTAATCATCTTGATTGGAGTGCCTTGTCCTAGCTTGACTAAGATGAGATTTCTTCTATCTATAATGTTAGGATTGGCTCATGTACTTGTGAAAAACATCACGATGCGATAATGTGTGTCATTAGGATTGGGTAGCGCTTCATGCTATCTCAAATTCATTCTTCTAATACACTCTTTAGCCTCTACTTGTGCCTTATCTCTAATTCTTTGTTTCTCTTCTTTATGCTTCCATTGTATTATTCTTGGGTTCAAAAGGCTAAATATATGGATTCTAGAGATTAGAGTATGATGTATATCTACCTTGGTTTAGCCTTCGAATCACCCTTGGAGCATGCTTGCATCTTTGGGTTGAACTCTTGGTTTTAACCCTTGGGGTATTTATTCATATGAGCTCCCAATTGAATGGTCATGAACCTTAGGCTTGATTTATCCTAAGGCATGGGAACTTTAGTCTTGGGGTGTACATGAGAGAAGAATCCTCATTTGATGTAGAATGCATTTGATAGACCTTGGGAAATTGGAAGGCATGTAATCACCTTTGGGAAAATGTCCACATGAGGGAAACTTGGTTTCACTTTTGGAGAAGCTTAATGACATGCGCCCCCTTGACCTAGAGGTATATATATAGGTGGAGTTGGATGGATGGAAGTATGCTCTCTCTTCATGTGGGTGGTCTAGGCTAGCTATTTGTGTAGTCTTTCTAGTGGTACCCTTGACCTAGAGGTATATATATAGGTGGAGTTGGATGGATGGAAATATGCTCTCTCTTCATGTGGGTGGTCTAGGCTAGCTATTTGTGTAGTCTTTCTAGTTAGTACCACAGCATTCGTATTCAGAGTTGGACCATGACTTCTTCATTGATCTTATTTGTATTCAGAGTTGGACCATGACTTCTTCATTGATCTTGCTTTCACTTCACGTGAACTTTGAGATCTTTCCATGCTTTTGTGTGAATTTCCAATATCCGATTAGAGGTATCAATTGGTTCTCTTTTGCTAAAAAATTACTATGATGAGACCCCTCCCTAATGGCAAGCAGTAAGGCCATCATGTGGATCCCATTCACTCAATGCCATTGGCGGCTAATAAGTGTGTTTACGTCTGAAAGCTTGAGCCCTAGGGTAGCACGAAGGCTTCTTGGCTGCTCACATAAAAACAATCGATCTTCTTAAGATTATATTGGGTAATTGAATGTTTAGCTATGTGGGATTGTTTACCCAGATTTTCTCCCTTCGTAGCCTGGACCACGTACAAATTCTCCATTTCTATCTTTCTCCACCCTATATGTACAACATGGTTTGTGAGCTTAAGCATCCCGAGTATCCCAAGAAAAAGCTCATAAGATAGAAGATCATAGGATGAAAGCTATGAGAGGGAAATGTATTACCTCTAAGGAAAAGCAAGAACTTAAGGTCTAGAGTCCTAGAGCTCAAAGAAGAAAGAAGTTATGTTCATCTTGGAATGATACACCAAGTTGAGGGTCTTCAATCAAGTGGTCACCTGCTATTAAGCTCTATGGTCTACACGAGAACTTGAGGGGTGTGTCTCTACATCAAAGGAGAAAGCATGGGAGTTTAATATGGATCAAGCATCTTTGGGAGCATCAAATGGAACTTCTACAATCAATGAATATTGGGGAAGTACCTTGTTTCTTCTTGTTTTCTTTTAGTATTTAATTCTCTTTTACATAAATTCAACTTAGGATACATACAAGAAAAGCATATATGGATTTTATGTATCTCAAGAGGATGTATTTTCTTTCATAACCATTAGAGGATTTGTGGCATACATGAAATATGCATTGAATTCACGTTATATTGGATGATGTTAGCATAAGGATTCCACGTATGTGATAATAGAAGATAAACTTCCTCAAAAACCACATTCCTCTTTTAGAAGAAAACTATAACTTTGTTTTTGATAGATAGATAATTAAGTACGTAATGCCCAACAAAAGGAAATAGAATTTTGGAAAGAGGGAATGGCCCAACTTTACAACTTCAAATTCGAAGTATCCAAATGGATACGTTTCCTCATGCAAAAGATCAAAGGATGGACGTAGCTTCGATGGAGGTAAGTTTACTTCTAGATTGTCCACTTGTTTTGACATGCTAGATTAATGCATTTAAGAATGCATATCATATGAATAAGTTGAGATCCATATATAAACCAAGAATGATTCATGTCTCGAATGAGTAAGGTAAAAATGAATGACAAAAGGTTTTTCATTAGCATAAAATGGACTCACCTCATAAAAATGCATAGAATTTGAGTATGATAGGTTCAATATATAGCATAGAATTAACAAGGATAGAGATCACAAGCATCCAGTGGATGTAGAATCATTTATATAATGGATTTCAAATCATGAATTTCATGCATACTTTAAAGAGGGGTTCAATATTAGAACGTATGCATGTTAAGCATCTTCAAGTAAAGTTGTATAGGTTTTTGGCATAAATTAAGCATGCATTGAATAATATATGCATGGGTTTTGGGACATGCGAGAGAAATTAGGTTCATTAACTTTAAAGTTTAAGATAGGAAAATGAATTCCTCATATGAAGTCGAAATCATAAAAGTTTAATGGTATGTTGAGATTATGTGACTCGATAACCATTAACTCTTATGTTTTTTATATTTTGGCTTAATCCAAAAGCCAACAAATCTTAACATCAGATAAAAAAACCTTAAGCTTAAACGTCCTTTTTATGGATCCCCATTTCCATACAATCCATGGCATGCTTGATTAGTAAAGCTAAGGACTCAGGCTACAAGTCATCTAAGGTTTCTCTTCTTATTAACCAAAATTTACTGGTAATAAGGATTTGAATTGATATCCAAAAGATAAACTAGAAGCCTACTTGAGACCCTACATAGATGGGTTAATCTTCCATAATCATGAAAGATGTTAAGAAGTTCACAGCCCTTTAGAACTTCAACATCTGATCATTGAGGACAATGATCACACTAATGGGGGAGGAGAATGTCATAAAGTGAAAAATTAAGGCAAGAAGTGGTTCAATCATTTCATCCTTTTAAATGAAACTCATTTCTTCTCCAACAAGATCCTCTTTTTTTGACAATGAGGTATGATCCATTTTGAGCTTTGAGAAAATTGCTCCAAGAGTGAAGATTTGTAACTTGTTAGAGCATATTTGGAGAAGATTAAGATTAAAGGGTTGAAAGAAACTCTAAATACCACTACTCCAAAATGTGCTCTATAAATAAGAAGCAATTTACCAATATGATTGAAGCGATAACTATTTAGCAAAGCTTATGATTGACTATATCCTTTGAGATAGATGTCTAGTTATGTCAATAGATAATATCTAGTATGAGATCACTAGCTCTATTATCAACTAACATAGGCATAGATACCTTTGATTGCATCTAATCAAAGAAAAAGTATGATTATACTTGATAAGACTAAGGTGGAAAAATAATTCTCAATAAGCAATCCCTTAGTAAAAGCTAAAGTTATCTACACTAAAGTGAAAGTGTAAACCGGATGGTATGGGACATCTAGGTTTCCACTGTCACTAAAGTGTATTCAATGGTATGGGACATCGGATTTGAAGATAATGGAAGCTTGAACTCAAGGGTATTCAACAACATGCTTAATCAGCTTGAAAGAAAAGAAGATTGAGGTCTCATTAGTTTGATAATTTGCAAATTGAATAAGCATCAATTTCTTAGTAAAAAGTTGCAGTTTCCAAGGATGAAAACTCTTCAAACAGAGGGAAGGAAGGTATCATTGATATGATACTTCTAAACAAAATATGCATTATTTAACTCTTTCATGAAAGTAAGCATGTTTAAGGTTTCAATTCAAATAAAGTAAACACTGGATATGCAAGGATGGAACCCATTGAAGAATTCCAATTTGGTAGTAATGAAAGGTAAGTTTTCCAACAACTTGAAGCATATCCATGGTAAGGTACTTGAACATGGATAAAGATGGATAAAGAAAGTTTGGATAGGTAAGCATGAAAATGTGCTTAAGTCTTAGGGATGACATATAATTGTCAATCCCTAGAAAAATAAAACTTAAATGTTTTGAGAACATCAATAGGATGTTAAAGACTTAAGAAAATATTAAAAATCATGAAGGTATGAGTTAAATATCCCAAGAAAATCCCATGGTTAGATATAAATGAATAAGGGATATAAAGGAGAAAATACTTAGCCTTTTCTCAAAATAACTTGGCTAAAGGAATATGTGAAAGCCAAATGATCTAGATTGGTCAAAAAAATCAAGCATGTTATGGTTTGATACATTATGCCAAGAAAAAATCAAGGGTGGACTAAAAAATCTTTAAAATATAAGGCTAATTGGGATGAGAAATAGAAATCTTAGTCCTTGTTCTCATCTACAAGGCCCCAAAGGATTGAAAGAAAATATCCATGACCATAGGAAATGATCAGAGAACATTGAAAGGAAAAATAAAGATTTAGGATGCAGTTCTACATATTAGAGAAAGATTAGTTGACTGGTATGGGATAGTGGGAACTAACTCCCATTGACAATTTTTTCTGTGGCTAGAGAGAAAAGAGAATCAAGATCTAATAGAAAACATCAAGATAAGACCATTGTGATTAGGGTCTTAGGTTCATTAAGAGCTATAGAAATATACCTCCTTGAATCAATAAAATACACTTCGTTGTATTTACAAAAGGATGAATGGAATAAAATGACAATGAATCAGGTAAATCCACTCAATAGATAGAAGACATAGCAAGAGGATCTCTTCATGGTTTGATAAGTATTGTACCTCAATTAGTTTGAGGATTTGAAGGAATTGGTAAAGTAAGAAGTGATTTGTTCCTCTTCACAAAGCTTTTTTGACCTCTAAGGTATGTAATTATCTATGGTATGAACCAAACTAGTTCAAGATAGTTAGTATTGATTCTCTTTGGAAGAACTTGCAAATCTAAGACAAACAAAGAATTTGGGTAGAGACCTAGAAGAATGGTCTACCAAATAATTCCAATTCCTAAAGTCATCTTTGGATCTAAGTCTTGAAGATCATAGATTTTCTAGAAGGATTAAATTGTGCAAGAACAGGGATATGTTCTAGGGATTAATCTAAAAAAAATCAAGGATGGTCAGGTAGGAAATGAATTTTCCAAATTCAGGTTTATCATCTATCAAATCAAAATACTTGAACATGGTGCTTCAAGAAAAGTTGATTATTAGATATATGTCTACCTACCTTGATTAAGAAATGTGAAAATAGTAATTCTCTTCATTCTATTGAACATGTTTTGTCAGGGTCTCAATAGAACCACTTTGCTAAGTTTATATCTCTATCTAATTCCTACCAAATACAAATAAAGTATACTTGTATTTGAAAAGTACTATAAAAAAGTAACTCAAGTATAGGACATCTAGATATTCCTCTGTTTTTTGTTGAAAGTGGAAGATGAATCTAGTTTTTGGCTGTTTCGATAAAGAGATAGGATCTCTATCACATACTCCTAAAAGTTTTACATTTCTAACAAGGTACGAAGTGTACAAAAATGTAAGTTTTTATGGAGCCCTAAGGTTTGAGAAGGTGCCAAAAGGAAAGAATTAAGCAAAGACCACCAAAAAAGTCCACCCATTTCATTAGTCCATAAGTACAAGGCATGCATGTACATTCATTTGGACTAAGGGAAAGTGATTTGGGTAGGGATCTTGATTCCTTTTCTTTCATATTGAGGAAGTTAGTAGCCCTTATCTTATTGCAAGAAAAAACTCTAAAGAGAGAGATGACCATTTTCATAGTATAAGTCATGGTGCACGAGGGAAATATTATATCTGCCTACATTTCAAGGACAAAAATATTAAAGGGGGAAGAATGTTGTGTAATTCTTAAGTTAAGAAGGCTAAGTATAAGGATTCTAGAGGTTGGAAGATGATGTATATTCTTCTTGGTTTAGCCCTTGGATGTTCTTGAATCCTTGGTTTTAACCCTTTGGGTATTTATTCATATGATCTCCCAATTGAATGGTTGTGAACATTAGGATTGATTTATCCTAAGGTGTGGGAACCTTAGTCTTGGGAGAAACTTCTCTGAGTGCCGCCTTGGCGTGTACATGAGAGATGATTACTCATTTGATTTAGAAGGCATATGATAGACCTTGGGAAATTAGTTGGCATGTGATCACCCTTGGGAAAGTGTCCACATGAGGGACATTTGATTGGACACTTGGACAAGCCCAAAGACATGCACCCCTTGACCTAGAGGTATAGATATGGGTGGAGTTGGATGGGTGGAAATATGCTCTCTCTTCATGTGGGTGGTCTAGGCTAGTTGTTTGTGTAGTCGTGCCTAAGCACTTTAGATCCAATACGCTTGATGAAAACTTATGAACCTCTCATTGCTAACCTTGTGCTTCTTTCAAGGTGGATATCAATAAATCTAATGGTAGCACCTCATTGTACCCAAATACTATTTGAAAGGGGTGGCATTGAGTAATCTATTATAGGCCATATATATATATATATATATATATATATATATATATATATATATATATATATATATATATATATATATATATATATATATATATATATATATATATATATATATATATATATATATATATATGTATATATGTGTGTGTGTGTATGTGTGTGTACGACACCAGCCAAATGAACTCCAGAGATATGTAGTGAGCCCTTTTAGCTTGCCAAATGATGTATTAGACACCCTATGTACCTTGGAAGATTACTCTCAAAAAGATGAATCAAAACTGATAGGTAGAAGTTGAACCAAGAGTAAAAGACTTGCTATTTTAGTTCATACACATGTTCAGTGTTTTGAACAATTCTTCGATCACAATAGCAAATGACTTAATTCCTTCTGGGGAGCTCTAATTAACTTAGTAAGCTAACAATCATGAGTGATTTCATAAAAAATGATGGACTACATGAGGAGAAAAGAGTTTAGCAAATCACAACATCATCCTGACTTTCATAGGCTATAACAGTCATCAGACCAGTGAGCAAAGATATATTAATATCTCAAGATTACAAGAGGCAATGCTGATGAAATTTTGTAGCATATAATAGAAAGTATGATGATTTTATCATGCTTTAAATCATGGCAAATGATCAACTACACACTGAGAACAAGGTCTAAGAAAATCAATGTCTTGATGGAGTGCTAATAGAGAAGTGAACTATGCAGAGATATAGTCGACTTCAGATGAATATATCTCATAGTTGAAAAACCCAATTGCAATGAAAGTTTTTGGGTACGTTACAGACGTAACGATCTAACTATATCAACTTAAAAAAGTAAAAGTGATGGATCATGCTTAGAGAAATCATCCCAACAAACTCACCAAAAAAACTGAGAGATATGGCAGTGAACAATACACTCACATAGGCATGAAGATATGGACATAAATGATCATGAAAATAAATGTATATTGATTGTAAAGTACAATGGACTTACTAGTACATATGTCTGCCTTGAAACCACACTCTGATATGGCATGAAGCCCTGCTCATGGAGGTACAAAAACCACGACTAAAAGCCATGTATATATAGTGATGTTTGGAGCCCAAATTTGAATTTGAATCTCACCTAAAATCATTCTCCAATCTTTTAGTGATTGATTCTCCTACTCATTCAATCACAAATTTGTGGCTTTCTCCTTCCTACTCATCAATTGGACTCAACCACTTTAGATACTTTCACTTTTACATCAAGTAGAAGCTCAAAAATTACAAGAGTGAGTTCACAAGTAAACTCTACAAGGAATTGACATTTCCTTTAAATTTCTTTGTCTTTTGATGACTCAAGCCACCACTTAAACTTGGCATGGACTTCTTCCAATAGCTCCCGCTCAAGTCAAGTGAGCTTGAGGTCTTCAATCTTCCAAGATTACCTGTAAACCAATCATACCTTTGAATTTGCTAAGTTTTGTTCCATCTAGTGCCTTAGTTAAGATATCTGCACATTGTTCATGGGTTGACACACAAGATAGCTGAATTTCCTTGCTCACAATTTTCTCTCTTACATAGTGATAATGTACTTCAATATGTTTAGTCATTGCATGGAAAATTGGATTCGCAGCCAAGTGAATGGAGCTCATGTTGTCACCAAAGATACTTGGAGTTCCAATCTCCAATCCAAGATCTGTAAATAGTGTCTTCATCCACATTGCTTCTTGAGTAGCTATGCCCAGACCTCTATATTCAACTTCAGTAGAAGAGAGAGCAACTGTGGGTTGCTTATTGGATGACCATGAGACAAGTTTTGAACCTACAAAAGTAAGGTATCATGAGGTGCTCCTTCTGTCTTCCTTGGAGCCAGCCCAATCTACATCAAAGAACAATTTCAAACTTAAATCAGATACATAAATGTAGTATAACCCCTCATTCATGGTCCCTTTGAGATATCTGAGTATCCTCTTGGTAGCTTCCATGTGAGGTTTCCTGGTTGTGTGCATAAATTGACTTAGCACCCTCACACTATAACATATATCTACCCTTGTCAATGTGGCATAGCTTAAGCTACCCATAAGGCTTTGATAACCTGTCACATCTTCTATGAGTTCACCCTCATGTGAGCTCAATTTATGATCAACCTCCATTGAAGTACGTGCAACCTTGCAATCTTTGATTTTGAACTTTGTCAACAAGTCTTTAATGTACTTTCTTTGAGTAAGATATAGACCATGGTCCTTGGAAACCACTTCCAATCCTAGGAAGTATGTGAGTGACCCTAAGTCACTTATCTTAAACTCTTCTTTCATCTGCTCCTTGACTTTCTTGATTCCATCTACATCATTTACTGCTAGTATAATATCATCCACATACACACACAAATAGATGACTTCATAATTACTCCTTTTTGTGAATACTAATGGATCTGCCTTGCTAGGTTGAAATCCTTTTTCCTACAAGAATGAGACAAGCTTGTGATTCCAAGCCCTTGGGGCTTGTTTGAGTCCATATAAAGCTTTATTAAGTTTACACACATAATCAGGATATATGTGATTCTCAAAACTAGGTGGTTGTGCCATGTATACCTCTTCTGTTATCCATCCATTAAGAAATGCATTTTTTACATCCAATTGAAGTATCTTCTAGTTCTTGGAAGAGGGAATACTAAACATGGCCCTAATTGGAGGCATCTTTGCCATAGGAGAGAAGGTCTCCTCATAATCAATTCCTTGAGTTTTTGCAAAGCCTTTTGCCACAAGCCTTCTCTTATACCTATTAATGGAGCCATCGAGTTTTTCTTCAATTTGTAGATCCATCTTGAGCCTATCACTTTCATTGATGAAGACTTGGGAACCAACTCCCAAGTTTTATTCTCCTCAAGAGCTTCAATTTCTTCTTCCATTACATGCCTCCATTTTGATTTCTTCTCTACTTCTTCAAATGTTGAGGGTTCCTCTTGATTTATGCCTATGCTAGATAAATTGAATGTTTAGTGAATAGAGAAGTATCAAATCCATACCTTTCTCCTTTTCTTTTCTCCCTCATGGAACTCCTTAGGCCATGATGTGATGATTCTGCCTCTTGTCCAAGTTCCTTCATTTTTGCTTTACCTTTAGACTTCTAGATTTTGAGTTTTTCATACTGAGTTGCTTCATCATCTTTTGAGGTATGCTGCTCTTTAATTTTAGGAGGATTATCCTTAACAAGTTTTGGAAAATCTTCTTTAAGATCATAAGATAAGTTGACCTTTCTACATGAATCTTCATACCAAGAACTATTCTCATCAAATTCTACATCTCTACTCACCAAGAACCCTTTGGTTGTTGGGTTGTATAATCTGTAGCCCCTTTGATTGTTGTCATATCCAATGAATACACACCTTTTTGCTTTGGGATCCATCTTCCCTCTAACCTCTGAAGGAACATGAGCATAAGCAATACATCCAAAAATCTTACGATGATACAAGCTTTGTATTCTTCCATTCCAAGCCTCATATGGTGTCATGCCATCAAGTGATTTTGAAGGTAACCTATTAATCAAGTAAGTGGTTGTGGATACAGCTTCAGCACATCAGTAATTTAGTAAGTGCTTCTCATTTAGCATAGACCTTGCAACTTCAACAATTGTCCTATTCCTTCTTTCTACCACTCCATTTTGTTCAAGAGTGTACCTTGTAGTAATCTCTCTTTTGATTACCCTCTCTTGAAGAAAGCAATCAAGTTCATGGGAGAAGTACTCTCTCCCTCCATCTAACCTTAGCCTTTTTTATGTCTTACCTATTTGATTCTGAGCCAATATCTTTTGAAGCATGAAAAGACTTCATCTTTGTGTTTCATAAAATATAATATAGTCCATCTACTACAATCATCAATGAAGGAGACATAATACCTTGATCCAGATATTGAAGCATCCTTGCTAGGTCCCCATACATCTGTATGCACCAAATCCAAAAGATCTCCATGCATATATCCTTTCTTCATGAATGGTAACATGTGAGACTTTCCAAATTGACATGCACTACACTTATAAATCATGTGTTGTTTTGACAAATTAGGGATTCCAAGTACACTTTCATCCCTATAAATTTGCTTTAATGTTCTTTCACCATATGTGCTAACCTTTTGTGCCATACTTCCAATTATGTGAGTGTCTAACTACCATAATTAAAGAGAGCAATGTTTCTAGTGTCTTGTAATTCAAATGTGAACAATCTACCTGTCTTTTCACCCTTTGCAATTCTCTTAAATCCTTGACTTGGATCTTCAACAAATGCTCCTACTTTTGTGAACCTAACATGTAGGCCTTTCTCCACAATTTGTTCTACACTTATCAAATTCTTTGTGATGGTAGGGACATAGAGTACCTTTCTAAGTAGGTTGATATTTCCGTCAAGTTCTTTCACATTTCCTATCTTTTCCACCAAGTGCCTTGTATCATCACCTGTCTATACTTCATGCTTGTTCCTTGGATCTTCTAAATCTGGTAGGAGGGCCACATTTCCTGCCACATGATTGGAACAACCTAAATCTATGTAGAAAACATGCTCATGAGATTTACCTTGTGGCAAGGCCATATTCATGATTAGCAATGAGTCCTCTTGATTTTATTCTTTTGTGTAAGTTATTGAACTCTCTTCTTCCCCTATTGCCTCCTTGATAGTTTGAATGGTTGTGATTGTTGTGGTAGCCATTGAAGTAGTTGTTCCTTCCTCTAGAGTAGCCATAACTTCCTCTATTGTATCCTCTGCCTCTTTGATTACTGGAATTCCTAAAGCAATTTTCAGTTGTATGATTAGTTAATCCACAAATAGAGCATGAATTAGAGTCTTGGGATCTTCCCCTGCCTTGCCTTCCTCCTTTGTCTCTACCTCTACCATGTCTTCCTCTACTTGCATAGTTAGCTTGATGTGTACCTGCTTCATCATCCACTTTCTTTCCTCTTCCTTTGTTTTCTTTGGACTTTCCTTTATCAGTATACAAGGCAGAAGACTGATTACCTTTGGAGCTTTGTCCATTCTTGATAAGCTTGGCCTCTTTATTAAGTAATTGTCCTATGAGTGTATTGAAATCTAGTACATGCATATCCATGTATAGATCCATAGTTGTGGTGAATGCTTCCCACTTGTCATTTGCCTTAAGGCCATTGATAACCTACTTACAATTTGCTCTTCCTCTATTACCTCTCCAATGCTTCCCAATTGATGTGAAATGTCCTTGAGCTTTGTGAAAAAATCAATCACATTTTTTTTGGCAGCTTTCTTGAGAGTTGTGAAGTTTAACCATAGTTGACGCTTCCTGGCCTTTGTACTTGAAGAGAAGAAGGCTTCAAGTGCATTCCACACTTCTTGAGATGTTTTAAAACTTCTAATATGAGGCAACAAAAAAGCTAAGATAGAGTTGAGGAGATAAGACCTTGCAAGTGCATCCTTGGAGCACCATGTGCTCAATCTTTCTTGCTCTTCTTGTGTTGGTTGACCTTTGTTCCTGAAACTTAGCATAACTTCATCTCTATATATATAACCATATAAATTCATGCCTTGAAGATAAGCTTCCATCCTTCATGACTAGGCTGAGTAGTTACCTCTATCCAATTTGTCAATTGATGAAGGAAATCCATCTGCCATGTTGTCCAACTTTGCTTTGATACCACTATGAAGATATGGATTTATACTTGATGAAGATGAAGTGGTGCTGCAAAATATTTGCACTACACCAGCCAAATGAGCTCGAGAGATATGTAGTGGGCCCTTTTAGCTTGCCAAAGGATGTATTTGGCACCCTATGTATCTTGGAAGATCACTCTCAAAAAGATGAATCAAAACTAATAGGTAAAAGTTGAACCAAGGGTAAAAAACTTGCTATTATAGTTCATACACCTGTTTAGTGTTTTGAACAATTCTTTGGGCATAGCAGCAATTGACTTAATTCCTTTTGGGGAACTCTAATTAACTTTGTAAGCTAAAAATCATGAGTAATTTCATAAAAAATCATGGACTACATGAGGAGAAAAGAGTTTAGCAAGTCACAGCATCATCCCGACCTTCACAAGTTGTAGCAGTCCTCAGACCAGTGAGCAAAGATATATTAATATCTCGAGATTCCAAGAGGAAATGCTGATGAAATTTTGTAGGCATATAATAGACCATATGTATTGATTCTATCATGCATTAAATCATGGTGAATGATCAACTACACACTGAGAACAAGCTCTGAGAAAATCACTATTCTGATGGAGTGCTAACAGAGAAGTAATCTATGCAAAGATATAGTCGACTTCTAATGAATATATCTCATGATTGAAAAACCCAATGGCAATGAAATTTTGTGAGTATATAATAGACTTAAGTTGCTAACTAGGCCAACTTAAAACACTGAAAATTATGGATCATGCATGGAGAAATCATCCCTACAAACTCACTAAAAACTGAGGGATATGGCAATGAATAGTACACTCACATAGGCATGAAGATATGGACATAAATGATCATGAAAATAAATTTATATTGATTGCAAAGTATAATGGACTTATTGGTACATATGTGTGCCTTGAAACCACACTCTGATATGGCATGAAGCCCTGCTCATGGAGGTACAAAAACCACGACTAAAAGCCATGTATATATAATGATGTTTGGAGCCCAAATTTGAATTTGAATCTCACCTAAAATCATTCTCCAATCTTTTAGTGATTGATTCTCCTACTCACTCAATCATGAATTCGTGGCTTTCTCCTTCCTACTCATCAAGTCGACTCAACCACTTTAGATACTTCCACTTTTATATCAAGTAGAAGCTCAAAAATTACAAGAGTGAGTTCACAAGTGAACTCCACAAGGAATTGACATTTCCTTTAAATTTCTTTGTCTTTTGATGACCCAAGCCACCACTTAGACTTGCCATGGACTTGTTCCAACATGTGTGTGTGTGTGTGTCTATGTTTGTGTGTTTGTCCCAATTAGAACATTTATTATCAACTAGTTTTGCCAATACATTGCATAGGATCTTATTTGTGCTTTCAACCTATCCAGAATATTTATTATCAACTAGTTTTGTCAATACATTGCATAGGATCTTGTTTGTGCCTTCAACCTATTCATTTACCTGCAGGTGATAAGGGGGTGATCTCTTATGTATCACATAAACTCTTGAAGTAGATACTAAATGACCTCATTCAGAAAGTGTGTGCCTCTATTATTGACTAGCTCGATGGGGAGTCCATATCTAGTGAAGACATTTTCAAATAAGAGCTTCGTAGTGGTATGTGCATCATACTTATGTATGTCTCTGACTTCTACCTATTTGGTTAAATAATCTACAGCAATAATGATATATTCTACATGAGAGCTTCACTTAAGGGGATTGATGGGTCCTACAAAAGTATATTCCCCACTTAAGAAATGCACGTCCTCTCATTATGGGTCATAATGGCATCATATCATTCGAATAGGGTACTCAGCCCTCTGACAAGTGTCACAACATTTCATATACGCATGAGTATCCATATGAAGGGTAGGCCACCAAAGACCTGAAACTAGAATTTTCTTAATTACACAATCGAGTCCAAAGTGTCCACCTACAACATTGTTGTGTGCATTTTCTAAGATTTTCAAATAGACACTCATGTACACATGTCATATGTAATTGTGTCTACTGCACTTGTACAAATGATCTCCAATTACTACAAGGACTTGGGCTACTTGAGCAGGGATTCATTTTTTCAATAAAGTCATATCCTTGGAAAAAAAATTTGTTTTCAGAAAATTTAACCAAAGAGTTTTTGTATTAAAAAAAATTAACCAATGGAGTGCTCTATTCCGGTACTAGAGAAATATATTAAAGAGTTGTGTGCTAACCATGCTTTATCGAACTATGAACATTAGACTCCATTGTGGGCCAACATACTCTTAAGGATTCCAAAGTTTGCATTGTTCTATGTTTAGAGTAGCAATGTCCAGGTGCCCCTGCATGTGCCTACTGCAACCACTTATGGTATTTTTTTGTCATCCACACAACAAGATGATACTCCTTGGTTGTTTTGCTCACATTTAATGCTATCTGCTAGTATTTGATACTTTTGCAATCTTATGACTTACCTCTCATTAGTGCTTACACTCTTGTTTCGAGGTCCGAAAGCCAAGATGGATACTAACTTCTGTGCCCACTTAGGAACCACTTCTAAAGTGGACGAATATACATCTCGAAGTTCATCCAATATTCTTCAAGTAATTATCTTGAAGTGAGTCATGAGAAGTCACTGGCTTGTAAGTGGGTTTTTCCTTTTCTCATAATTACTTCAACATCATATTCCATTAGTAAGAGACCATCTTACTCATCATCCGATATTGCAAAGTGTGTTGACCAAGTACAATAAGGCTTGATGATTTCTACAGAACTAGAACTTGAACTTGTTGACCAAAAGGTCATATCAAAACTTCATAACTATGTAAATTATGGCTAGTCCTTCGTATTCTATTGTCATGTAATTCCTCCTTACGGCATTCAATTGTCTAGTAGCATAGGCTATATAGGTAAGTCTATATTCCCTTCATCTTTGGGTTGTGCTAACATGCATCCATAGTAGTAAAATTGGAAGCATCTACATGGACATGAAATGGTTTGTTCTGTGGAGTTGTCAAAATTGGTTGGTCATAAATAACTTTTGACATTAATAAATCCACTCAAAATTGGTTAACGGGTTGTATAGTGGTTTAGCTATTTTAACGTACATGTGTATGAATCTTCTACTCAGGCTAAGTATTGCCCCGGTAAAATGGTGATTAACAACATCTCCTCCGCTGTTCCACTATCAGTGTGAATGTTAAACAGAGATGGAACCTTGCGAAATTCTTGACCTTGCAATCTCATGCCATGGGACGGGACTCCATAATAGATTATACAATCACAGAATGGCCGCCCAAGGTAGATTGGAGATGACGAGCTGAGTTCATGAACTTTCACTTGATTGAACGATAAAAGCAGAGACTAAAGGAAGTACGGTCCTCGAACGCCATTACTTTTATTGCCAGGAAAGAAGAATAATTACAAACATGGAAAGCTTGACGCAGAATCCGCAGTAGCAGACATCATGATGCATCCTGCTATCAGAATCGCCATATCCTACCTTTTGCAATTTACAGGCAAAATATACCCTACGGACCGTACGATCTCTCTTCCCAAAAGAGGATGCGGTTAAATGGATTCAGAATTCACACAAAATAAGATTATACAGTTCCTATGTATCAGTACGGAAGGAGGTGAAGCGGGAACACTGGTAACCACGATTCAGAAGCCTGTATTTCAAGGGATATATGACGCTTCATTTGCCAAGCACAGATTTCAACCACCAGGTGCCCTTGTCGTTGTCCCCTTTCTTTGCTGACTCCATCGCACTGTCATCATCATGCGGTGTTTTCCGCAGTTGAGAGACATCGTAACCTTCTTTCTCTGCATGCGCTAACATCTGGGAATAGATCTCCTCGTCCAAATGAGGCGTGCGGCTTAGTACCTGGAATACAGTGATCGAACGTGAAAACAGGATCTTGATCGACACGTAGAAGTCACACCACAGATGACTTCTACAACAACCTTTCTATGAAAGGGTTGCCTACATATCATACGCATAATCCACACCAAGGTCTCATGAACGCTCCATTGATATACTCAGTAAAACTTTTCCGTTAGCATAGGGGAAAAAAAAATTGGTGCACGATGTATAAACAATAGATGAAACGCTGAAACTGATGATGCCGAACGGGCTATGTCTGCAGCAGTAGTTTAGCAGAGTAGCAACGGAAGCCCTCTACATGCATTTCTAAAATGTGAGAGAAGTTAGTCATCACTAAAAGACAGTCTTACCCAGAGGTATCGCCTCGACGGCTGGCCTACGAGGGCCCATCGATAATCAAGATCGAGGAGCATGATCCAATAGTCTCCATCCAAAGGGAAAAGGGGAAGGAAAGGTGGGATCCAGAATCGGACCTTAAGCTTGGCCTCTTCATTGCTAGGATCGACCTTCCGGGCCTTACCTTCAATGGAGGCTCGCTTGCCGTCCAACCATGTCTCGTTCAATACATGCACAGTGCCATCAGGTTGTAAGGTGTAAGTTGCGCAGGTGTTCCTGCCACCTTTCGGCTGGAACCGCGACGGCATGCTAGCAATTTCATACCATTTGCCCTGGTAGCGCTCGAGCTCAACACCTTTAATAACATGAAGAGCAGCTTCCTTCTCTCTGCCGAACACCATGACTGCACAACCTGCAAAAACTCAGAATGGTACCTCAACCTTGGTGAACTAGAGCGAGATACGGATCAACAATGCGTATGCTCTGAAAATCAGCAGGATATATATCGATTCTGAATCAGGGGGCTATGTAAAATCGTACCGCGTCAGTACCGTGTGCTTGATAGATCCTACAGAAATCTGACGAGCGCAATGTCGACCTGTGTTTCGTACATATTCAGAGGGCGGAGATGCCCGCAGAATTCTCGACATCACATCCTCTCTGCAACGTGTCCACATAAACACCACAAAGGGAGAGCCCTATGTCCAGTTGCGTGTTTCATGAGTTGTATCGTTCGACCATACGCTAATAGAGTGACATCATGCATGAGAAGTTCTTTTTTCATGTTGGAGGTTTTTTTTCTTTTTTAGAGTGTAATGAATTGGAAAGACACACACCCGATGTCGTAAGGTAGAGGCACTCATTTTGAGGAACTATGAAGCATCTAGCCCTAGGCGGGACTTGAACCCTGGCCATCTGCCTAGGAGTACAAGGCACATCAGCTAAACCACGCCCGCTGGATTGTTAGAGGTTTTTTGCGAGCCACAATATTTATGAAATTCTAAATTCACACCAAGTGGCAGAAGTAAAGGTGGGTTTAGACTGGGAGGTATGGAACACTCGTACTTTTTGGATGCCTCTAGTGTGTTGTGTACATAGAGCGGTCGACAGTTTGAAAAATAAGGTGTTTAAAGCTTTTTTATTGGTTGGATGGGCAATTTCACCAATGAGCACTGATTGTCAGTTACGCACACTCTTGTTCTAAGGGGTTGAGGCCGTCCTAAATTTTGTGGACTCAAAACAATACAAAGTTTTTTGTTTTCAATAACATTCATACACGTGGACGACAAAAATGTGATGCCACTCTGTGTGAACCCACTATAACTTTTCTCAATCATAGTGGTTTTAGGTTGAGGAAAGATGGAGGTAAACTCTCCCATAACAAGAATATAGAGACCAACGACTGCAATGAATTTTTGGATGAATCCAATGAGAAGAATGGTTTTTTGTTTTCTGCCACTCATATTAGATGGAGGACTTCACGAGAGAGACTCTCTTGCCTTGTGGTATAGGGCATGCTCATATAGTTTCAAATCTTGTGGTATAGGGCATACTCATATAGTTTCAAATCTTGTGGTATAGGGCATACTCATTATCAATCTACAGAGAGAATAGACCTCTACCTAGTACAATCGGAAGTAGTAAACAAATGGTATGGATGGGCATCAACTCAAGTAGATGAACACTATCTCCTGATAACCTTCCAAAGAGCTCCCCAATCGTGATCTATCTCACCAAGTTCCATAAGCCGTCAAGTCCATCACTTTGTGATCACTCCATCCATGATAGGCAATCGGGTATCTCTCAAGGATACGTGATCAAAAAGCTCCACCGAATAACGATCTTGTCCACTCCACCAACAAATGATTGGGTGTCATTGCCAAAATCCGATAAAATCGTTGAATGGCCAAATCGAAGGTGATCAAGAATCACTCAAAGAAACTCTTCCAAGCTAAGTAATTCTTCCAATCTATGATAGGCACACCCTTAGCCGATAGGAAAAAATGGTTGAATCACAAAACTCACTCATTATTTATCCTATTAATGCATGATTTGCATAATTTTAAAGCTCTCGACAAGTCTACAATCTACAATAGGAAAATACAAAAGAAAGGCATTAAGAGGACAATAAAGAGGTCATAAACGTATGAGAATGCTTCCTCTACTTGCTTCCATCGCCTAAACAAGTGTAAAGTGCTTCAAAAGGATGCAGACATGCTAGATAGTACATCAATAGACTTTAAACTAGTGTCACATCTCCAAAATCAGGAAATATATACACTCAAAATATGCTTTGGTGGGATACTTATTAAGTACATATGTTATACACATAACAACCTCAAGCTAGGAGCTATGTGTTAAAGCCGGACACCTCACCATTTTCATGAGAGACCTATTCTTCCTTTCAGAAATACCACTTTCTTGAGGTCTATATGCCATGTTATACCAATCCCCCCTCAATCAGAATGGAGGGTGTTCATATATTCCCCCTCAATCATAACCAGTAGGTGTTTAAAGCACATAAACACCTTGGACTTTGTTTTCAATGGATAAACTCATGCATATGTGGAAAAATCATCAATAAAAGTAATAATTCTGAAGGTATCTGGATAGGACATCTAGCTATCTCAACCAAACGTCAATTCTTCCTCTTTGCAACACCATTTTGTTGAGGATTGTGTGTGCATGTAAAGTGCCTCTTTATGTCATTGCCCTCCAAGTACTTTGTGAATTCCTTGGAGAAATACTCTCCCCCTCCATCTGACCTCAATGTTTTGATGTGTGCATCACATTCTTTGTCAACAAGGGACCTAAACTTTTGAAAGCATGAAAACACTTCTGATTTTTCCTTGATAACATTTAGCCATACTGTAAGGAATTGAACTCACAACCTCTTGGTTAGGAATGTGATGGGCTAACCACTTGCCCCAAAAGCCATGGTTGAGGATTACTTCATAATCCTCTCTCTTAGGGTGTAGTTCAACCATCTCCTACTAAGATTATGTTACATTCTTCCCCCCTTGGTCGATCATTGTCCTCAATGATCTACTCTTGTATCCCTCTAGCCTCGGTGATCAGTCCCTTGAACTCCCTAGGTGCCCTTGAATTGATGTTCCTCAACCTCGCACAGTTTCTTGAACCTTGTTCGCAACCTTGGTCTCTTGAACCCTTGCTCTCAACCTTGGTGTCTTGAACCTTCTTGTTCGCAACCTTGGTGTCTCGAGCCCTTGTTCTCAACCTCAGTCTTGAACCTTGTTCTCACCCATGCTTGGTATCTTGAACACTCAATCAAGTGCCACCCAAGGATTTCCAAGGAATTCACACTTCCAAACTAGCTCATTGGAAAGCTCGTTCCGAGAGCTTTCCAACCGTATATCACATGCCTCAATCCGACCTACGGATTGAGAGATACGCCCCAATCATTGTAAGGTCCATCCTTGAAACCGATGTGCGCGCCTTCCACAATTCCTACCCTTTCACATAGAGGATGCCCAAGCGCCTTTTTTAGAGGCCATTGGATCATTCCACTTTGCCCAAGCCTACTTCCTAGGCTCTGATACCAATGTAAGGAATTGAACTCACAACCTCTTGGTTAGGAATGTGATGGGCTAACCACTTGCCCCAAAAGCCATGGTTGAGGATTACTTCCTAATCCTCTCTCTTAGAGCGTGGTTCAACCATCTCCTACTAGGATTATGTTACACATACCTTTCTTGAGTGTTCATCAATGAAAGTGACAAAGTATCTAGCTACTCCCAATGAATCCTCTCTACTAGGGTCCCATACATCTGATTGTATAAGCTCCAAGATCTTAGAGGATCTGTACTCACTCTTTGGAAATGGCTTCCTTGCTTTCTTACCTAGTTGACAAGCATCAAAAAACTCATGTAGATCTTGGCCTTCAAGATTTGCTAGTACCTACACTAAACCAGATTTGCACATGCTTTTTAACTTGGGAATATTGATATGTCCTATCCTCTTGTGCCAAAGGTCAATCTTTGCAATCCATTTGTTACCAATCATCACATAACATACCTTCTTGTGTGTAGAAGCAACATCTAAATGTGCTTTCTTTCCTTCCCTTGGAAATGATCTTGCATCCTTGCTTCACCATGCACCCTTTTGCATCAAATATAACTTGCATACCTCTTTCTACCATCCATCCTAGAGAAATAAGGTTCTTGGAAATAGATCGAACATGGAGCACATCTTTAAGAGTCTTGATAGATTTACCTTCACCTAGCTTCACATCTCCCACATGTGTAATGGGATGCTCAATATTATCTCATGTCTTCACACAACCTTTTGAGCTTGGGACCTGCATATGAACAAAAGATTCCTCCATACATCACATGTGATTAGAGCATCTAGAGTCTATCCTTGGGATCACTAGTGTATCCATGTCTCATGGCTAGGAGGGTCTCCTTCTCATCATCCCTCTTGGAGTTGTTAGCATAGTTCCCTTACTCCTTCTTCTTATTGCCTTTGTCATCCTTTAACCAATAATTTGAAGAAATATGATTCTATTTACCACATATGAAGCAAGTTTTACCTTGATGAGGCTTGTTCTTCACTTTTCCTTTCTTGCCCTTCCTTGAAGATGATGCCTTGCTATCTCCTTCTTAATCCGAATCTTCTTCCTTGGATTGCTTCCACTTGATTTTTCCTCCTTTCCCCCTCTTGCCACTCTTGCCTTTGCCTTTTCTAGCATATAGGACCTGTGAGTGATCATCCTTCTTAGATGTGTCTCCTATGGGAACCTCTTGTGCCACTAGGTATGGGATCAACTCCTCAAGAGTTGGAAGAGGATCTCTATACAAGATGGTAGTAATAAGGGGTTTCCACTTGTCTTCCCCTCTTAGCCCATTGAGATTAATCTACACAAGGCCTTCCTCATCTACTTTGCATCCAATGGATGCCAATTGCTCCCTCAAGTCCTTCACCCTCAAGGTGTAGTCAACAATAGATTGACCATTACCCTTTTTCAAGGAATGGAGTTCATTCTTAAGCTGCATCTTTTTGCTTCTTGTGGAAGTGTCATATATCTTTTCTAAGGCTTGCCAAACATCTCTAGCATGATCAAACTCTATTATATGACCAATCAGAGTGTTAGAGATTACTTGTGATATGTAGAAGATAGCTCTCCTATTCCTTTCCTCCCAATCCTTCAACATCTTCAACTCTTGATTGGTGACCTTTGGATCTTGGGGATCCACATCGGGCTTATCTTCATCTCCACACACAATAGGCCATCAACCTTTGCTCATGAGGTAGTTCATGACTCTAAACCTCCATGGCTAATAGTTTTCTTTGTGAAGAAACTCCAACTTTTTACCTAGACCTACTGTAATGAATGGAAATTAGGGTTACATTGAAATGTACCTCTTAGCCTTGATGTCCAATCTTCTTTGTCCCTCTTCTAGAGTCTTCAAAGGATGTTTCCTACTTTGGTACCAACTTGTGGAATTTAATCCCTCATATTTGCACACTAGAAGTGAAATGTATGCATACATGATGAATGTCATTGCACATCAAGGGCCAGATTCTTATGAGGAGGCAAAGACCAAACCATAGTGGAGGAAGGATATGTATGAAGAGTTCAAAGCTCTTAAGGAGAACAACACTTGGGAACTAGTACCCAAGAAGGAAGGCATGAAGATAGTCCAAAACAAGTGGTGTACAAGACCAAGAGGAATGCAGATGGTAGCTTGGCAAGGTACAAGGCTAGACTAGTAGCCAAAGGCTTCACACAGACACAAGGGGTGGATTATGAGGAGACTTTTGGAGCTCTCATAGCCCTATGTGCAGCAAGGAGGTGGCCTATCTACCAGATGGACATAAAGAATGCTTTCTTGAATGGTGAGTTACCAGAAGTGTTCATGGAACAACCTCAAGGGTATGTAGATCCAATGCATCCTACCTAGGTTTACAGGTTGAAGAAGGCCTTGTATGGCTTAAAGCAAGCCCCAAGGGCTTGGAATCGAAGGCTAGTGAAATTCTTGAAGAGATGTGGTTTCTCTCCAAGTGATGCAGATCCATCCTTGTATATGAAGAAGACAAATGACAAGATATTTTTGATAAGCATATATGAGATGATCTTCTTGTCATAGGTGATGATGATGCAAAGATAGGAATATCAAAGAGAAGCTTGGCAAAGAGCTCAAAATTTCAGATTTAGGTGTGATAGAGTACCTTCTTGGCATTGAGGTGATCTATGGGAAGGAAGGTATCTATCTCTTTCAAAAGAAGTATCTTCTAGATGTGTTGTTTAGGTCTGGCATGGTAGATTGCAAACCAATAGCTCAACCTATGGATTCAAATGTCAATTTAGGCAAGGAAGATGGTAAGAAAATAGAAGACCTTACACCTTACACTATACAGGAGCATTGTGGGATCATCAATCTATGCTATAGTCACAAGACCTGACTTGTGCTACATAGTTCGAGTTCTATCTCAGTTCATGCATGCAACCACGTATACACATCTCAATCATGCAAAGAGAATGTTAAGGTATGTGAACATTATAGTTAATCATGGGTTTCTATATAGGTATGATGAAGAACTTCAAGTAAGAGCATGAAGTGATGTAGATTGGGCAGGGAGTGTTGATGATGGAAGGTCAACTTCTAGCTATGTTTTCATGCTAGGTACAAAAGCAATTTCATGGACGAGCAAAAAATAGCCCACAGTTGCATTGAGTTAAATAGAGGTTGAATATAGAGCTTTAACCCTCATTACATGTGAAGCAATGTGGCTTAAGGAGCTCTTCAAAGATTTTGTATACAACTTCGATCGATTCCATTGTATGGAGATAACATGGCAAGCCTACATCTTGCTAACAATCCCATGTATCATGCAAGGAGCAAGCACATTGAGGTCCATTACCATTATGTAAGGGAAAATGTTTCAAGTGGGGACATTGATGTTCATTTTGTAGGTACAAAGGAATAAGTTGCAGATATCTTCACCAAAAACTTGGATGTGACCAAGTTAACAAAGTTTGCAAAGGCTATGAGCTTGCTTGATATGGACACTACCACCTTAAGCTTGAGGAGGAGTGTTGAAAGTGTGAACTATGCAAACTTTAGGTGGAAAAAGGGGTCAAAAGATCTTAATGTGAACAAAAGTCACGATTCAAATCACTAAGGGCAGTCTCAAGGTCAGGCAAGTTTGGACAAGGCAATCCTACGGCAGTGGAAAAGTCAAGAGAGGCATCCAAAAGCTATAAAAGAAGGTGAAGAGTCATCAAATGCATGGAAGTCTTGTAGATCATTGAAGATCAAGAGACATATACTCGAGAAGGCTCAAGGAGAGAGTCATTCAAGGCTTAAGGGGCCAAAACACAACTGTCCAAGCTAGTAAAAATATAGAGGAGGGCATGCATAGAGGACGAGCTATCAACCCCACAACCCCTCTAGTCTTTTGTAGGTATAGACATAGTCTACTTATAATAGTTGTAACTATTTTTGTACATATCCAATTCAAGAGATTTAAGGTTCATTCTATAGCTTATATCTTACTTTCCCTAACTGGGCTTCTTGAAATCAGTTTTATGTGCAAAGAAATTGGTGTATCTCTATAACCCTAATTCTTGCATATCCTACATCTCTACATAGTATGTCTTGTACAAAGTTGTTGACTAACCTAAACAGATCCATTTGAGGTGTTCTATAGCTTTTTGGAAGGCTTATGAACCATACTAAGTGTGGCTAAAAGCTTAGGTGATTTGGATCAGTGTAAGGCAGGGGAATCAAAGTTTTGTTGCACGATAGTAGAAAAGTTGTATGAAGGGACCTAAGTGATGGGTTTATGTCACTTCTAGTGTGCAAATTTGAGGGATTAAATTCCATCATAGATCTCCCTCCTCTTAGGATTACCAAAGAAAACATTGGTAAAGGACTCTTTATGAATTAGTAATTTTTTACCTTACCATCATAGTCCATTGTAATGTCATTTTTTCTTTGTAAAAGAATAGTCTTTAGATCTTTTTACATTTTATAAGTTCAAACAGCTCCTTCTTAGGCTATCAATCTTTCACAATCAAAATTCTCTTTTATAAATAAGATCAGTGATAGCAATCATGTAATCTTTTTGTCTAAGTATGTATTTGGGATCAAGAAGCTATTTCCTTACATTATTAGATTATATCCTCTTGAAGTCAAGAGATACTAGCATGAATCATCATCTTTCTCAAGGCTCTTATTCTCCTAGCACAAGACTTTTACCTTATAAAAACCTTTTGGATTCCTCTGACACTCATAGCCTAAACCTTAGAGGATGGGTTGTATCCGAAGGAATTTTTAAGGATCTCATAAACCTTGGAATTTATGCAATTGATCCTAAGAATATGCATGTCAAGATAAACCCACCTAGATCTATTATTTGAATGAATTCTATTGATTTTAAGAAATTAAATGCTTATGATTAGGTAAGTAAATCCTATCGAGCCTAAAAGCTTTTTAGTTTTAATTAGCTTGATCATTTCATCAACTCGAACTATAAACACTAACAATTGAAAAGATTAATGGAGAACCAAAAATTTAAAAGCAACCCAAATCTATTTGTCAAAATTAGTAATTTCAAAAACAATGTGATTAAGGTCATGAGTGATACAATAAAAATAGTTCCCTTAGCAATACCACATTGCATGCAGTACCAATTTAAGTCAGGAGTGTCTTTTTTATGTCAAAGGGTACTTTAGAACATTAATTTTCATCCTCTACAGTCAAATGTTTTTAGGATTGATAGATAAATGAAAGAAACGTTTTTCAATCATAACATAGTGCTAAGGTTAGCTAGTAGTTCAAAATTTAAGCTAAAACCAAAATTGTGAGGATGCATCATATTTTGTAGTTTGTGGTAGGCTTAATCATGGAAGTAGAGTCTCTATTGGGCTCATTTATTTTTTCATCCTTTCTTTGGATTTAGGATGTTTGGAAGATGGTTCTTTCTCCCCCTCAATGTGAGTGTTAATATTTTCATTGAATTGGGTAATCATTACTATATTCAACTAGATAATTATTATCAAGTTTATTAAGTTCCTATATCAAAATATCATCATCCTTGACAATTGAGTGCTTCTAAGAAATTGTCAAAATAATGGCCATTCTAGTTCTTACTAATGTTATGATCACTACCATTCAATAGAATATGTTCTTTAGGGGCTTTTCTCGAGTTCAAAGACTATGGAAGCACATGAACATTACAAGCAAGAAGAAGAAGCTTGGAGAACAACACAATATAGAATTTATTACCAAGTTAATGTGGAAATATAAGTGACCCATTAATGTTATAGGCATATTTAGAAGCTAGTGGGGAGAGTGTCTTAAAGAGGGAAAAAAGTTCCATGATGGTCACAAGTGTGTTCACACACATCACTACCAAAAATATATAAAAAATCCCTCCTAGGAGTGATGTAGTGAACAAGGCATTTGCACTCATGTATAAGTGCCAAGCTATGTGGAATGAAATCAATACACAAAAGGAAGTAAGCCCAAAGCTTTGTGAAAATCTTCAAACTTCTCCCTAGGTAGAGCCTTTGTGAAAAGGCTACACAACATTATCTTGTGTGGGCACATAAGCCCAATTGATCTCTTTGGCAGAGAGTCTCTCCTTGACATAATGATAGTGCACCTTAATGTGCTTTTTGTAATCATGGAACACATAGTTCCTTGCAACTCCCAATGTGCTCTAAGTATCAGTAAAGATGATGGTGGAAAAAGACTGACCAAAGCCCAAATCAACCATATGGCATCTGAGCCACACACACTGTATAGTAGTTATGAAAGTTGCTCCATAATGAGCCTCACAACTAGAAGTGGAAGTGGCCATAGTACGCTACTTCTTGCTCAACCAAGATATGCATGAGCTTCTAAGCATCAAGCAAAAGGCAATGCTAGGCACACAAGTTTCATAATTTGAGTAAAAGAAAATCATGTAAATATGGTGATAATGATCCCACTTGGGATAAAACAATCCAAGTAGCAGGGTACCACTCAAGTAGCAAAAGATATGGTTAACCATCTACCAATTCTTGAAACCTGGGAAATGCATAAACCTACTCATTTGAGAGACACATTATTGAATATTAGGCTGGGTTATGCATAAGTAAATCAATCATCCAATAATTTGTTGATAGAGAACAACATCAAATGCATCTCTAGCATCATGAAGACTCAATCATAAACATGTTTCCATGGAAGTGGCAATAGGTTTGTAGTCTTCAGGGCCAACTTGTTGCAATAATATGTAAATGTATTTTTTTAATACAAAGTTATTTACCCATTTTCATAAACTAAATGCTCAAATAATGATGCAAATGCCCCAAAAAAGACCTCTCAAAACAGGCATTCAAAGCAGCCTTAAATTAAGAAATATGCTTCTTATGAGGACTAGTGAGCAATAGACATCAGAATAAAAGAGATTGATCACAAGTACATCATCTATGTGCTTAACATATAAGGTGCTCCCACTTGGAATTTTCTCAAATCCATGTGCTAGCAAGTAATAATGTAACTCTTCATACCAAGAACTTGGTGCTTGCTTCAATCCATACAATGCCTTTTTCAACCTCCACACTTTGTTTTCATACCTTTTGTACACAAAACTATGAGACTGAAATACCTACACTTCTTCATGTAAACCACCATTCAAAAAGATAGTTTTGATGTCCAACCAATGTACATTCCAACCATGATGAGGTGCATGTGCACAAATGCTATGAACAATTGTCGTTTGCATGAGGGAGAAAAATTATCATCAAAATCAATGCCCTTATCTTATAGCATAACCTTTGGCAATAAGCCTAGCCTTATACCAATCAACTACTCCATCAGGAATACATTTCATCTTATACACCGATTTAAAGGCAATAGCCTTTTCTCCAAAAGGCAAACCACCTAAAGAAAAATAAAATTCTTCATTATGCCATGATATTCTGATTGCATAGCAAGCATCCAATTTTTTGTATGCTTCATGAAAAGAAACAGACTCTTTTTCATCACAAAGACAAGAGGTAGCCATTACATAACAATTTCATGCAAAGGAGGCATTATGACATCCTAAACAAGTATGATATAAAAAAGGTGCATCTAATTTGCTATTTCTCAAATTCTACACAAGCCATTTACGTCATTGTTAGTCTCCATGTGAAAGGTAGAATGGCCATCAAAAAATGTTATATAGGTTCTTTAATAAAATATATAGTGGCCTAGTCATCCATAGACTGTAAGTGGACCGCATCTGTAACACCTAAGAAATTAGAGTTTGTGCTTTTTGTGTGTTGTGTGTTTTTTGCATATTCTACAGGCCCTGTGTGGAGCACTGTGTTTGGCATGTAGAGCTTGGTTTTCTACTACGAGGGTATCTTCCTAAATCTCTCAAGAAGGAGAATCGATGATGGTGCTTCACCATCACAACACTTCACTGGTATGAGAGCATTTTGACACAAAAGCTTTGTTGCTTTCATGTGAGCAAAGCAAGCACCTACCCACCCAAGGCTTACAACTAAGATGATGACTAAGGCATTGAATTTGGCAAACCTTGTCATCCGAGTCGCAAAAATCAATGTTGGCATCATTGGTTGTGCTCAAGGGAGGACCTCAATGATCAAGGAAGATGGAGGTTCCTGGTACTTCCTGAAAGGTCACCAATCCCAGTATTGTTCCCCTCAAAGCTCGATCAACTGGTAATCTCTTGCCACTATGCTACACTCTTGTGGTGTTTGAAAAGGGGGAAAGACTAAGGTTCACATTACCTTGAACATTTTTTGGGCCCTAAAAGATTCATTCTTTGCTTCAAAGGCTATTTTGAAGCATTTTTGGGGGTGATTCTTGGAGCCATTTTGGAGTACTCTCGTGCATAGTTCTCTTGACACATGTTCAAGAACATCAAGAAGAGTGTTCTTTGTACTTCTCTTACAACAAATATTCAGCTTTGGGGCTTTGTTTTCATCCACACTAGTAAATCTACAGGTTTCTTGAAAGGTTTTTCAAATGTGGTGGGAGCAACCACCGCACGTTTATGTAGGTTTTTTAGCCTAAAGAACGGAGGTATCAAACACTTGCAGATGTTGTTGGGAATTTTTTGGGGCATGAACTCAGCCTTTCAATGCCATTTTACTACATATATTTACCACATACATACCATGTATGCTTCTATGGATATCGCTTATGTACATGCATGTGGTCATTGATATAGCAGTTATGTTTTTTTCATAAAGCCTTTGACATTGATAAAGAGGGTCATGGTGATTTTTTCTCAATTGAGAGACACCCATATGTAGGGGTCTCTTTGTTGGGGATGTAAGGTTCATGTGACCTTACCCCCATATTCATATATGTACATCATATATAGAGTATTGCCTCACGAGAGTTCATTATGTGGGTTTCGAGGCTCCCACGCATGTCCGCGCGTTGTTCCTCTCTTCTCTCTCCCTCCATCTCCTCCTTCCTCCTCTTGTTCGGCACACCGAAGCCCTTCATTGGTATCAGAGCATGTTGAAGGCTGGTGTGCAAGAAGTTTCAATGGAAGCTTAGGTGAGAAGAGGTAGAAGTGCAGGTCGGCATCTCTTGATAGCTGTTCAGTATTTCGGTCATAACTCAAGCTACGAAGCTCGGATTGATGCGTTTTAAAGTTCTGTGCGTAGCTAACACAGAGAGTTACAACTTCACAGAAGGGCGCAGAACCTGGTTCGGACTTCTGAAGTGCCGAAAATTCGAAAAACGCAGAAAATTGTAGAAAGTGAATCTACATTGAGTAGGACAGTAGGTCGGTTTTTTTGTTATAATTTGAGTTCTACAGATCGGAATGCGATGATTTAACTTGCTGCTCGTAGATTGGAAAGATAGCTACAACTTTGTAGAAGAACTCAGATCCAGATTCTGAGTTTTAGGTTGCCGAAATTGCAGAATACAGAGCAGTACTGTTGCAAGTGAAATTGAAATTGACAGCAGGTGCTTGTTTTGAGCATATCTTTAGCTACACACCTCTGATTGAGGTGTTCTTTATCTCCTTACGTAGCCAAGAGTTAGATCTTGAAGTTTGCTGAAGACCAAAAGTTCAGATTCAGAGGTTATCACCTCTAAAACAGCAAAACACAGAGCAGTACAGTTTTGCCCAAACAGCCCTAATTCCACTTGGAGGTTGAATTTGCTTTGGAACTTCTTCGAGAGAGAATTTATGGTGTGCAAGCTCTTATTTTCAGAGCTTCAAGACATTGTACATGTATGATCATTGTGTTAGCTCCTCCATATGAGAGTAGAGCATGATCTTGTCACGCGTTTGGCATGTAAGATGACATTGTGGTATACTCTTTTTTGAGGTTTATGTCATCATGAGTTTGATCATGGATGTATAGTGGCATTGTGGTCTATAGCTTGCTTATGCCACTTGGTTATGGATTTAGTTACCAGTTGCACACAATTCTGTGAGAGTTGATTGTGGATCTTGGTTGGTACTTGTATCTTTGTTTTCTTTGCAGGTACATGATCTAGATTGGAGTCTCAGTTACATGTTTGTTTGTCACCGTTATTAGCATTTGGTCATTGATTGATATCTATTTGCTAGTGTGATTCTTGGTTTATGTGGATGGTGATTCACACATGGTTATTTTGGTTTTAGAGTCCATTTTACAGAGGAGATGCTGCCGAAATTTCACCGGCTTTTATGCTAGAAAGGAGCTCTTGTGGATCTTGAAGCTTGTGTGATAGCTTTCGATCATTGTTTATCTCCATTCATTTGGACTTGGTCACAGATTATTTGTGATAGGTTGGACCATCTTGCAGGATTCATTCTTGAGTGGGAGGTGCATCACCATTGTATTGGCGTGTATTGCCATTAGTTTTTTGGCACATGTAGTTGCCATTATCTTCTTTGATTAGATCAGTGACAGGTGGTGACAGGTTACTCATTGTTCCTTTGGTTATTGGTTATCTTGTTTGATTGCTTAGTTTACAGGGGATACTCTGTCGAAATTTTCCCAGGATTCTTTCACATCTATTTGGTCACTTTGGAGACTTGGTGAGCAGGCTTATGCTCATGGTTTTATGTGCATGCTAGATGCATGGTTATGGGATAGGTGGTTCACATGGTTTCTTCTCCAGTGAGAGATTTATGATGTGAGTTATGCATATGGATATGCAGGTGTGATCCTATTTAGGATAGAGTATTGTTTCTAGTCTCTTATTACATTGCTAGTATTGGATTGCCAGCATGGTGTCTTCTCGATTCGATGGTACTGACTTTCCGAGATGGAAAGCTCAGATGTGGCATACATTGGTTTGTGCAGGGTTACATATGTATGTGCATAGAGATGCACAGAGGCCTCGTGACATGCTCGACCATGTATGGATGGATATGGATGCATTGGCCAGCTCCACTATTTGATTACAGCTTGTGGATTCTATATATGAGTCTGTTATGTATGAGGAGACGAGTAGTGCATTATGGCAGAGACTACATGATATGTATGCGAGTCCATTGGCTCATGTGAGACATAGATCGCATCGACGACTTCGATGTTGGCACTGTGGCCGTGATGGCCATATTCGACGACGTTGCTTCAGGCGGATGCGACGACGACGTCAGAGATATGCACGTGATGCAAGTCAGGTAGTGATTTCAGGAGATTCTATGGTAGTTGATTATGCCAGTGATGGTGATATCACTTTCTCCTATGGTTCATCTCATGATTCCTCTTGCTCATTAGATAGCACACATATGGCTTGGTTGCTTGATGGATTAGCCACTTTTCATGTTACTCCATATCGTGAGTGGTTTTATCGATTCTCAGGTGAGAGTCGTGGATGTGTGCACTTGCCTAATGGTACGGCATATGACATTGAGGGTGCAGGAGATGTATGCATTATGCTACCTAGTAGAGCATCACTTATGCTCAGACATGTACGTTATGTGCCTTCATTCCCTATGAGCTTGATTTCAGTTAGCCAGTTACAGGAGAGCAGATGTTATGCATTCCTTGGTGAGCATCATTTTCAGTTGCAGTTGGGACAGCTTATGCTTGTCAGAGGTGCCAGGGTTGGGCACAGGTATCCACTGCAGGTACTTCATGTGAGAGACAGTCTCGTCTTAGTGGGAGTTCAGCCTTATGTGCGATGTGAGACTCGTCATGTCTCATTTTGTCTACCTACACATATGTCTATTGACATTCATGATGCACATGTATGGCAGGATTCAGATGCTCAGATGGATGCATATGTAGAGCATGTTTCTGATGCTCATGATGCTTATATAGAGCATGATTTTATTGATCATATGGATGCTCTTATGGAGCATACTTTGGATGATCAGTTGGATGCTTTAGAGCATGATATGGATGCTCATGTAGAGCATTGTGATGATACTCAGTTAGAGTGTGATCATCAGTTTGATCTTGATGTTGATGTTGTGCAGTTAGCTCATGTGGAGCATGATGATACACTTGGTGTGGTAGAGCAGGATAGCTCTTATGATACACAGTGTATGCCAGAGCATACTAGCTCTCAGGATGCACAACTAGATATATCCTTGGTTGTGAGCATGGCTGATTTACATGTTGAGGAGTCAGTAGTTATGCAGTCATTCTTGGATTCGCTCATGCCAGATGTTGACACAGATATATCAGGACATGTTGGTCTTGATGATGGTGCTTTGGATGCCTTGGATACAAGCATGGCTGACATACTTAGGTTAGCCAGGATAGCACATGTTTCGTCAGCATTCGGGAGTCTGATGTACGAGTTGTTATGCTCGAGACCAGACATTGCAGTTGCTATTGGAGCATTTGCACTTGGAGTTGTCAGTCATTCGATGATTGACATAGGCATAGAGCGAGTGGGAGCTTTGCAAGAACTTCATCAGTTCTTGCATCAGTCATATGTGAGCTCGACTCTTGTCGATATGAGTCTAGAGCAGTTTGAGGTGCATGGATACACCTTGTTCGAGGCAGTTGGTGTAGGTTGATTTGGTATGGGTAGAGATCCAGACTCTTCCTATACATTATTGTATAGTCCTACATCATTCTTTGTATATGTTACGACTTATGGTCACATTGACCCTTAAGTGGGAGATTGTTGGGGATGTAAGGGTCATGTGACCTTACCCCCATATTCATATATGTACATCATATATAGAGTATTGCCTCACGAGAGTTCATTATGTGGGTTTCGAGGCTCCCACGCATGTCCGTGTGTCGTTCCTCTCTTCTCTCTCCCTCCATCTCCTCCTTCCTCCTCTTGTTCGGCACACCGAAGCCCTTCACTCTTTAGTGATGCAAGTGGAAAACTTATCCAGCCTTGCCACAAGAGATGTATGCTAGTCTTTCATAGGTGCTCGATAAGCCTAGTTGCCTTATTTTGGTTAACTCACTATATGCACTAGAGTCAATGATTCACTATGCAAATTTACATGTCAGTACTTGTAGTTTTATGACCTTTTCACAGTGGTCATATGCTCAGTTTGCAACAGAGACTGTCACAAATTTTTCCAGATTTTTAGTTTTCTCAACTATGTAGTGGCCGATTTACTCCTTCATACACTTATTAGTGTGAGCACATTTATTCTCACATAATCTTCCTTTTGGCCATTACCAATCATTAAATTAGGGCTCTGTTCATTTTTTTAGGGAAGCTCTGTTGATTTTTTTCCTAGAATCTAACACTTTTTCATCCCTTTTTGAGCCTTAGTGTCATTTGGACTCTCTTAGCTCCATATACCATTCTAGTTAATCCCTATCATCATGGCATCAGAGATCTCAGGCACATCTAGTAGATCAAGATCTAGTTCTAGTGTTCCCAAAAGGAGCTATTACTTGCAGGGCAAAGACCATTTTGCTATCCAAAAAAATTGATGGCACAATCGATTCTCTATGGAAGAATTAGATTAAAGATGTGTTGATTGAGAGGAGGCAATGAAAGCTCGTAAATGAAATCTCAAAGAAGCCTGTTGACATGAATGAAGATGATTGGGATGCGTCAAAGGAAATGGCTAGGTCTACCATTTGATTGTACATGGGAGATAATGTTACTTTAAAGTATTGGATTGTGAAAGTGTAGAGGATATTTGGAGGAAGTTATGCAATACATATGAAAAATAAACAACATCAAATAAAGTGTATCTGATGAGAAAATTATATGACCTTCACATGAAGGTCATGGATAGTGTTGTTGCTCATCCAAATGACTTTGATGCTAAATTCTCTTAGTTATAGGCTCAAAAATTGGAGATTGATAATGAAATGAAAGCAATCTTGTTGTTATGCACCTTGCCATCATCATGGGATACATTTTGCACAACCATTAGCAATAGTGCACTTGGTGGTAAAACAATCTATGATGACATATGTCAAGCACTCGTGAGTGAGGAGATTCATAGAAAATCTATGGTTGGAACTCAGAGTGGAGATGCATATAGTGTGTGGGATTCATACCAAGGAAAGAATCAAGAACATGGCATGAGCAAGAACAAGGAAAAGAATAATCAACAGAATAAGAGTAGAGATAAATCTAGGAAGAGGGACATTGAATGCCATTATTGTAATAACAAAGGAGACATGAAGAAAGACTCTTATGCATTGAAGAATGCTAAAGGTAAAGGACAGAATGTTGATGGGCATGTTAAACAACAACCTGCACCATCTACATTGACTGTGAAGATTGAAGAAGTTAATGCTATTTTTTATGATGCTTATGTGCTGACAATTGATAGTATTGTGCCCACCAAGGCCCTTATGGTCGATTCTCTTTCCCACACATAGCTTCTAGATTGTGGTGCTTCTTTACATGTGATACCACATAGAGAGTGGTTCTCTACTTATGTAGTAAATTCTTTTGGTACCGTGAGACTTGGCGACTCTCATTAGTGTGACATTGTCGAGATTGGAGATGTGGTTGTGTAGTTCACTAATGGTTCAAAATTTACTATGCATAATGTATGCCATGTACCTTAGTTATCATGCAGTTTGATGTTAGTTGCTCAACTTGATGACCTTGGTTACAACGTGGTCTTCTATGCTAAGTCCTTTCATATATCAAAGGGCAATATGGTTATTTCAAAAGGAAGCAAAGTTAGCTCACTTTATCCCTTATTTGTATCATAGAAAGAACACTTGTTAGCTAGTACTGAACCGACTATGGCTTGTATTTGGCATGGCCATTTGGGCCACATATCTTGTAGTGGAATGGAAAATCTTTCTGGTTCTGCCTACTTACATGTGTTATCTTTCTTTGATTTTTAATTTTGTGAGCATTCGCAATATGGAAAGAAAACTAGGAATCTGCATAAGATGCACATTGACTCTTGAATTTAGCCTTTAGATCTCGTTCATACAGATGTATGTGGTCCTATGCCCACAAGGCCATTAGGTGGTTCTCTTTACTTTTTCACTTTCATAGATGATGCTACTAGAAAAATCTCGATATATCCTATCAAATCAAAGGATGAGGTATTCCCTACTTTAAAAAAATTTCTTGCTTGAGTTGAGACCCAAAAAGGAACTAAGCTCAAGGATTTACATTCAAATACTAGGGTTGAGTATACCCCACATGAATTCAGCCTTTTCTATCAATCTAGAGAAATTTGCAGAGAGTTTATAGCTCCTTATACCCTAGTATAGAATGGTGTAGCTAAAAGGAAGAATAGAATTATTCAAGATATAGTAGTTTCTATGTTACATCATGCAAAACTTTCAAAAGGCTTTTGGGCAAAAGTAGTATTGATTGTGGTTCATGTGATTGACCTTTCACCTAGTACTGCAAAAGGTCTAAAACTGGCACAAGATTTATGGATAGGGAGTCCATGATATTATGATCATCATCGATTTTTTGGGTGTGAAGTGTATGTTCCTATACCCAAGAATCTTATACAAAAGTTGGACCATCAATCAAAGAAATGTTTTTTTCTTGGATATCATCGAGAAGGCCAATTTGGAAATCCCTTATGGGATCTTGAAACATGGTCAATGATCAGAAGTAGTGATGTCATTTTCAATTATCAAAGACTCATAAAAAACTCATTAAGGAGGTTGAAGTCAGAAGCTTATTATCTTAGAATACTAGTCCTCTAATTAGAATGCATAAAAATGTTGCACATAGGGACATTCAAGATAATGTCCAATCATATCATTCTACAAATGCTTCTATTCAGTAAGCTTTGACATGCTCTAGATAGATATGTTCCAGGTTTAAATTTTTCTATGCTAATAGATGTTGGTGAGACTTCTTGCTATAAAGAGGCTATGCAGATAGAGCATCATCTCAATTGGGAGCTTGCCATGAAGAGTGAGTTGGATTCTATTCAGAAGAATGGTATTTGGGATTTAGTACCTTTGCCAAAGGGTAGGAAAGTTTTACCAGGTTAATGGGTTTATAAGTTAAAATTCACATTAGATAGTGCTTCTCCAAAGTATAAAGCACGTGGCAAAAGGTTTTAAGCAACAGCATGGTGTTGATTTTGAGGAAATCTTCTCTCCAGTGGTCATGATGACTATCTTGTGCATGTTGCTTGGATTTGTCGCAATGGAGAACTTAGACCTACTCCAAATCGATGTGAGAACTGTTTTCTTGCATGGAGATCTTACAAATGAGGTCTATATGGAACAACCAAAGGGTTATGTAGTTCTTGACAAAGGAAGTCTAGTTTGTAAGCTCAAGAAGATATTATATGGACTTAAACAATCCCTTAGACAATGGTACCAAAAGTTTTATGCTTTTACAAAGTCTCAAGTCTATTCTCAAAGCAATGAGAATCATTGTCTCTACATAAAGAGATACTCAAATCGCATCTTGATATGCTTGATACTTTATGTCAGTGATATGTTGATTGCTTTGAAGTCCTCTCATGACTTGTCATTTCTCAAAAATAATTTGAGTGAGACATTTGATATAAAGGATTTGGAGGATGCCAAAGATATTCTTGGCATGCACATTACTCATGATAGAAGTAAAAGATGCATATACTTGTCTCAAAGTGAGTACCTATCCAAAGTCCTTCACAAGTTCAATATGCATGGTAGAAAGGCATTGGATACACCCTTACCCATATATCTGAAATTGAGGAAGGATGATTTCCTACATTAGATGAGGAAAAGGAACTCAAGACCAAAATTCCTTATCAGTGTGTTGTTGATAGTCTCATGTATGCTATGGTAGCTATGAGACTAGACATTGCCTTTGCAGTGGGAGTTGTAAGCAGATATATCTCTAATCCTAGGAAGAAGCATTGGGAAGTGGTCAAGATGATTTTGAGATATCTGAGTGGCACTGGGGACAAATGTTTATACTTAGGTAGAGGAGAGGCATCCATTATTGGTTACACAAATTTTGATTATATTGGTTGTGTAGACAATCAAAAGTCTACATCAAGGTACATTTTTTCATTTTGCTAGAGGTGCTAACTCTTGGAGATCTCCTCTTCAAGAATTTATAGTTGTTTCCACCATAGAAGGAGAGTATGTTGCAGCAAGTGAGGCATGTAAGGAAACATTGGAGCTTTCTCATCTTTCTTGTGATATGAGTCTACCTCAACATGTACCTCATTTGCTCAGTGATAGTCAAAGTGTTGGAACATCAAGCTTACACTATGCTTGAGGTGGATTTGATCTACATCAAAGGCTATAGCGTCGAAAGAATATCCGTTGGAGAGTTCTTTTTCTTATGCTCATTTATTGTATTTGTTGAGAGACTTTTGATGGTTCATTTACCATTGTACAAGCCTTGAGCTTTACACATATAAAGGTAGAAAGATAAAGACAAAATCCCACGATTTTGTGGTGGTTGAAGTTGTATTCAATCAATCAATCAATCACCTAAAAGTAGATCAAACTAGATCTTCACTTTTCCTAGATTGTAGAAAAGTGAATTGATTCCCTCCAACAACCATTCCCACCTTTGTTTGAATTCAAAATCCACTTGTAGAAGTCCTGTAACACTCCTAGAGTCTATATAAAGATTTGAAATCACTTGTACATAACATGGAAGCAATATACATACGCTTGTGACCATCATTGTCTTGCTCCTTCAATTCTCTGCATCATCTTCTTCGCCAACACTAATTTTGCAGAGGTTGTGGCTCTCTCGAGAGAGATTCAAATTGAGTGAATGATGGCTCATTGGAAAGACATTAGTATCTAGTTTATTCTTATAAATTTTCATAGCATTTGGTTGAGTAGATTGGGAGACATCTCAGTTTTTCTATCTCTAGGTCAATCTCTATGTATTCCTGAAAAATAGGAAGTACCACTGATGAATGTCTCATTCATTCCTATAGCATATTTTTCTTATTCCTTATACTTTTGTGCATTCTATACACTCAACCCTATATGTATCTTTCCCATGAAAGGATTTTTTCTAATTGTAATCACGTTGGTCGCTATGGGCATTTGAAGTTCATTGTCTCTTCCATAGATAGTAAGTTTTTTGAGTTAGTCGACCCGCCAACCTATCTGTTTTGTATCGACTCATTCTCCTTGATGCTCCAAAGTACATAGTGCATTTCTTTGCACTTATCACATACTTATAAGGTCTATTTGAGTCTTCATAAGCTCAAGCGCTGGTCTTGTGCCGGTTGGCTAGACCAAACTTCGTCGCTTCGAACGCATTTTTCTACCTTCTACAAGCTTCTCCAAGTTCTTTCAGTGGTATCAGAGCTAGATCAAGATGGGTGAAGGTTTTCCCTCAATGATCGAGAAGCTTGATCGACATGACTATGCGGCTTGGAAAATCAGGATGGAGGCCTATTTGGAAGGTAGAAATCTTTATGGAATTGTAGCAGGTGATGAAGCTATGCCTATTCCAAGAACCAAAGGAGGACCTACACAAGAGGAGACAGATAAGCTCACACTTTGGTGTGCAAGGGATGCTCAAGCAAGGTCGTACATACTAAACTCTATCTCTGACTTTTTATTACCACATATTAGATGATGCAAGACATCTCAAGAGACTTGGGATGCCCTCGAGACTTTCTTTTCTGCTAGTACCAAAGCAAGAAAGAGTCATCTTTGGAATGAGTTCAACCAAATGAAGAAGATACCTAAAAGAAACATCACAGAGTTTGTTACCAAGCTCAAGGAGGTTGCGGATTAGTTAGCATCCATTGGAGAGCTGATTGAAGAAGAGGTCATCATGAGGCAAATTCTCAACGGCATTCGAAGTGATAAGCAATGGCAATCCTTCATGACGGCTTATGATCTCATCATGGATGTGCAAACTCCAGACTTCAACATCTTTCTTGGACAACTCTTCAATCAAGAAGCCAACAATAGCATAAAGGAAGGTAACTCTTATCATGGTAATTCAACTAGTGCTCTCTATGCAGATAAGAAGGATAAGAAGCAGAAAGGCAAGAAGAAGGAAGAAGATGAAGAAGAGACCTCCCAAGCCAACTTTGCAAGCAAGAGCAAGTGGAAAGGGAAGAAGAAAGGACCAAAGCAAGACAAAGACAAAGGTCAGAATGTTCAACCTTATGCCATATGCGATAAGACCAACCACACCACTCAGAATTGTTGGTTCAATGGGAAGACCCAGAAAGGAAGTGGAAGAGGTGGATATGGCAACAATAGAGGCAGAGGTGGACAAAACTCTGAAGAGATGAATAGGTATGTGCTTGAAGATGAAGAGGTGTTGCAAAATCATTGATCTACACCAGCCAAATGAACTCCAAGAGTATATTGTGGGCCCTTTTAGCTTGCCAATGGATGTATTAGACACTTTATGTACCTTGGAAGATCACTCTCAAAAAGATAGTTCAAAACAAATAAGTTGGAGTTAGCTCAGAGGTGAAAAACTTGCTATTCTTGGTTCATACACATGTCCAATGTTTTGCATAATTCTCTGAGCACAGCAGCAATTAGCTTAATTCCTCTTGGGGAAGTTTATTTAACTTAAAGAGCTAACTTTCAAGAGTAATCTCATCAAAAATAATAAACCACACACTGAGAATGAGTTTTAACAAGTGATGATATCATCCCAATTTTCACGGGCTGCTACAGTTTGAGACCAGTGAGCAGAAAAATGAACATAATGCAAAATGTACGAATCCAATGATTATGAAACTTTGTATTCTTATACTAAACATTTAGCTAAATCCAACAAGCTTTAAATCATTGCATTTGGATAAGTAACCACTGAGAAATGGCTCTGCCAAGGTGAGTGAAAAAGTCGGGTACCTGACAGAGAAGTGAAAATGACAGACAGGGTTGACTTCAACTGAACATAACTGACGATTGCAATATCCAAATGACATGAAAATTTGTGAGCATATAATAGAATTATAGAGCTAACTTTAACAAGTTAAGTCATTGAAAATGATGCACCAAGCTCATAGAAACCATCTCTGCAATCTGATTGAGAAAACTGAGAGTAATGGCAATGAGTAGTACACTTCACAAGAACATGGAAATATGAACCCAAATGATAATGAAAATGAAAGTATATTGCTTGTACAATACAATGGACTTATTGATCATATGTGTGCCTTGTAATCACACCTTGATATGGCATAAAGCTCAGCTCTTGGAGGTCTTCACATAGGTCTCTCTAACCACGACTAAAACTGCCATCTATTTATAGTTGAGTTTGGGAGGCTAACTTCCCTCAATCACTCTCCAATCAATCAGTGATTGATTTGATTCTCTACCTACCACAAATCACAAATTCATGGCTCCTCTTTCCCTTTTTGATCAAGTGGACTCAATCACTTAAGATTCTTTCACTTTTACATTAAGTAAACTCTTCAAAAGTTACAAGAGGTAGTTCACAAGTGAACTTTACATAGTCTTCATTTTAAAGCTTCTTTTATGACTTTGTGGGACTCAAGCCAATACTTAGGCTTGTCATACACTTGCTCCAACAGCTCCCCCTCAAGCCAAGTATGCTTGAGGTCTTCAATCTTCCAAGATTACCTGTAAACCAATCATAGCCTTGAATTTGCAAAGCTTTGTACCATCCAATGCTTTAGTTAGAATATCTGCACATTGTTGATGAGTGGACACATATGATATTTGAATCTCTTTGCTTAGAACCTTTTCTCGTACATAGTGATAATGAACTTCAATATGTTTAGTCCTTGCATGAAAAATAGGATTAGCAGCCAAATGAATAGAACTCATATTGTCACCAAAAATAGTTGGAGTTCCAAACTCCAATCCAAGATCTTTGAATAATGTCTTCATCCACATAGCTTCCTGAGTAGCTATGGCAAGACCTCTGTATTTAGCTTCAGTAGAAGAGAGAGCAACTGTGGGTTGCTTCTTGGATGACCATGAAATAAGCTTTGAACCTGCAAAGGTAAGATAACCTGATGTGCTCCTTCTATCATCTTTGGAGCCAGCCCAATCTGCATCAGAAAATAGCTTCAAACCTAAATCAGATATATAAGGATAATAAAGTCCTTCATTTATGGTTCCTTTGAGATACTTGAGAATCCTTTTGGCAGCATCCATATCTGGTTTCCTTGGTGTGTGCATAAATTGACTTAGCACACTCACACTGTAACATATATCTACTCTTGTCAATGTGGCATAGTTGAGACTACCCACTAGACTTTGATATGATGTGATGTCCTCTATGAGTTCACCTTCATGTGAGCTCAATTTGTGATTGACCTCCATTGGAGTACCTGCAATCTTACAATCTTGCATCTTGAATTTTGCCAACATGTCCTTAATGTACTTTCTTTGAGTGAGAAACAAACCATGATCTTTGTAGACAACTTCCAAACCTAGGAAGTAGGTAAGTGAACCCAAATCACTTATCTTGAACTCTTCTCTCATCTGATCTTTGATCTTCTTCATACCATCTGCATCATTTCCTGTCAATATAATATCATCTACATATACACATAGATAGATGATCTCAGAATTACTCTTTTTAATAAAGAGTGAAGGATCTGCCTTGCTTGGTTGAAAACCTTTGTCTTGCAAGAATGAAACAAGCTTGAAATTCCAAGCTCTTGGAGCTTGCTTGAGACCATACAATGCTTTGTTAAGTTTACACACATAATCAGGATAAACTTGAATCTCAAAACCAGGTGGTTGTGCCATGTATACCTCTTCTGTTATCCAACCATTCAAGAATGCATTCTTTACAACTAGTTGAAGTATCTTCCAATTCTTGGAAGAGGCAATACTAAGCAAAACCCTAATAGTAGGCATCTTTGCCACAGGAGAGAAGGTCTCCTCATAATCAATTCCCTGAGTTTGTGCAAAGCCTTTTGCTACAAGCCTTGCCTTATACCTGTTTATGGAACCATCAGAATTCTTCTTGAGTTTATAGACCCATCTTGAGCCTATTACCTTCATGGATGAAGTCTTGGGCACCAAATCCCAAGTGTTGTTTTCCTCAAGTGCTTCAATCTCTTCCTTCATTGCATGCTTCCATTCTGATTTTGCTTTGGCCTCTTCAAAGGATGATGGCTCCTCTTGGTTTATGTCCTGTGCTATGTAGATAGAATGTTTAGTTACTAATGAGGTGTCAAACCCATACCTTTTTGGTTTTTTCTTTTCCCTCATAGATATTCTTAGGCCATGATGTGATGATTTCGTCTCATGTCCAAGTTCCTGCAATTTTGCTTTACCTTTAGACTTCCATGCTTTGATCTTTTCCATCTGAGATTCTTCATCATCCTCTGAGGTGTCTTGTTCTTCAATCTTTGGTTGTTCTCTACCAAGCTTTGGAAAATCTTCTTCAAGATCATATGGTAAATTGACCTTCCTGCATGAATCTTCATACCATGAATTGTTTCATCAAAAACTACATCTCTGCTTACCAAGAATCCTTTGTTGGTAGGGTTGTATAACCTGTAGCCCTTTTGATCGTTGTCATATCCAATAAATACACACCTTTCTGCCTTTGGATCCATCTTGCCTCTAACCTGTGAAGGAACATGAGCAAAAGCAATACATCCAAAAATTTTACAATGATCTAAGCTTGGTCTTCTTCCATTCCAAGCCTCATATGGAGTCATCCCATCAAGGGATTTTGAAGGCAACCTGTTAATCAAGTAAGTGGCTGTAGATATAGCCTCAGCCCATAAGTAATTAGGTAAATGCTTTTCATTTAACATAGACCTTGCAGCTTCAACAATTGTCCTATTCCTCCTTTCTGCCACTCCATTTTTCTCAGGAGTGTACCTTGTAGTTACCTCTCTTTTGATTCCTCTTTCTTGAAGAAAAGAATCAAACTCATGGGAGAAGTATTCTCCCCCTCCATCTGACCTTAAAACTTTTAGTGATTTACCTGTTTGATTCTCCACAAGAGCCAAATATCTTTTGAAACATGAAAAAACTTCATCTTTGTGTTTCATAAAGAATAGGATAGTCCATCTGCTGCAATCATCAATAAAGGAGACATAATACCTTGATCCTGATATTGAAGCTTCCTTGCTAGGTCCCCATACATCTGTATGAACCAACTCCAAGAGATCTCCATGCATATAACCTTTCTTCATGAATGGTAACATGTGAGACTTTCCAAATTGACATGCACTACACTTATAAATCATATGTTGTTTTGACAAGTTAGGAAGTCCAAGTACACTTTGGTCCCTGCAAATTTGCTTTAATGACCTTTCACCAATATGTGCTAACCTTTTGTGCCATACTTCCAATTCTGTGAGTGTCTGACTACCATAATTAAAGAGAGCAATGTTTCTAGTGTCCTGTAATTCAAATGTGAACAATCTACCTATCTTTTCACCTTTTGCAATTTTTCTGAATCCTTGACTTGGATCTTCAAAAAATGCTCCTACCTTTGTGAACCTGACTTGCAACCCTTTCTCTACTATCTGCCCAACACTTATCAAATTCTTTGTAATGGTAGGGACATAGAGTACCTTACTGAGTAGGTTGATGTTTCCATTAGGTGCTTTGACATTGCCTATTTTCTCCACAGGATGTTTTGTATCATCTCGTGTTTGTACCTCATGCTTATTCCTTGGATCTTCTAAATCTGATAGGAGTGCCACATTTCCTGCCACATGATTTGAACAACCTGAATCTATGTAGAAAACATGCTAATCAGATTTACCTTGTGGCATAGCCATGTTCATGATCAATAATGAATCCTCTTTGTTTGAGTCTTCTGTGTAGTTATTGTAGTCTCTCCTTCCTTTGTAGCCTCCTTGATAGTTTGAATGATTGTAGTTGTTGTAGTTTCCATGATGATTGTTGAACCTTCCTCTTGAGTAGCCATAACTTCCTCTATTGTATCCTCTGCCTCTTTGATTCCTGGAATTCCTAAAGCAATTTTCAGTTGTATGATTAGTTAATCCACAAATAGAACATGAGTTGGAGTCTTGGGATCTCCCCCTGCCTTGTCTACCTCCTCTTCCTCTACCTCTGCCATGTCTTCCTCTACCTGCATAGTTAGCTTGATATGTACCTGCTTCATCATCTACTTTCTTTGCCTTTCCTTTGTTATCTTTGGACTTGCTTTTATTAGTGTATAAAGCTGAAGATTGATTACCTTTAGAGCTTTCTCCATTTTTGATAAGCTTTGCCTCTTGAGTAAGTAGTTGTCCAATGAGTGTATTGAAATCAGGTACATGCATGTCCATGTACAAATCCATAGCTGTGGTAAATGCTTCCCACTTGTCGTCTGCCTTCAAGCCATTGATGACCTTTCTTACAATTTGCTCTTCATCTATTACCTCTCCAATGCTTCCCAACTGATCCGCTATGTCCTTGAGCTGTGACAAAATCAGTCACATTTTGTTTGGGAGCCTTCTTGAGAGTTGTGAAATCCAGCCATAGTTGATGCTTCCTAGCTTTGGTACTTGAAGAGAAGAAGGCTTCAAGTGTATCCCACACTTCCTGAGATGTCTTACAACTTCTAATGTGAGGCAACAAAAAATATGAGATAGATTTGAGGAGATAAGACCTTGCAAGTGCATCCTTGGAGCACCATGTGCTCAATCTTTCTTGCTCTTCTTGTGTTGGTTGACTTTTGTTCCTGAAACTTTGCATAACTTCATCTCCAGCCACATAACCATATAAAATTCTACCTTGGAGATAAGCTTCCATCCTTAATGACCAAGCTGAGTAATTACCTCTATCCAATTTGTTAATTGATGAAGGAAATCCATCTGCCATGTTGTCCAACCTTGCTCTGATACCACTGTGAAGAGATGAATAGGTATGTGCTTGAAGATGAAGAGGTGTTGCAAAATCATTGATCTACACCAGCCAAATGAACTCCAAGAGTATATGGTGGGCCCTTTTAGCTTGCCAATGGATGTATTAGACACCCTATGTTCCTTGGAAGATCACTCTCAAAAAGATAGATCAAAACAGATAAGTTGGAGTTAGCTCAGAGGTGAAAAACTTGTTATTCTTGGTTCATACACCTGTCCAGTGTTTTGCATAATTCTCTGAGCACAGCAACAATTAGCTTAATTCCTCTTGAGGAAGTTTAGTTAACTTAAAGAGCTAACTTTCAAGAGTAATCTCATAAAAAATAATAAACCACACACTGAGAATGAATTTTAACAAGTGATGACATCATCCCGATTTTCACGGGCTGCTACAGTTTGAGACCAGTGAGCAGAAAAATGAACATAACGCAAAATGTAGGAATCCAATGATTATGAAAATGTGTATGGTTATACTAGACAGTTAGATGAATCCAAAAAGCTTTAAAGCATTGCATTTGGATAAGTAACCACTGAGAAATGGCTCTGACAAGGTGAGTGAAAAAGTCGGGTACCTGACAGAGAAGTGAGAATGACAGACAAGGTTGACTTCAGCTGAACATAACTGAAGATTTCAATACTCAAATGACATGAAAATTTGTGAGCATATAGTAGACTTATAGATCTAACTTTACCAAGTTAAATCACTAAAAATGATGCACCAAGATCAGAGAAACCATCTCTGCAATCTGACTGAGAAAACTGAGAGTAATCGCAGTGAGTAGTACACTTCACAAGAACATGGAAATATGAACCCAAATGATAATGAAAATGAAAGTATATTGCTTGTACAATACAATGGACTTACTGATACATATGTGTGCCTTGTAATCACACCTTGATATGGCATAAAGATCAGCTCTTGGAGGTCTTCACATAGGTCTCTCTAACCACGACTAAAATTGCCATCTATTTATAGTTGAGTTTGGGAGGCTAACTTCCCTCAATCACTCTCCAATCAATCAGTGATTGATTTGATTCTCTACCTACCACAAATCACAAATTCGTGGCTCCTCTTTCCTTTTTTGATCAAGTGGACTCAACCACTTAAGATTCTTTCACTTTTACATTAAGTAAACTCTTCAAAAGTTACAAGAGGTAGTTCACAAGTGAACTTTACATAGTCTTCATTTTAAAGCTTCTTTTATGACTTTGTGGGACTCAAGCCAATACTTAGGCTTATCATACACTTGCTCCAACAAAAACTTCAACAATAACAATAGAGGCTATAGTAGAAAGGACTACAAAATTTATTTAGAAGATCAACCACATGAAGACTCATTGCTTCTTATGAATCTAAGCCACAAAGAAGGTAAAGAAGATGATCATTTGTTCTACATAGATTCAAGATGTTCGAATCATGTTGCAGGCAACATTGCTCTTCTATCTGACTTGGAAAGTCCAAAGCATAGACATGAAGTTCAAACAGGGGATGACACAAAGCACAATGTGGAGAAGATTGGTAATGTCAAAGCTTCCAATGGCAGGACAAACATTTTGAGTAAGGTTCTCTATGTACCCACTATCACTAAAAACCTAATAAGTGTAGGCCAAATAGTTGAAAATGGCTTGCAAGTTAGGTTCACCCAACATGGAGCTTTTGTGGAAGATCCATGTCAAGGCTTCAAAAAGATAGCCCGAGGTGAGAAGCATGGTAGGCTCTTTACTTTTGAAGTAGGAGAAACTAGGAACATAGCTCTATGTCCACGTCCCGTAGGACAGTTGGTTGAGCTTTGGCCTCTTGAGGCGGAGGTCCAGGGTTCAAGTCCCGGGCTAGACATGTTATGGCTTAGGCCAGTTAAACCAAGTTGTAACCATGTCTCTCTCAGTTGTAACCTTGTCTAACCCCTGCTTTGTGGGATACGGGGGGTCCCGTGGGTGCTATGCCCATTCACTTGTACAGTTGCAATTCAAAGTTAAAGTCCGGGGGAGTAGGCTTCGGCTGAACCTCCATTAAAAAAAAAAAAAAAAAAAAACATAGCTCTATTCAACTTTGGGTCTCAAACCCTAAGTGAGCTTGAAGTTATCAAAGCAACACATGATCAACAGGTGTGATGCATGTCAGATTGGGAAGGCGCAAAGACAACCATTCAACCACAAAGGCTACATCCACAAAAACTTATTAGACTTAGTACATACAGATGTATGGGGACCAAGTCAAGAACCTTCATTGGCAGGATCAAGGTATTATGTCTCATTTATTGACGACCATAGTAGACTTGCAAAGATGACTACAATCAAGACATTGATAAGTGTAGCTACTGCAAGGAATTGGAGACTCCTCCAACTTGATGTGAAAAATGCATTCTTAAATGGTTGGATAAGTGAAGAGGTATACATGTCACAACCACCAAATTTTGAAAACCCTAATCATCCATCTTATGTTTGCAGACTTAAAAAAGCATTATATGGATTGAAACAAGCTCCTAGAGCTTGGAATTACAGGTTGGTTACATATCTTCAAGATCAAGGGTTCAAAGCTAGCAGCTCAGATCCTTCTCTATTCATCAAAAGGATCACAGTGATGGTATCTATCTATGTGTATATGTAGATGATATTATTGTGACATCTGATGATCTAAATGGAATTCAAAGGATCAAGAGACACATGCAAGAGGAGTTCAAAATCAGTGACCTAGGTGAGCTCACATATTTCCTAGGTATGCAGGTGATATATATAGATGAAGGAATGTATTTGACTCAAAGAAGATACATTCAGGATCTTCTTCTCAAGTTCAAAATGGAGAACACTAAACCTGTAGGTACACCTTTGGAGATGAAACATAAACTAAGTGTTTATGAAGGTGAGAAAATTGAGGACCTAAAAGAATATCAAAGCTTGGTAGGTAGCTTGATATATGCTACTCATACAAGGGCAGACATCTCATATAGTGTGGGAGTGCTTAGTCAGTTCATGCACTCACCGAGAAGACCACACATGGATGTAGCTAAGAGAGTACTTAAGTATCTCAAAGGTACAATCAACGAAGGTATATTCTATCCTTACTCTTCAGATTTGGATATCAAAATCTACTCAGATGCAGATTGGGCAGGAGCTAAGGATGATAGAAAAAGTACATCTGGTTACTTAGCATTCGCAGGTTTGAAGCTAGTGTCATGGAGTTCCAAGAAGCAACCAACAGTTGCTTTATCCTCAACTAAAGGAGAGTATAGAGGCTTGACCATAGCAACTCAAGAGGAAATATGGTTAAAAGCATTGTATACAGATTTGGGACTTGTGAGTTCCAAACCTCACATATTTCGAGATAATGTAAGTTCCATGCATCTAGCGGCAAATCCTATTTTCCATGCGAGAACTAAGCACATAGAAGTCCATTACCACTTCATCAGGGAGAAGCTCATGGCAAAGGAGATTGACATTTCTTTTGTTCCAACTGAAAAACAAGTAGCAGATATGATGACTAAGGCACTTGATGGAATAAAGCTTTGTAGATTCAAAGCTATGGCAGGTATTCAACCTATCAGAGATTGAAGACTCAAGCATACTTAAGCTTGAGGGGAAGTTGTTGGAACATCAAGCTTACACTATGCTTGAGGTTGATTTGATCTACATCAAAGGCTATAGCGTCGAAAGAATATCTGTTGGAGAGTTCTTTCTCTTATGCTCATTTATTGTATTTTTTGAGAGATTTTTTCTGGTTCATTTACCATTTTAAAAGCCTTGAGCTTTACACATGTAAAGGTGGAAAGATAAAGCCCAAATCCCACGAATTTGTGGTGGTTGAAGTTGCATTCAATCAATCAATCAATCACCTAAAAGTAGATCAAACTAGATCTTCACTTTTCCTAGATTGCAAGAAAGTGAATTGATTCCATCCATCAATTAGAATCAAGGTTGCCCATTTTACATGGTGGTAGATTTTTACATGCTATTTTACATGCCAGAATTGAGGGTTCAAAGATAAATGGAGATTGTCTACTAGTAAGCTTACTAGTAGACAAGCTCCATTTATGTATGCACTTTTAACTAACTAAGAAAGCTTGGTCTGCAACACATATAATTGAATCGTTTTGTCTACACTGATCTCACTACAATAAATTAGAGACTAACTACTATAAGGTTAAGGATTTGGATCATCAATTGAAGAGTAGAAGAAAAACTCTAATAAGAATATGGAAGATCACTAAGAATAGTTTGCACAAGTGACTATCTGGCAAGACCCCATCAACAAGATTCTAGAATATCATTAAGAACATTTTGCACAAGTGAGCTATTTGGCTATTCACATTGTACATCTAGAAGATCCTTCTTGGATGCATGAGAATGCAAATTTACAGGTGTGTAAAGTTACCATATGAGAAATTAAAAGAAGATACAAATGGAAAGAAGGCATACATGACATTGTCATGACCAGTTGAAGATCTAGCATACATGCCTACGATCTTTTGCGATCCAAAGTTTGAACAATATACTAGATAAAAATATTGGCAACACTTGATGTGTCGATCAATGAATAGCACATGACTTAATGGTGTGATGTTGAAGGCTATGATGCCTTCATGGTAGCTATTTCGGAAGATGTCATTTGCACTTTAGATCCATCTCTGAGTATAACTTCATAATCATGGAAACTCCCTTTGATATGAGGAATCTTTTCTATGTTGATATATTTCCATAGTGTTGGGATAGATGGATGGATGCTCCAAGAGACTGAGTAGGTACTGCCAAACCTGCTCTGTACCAGCCCCCTTCTTCTTCAGAGTTGATAAGTAGACCTTCTTAGCTTTTCAATAACACCAAAAAATATCCTATGTACTTTGGAAGTGATGTGTGTAATGATTGAACCAAAACAGATAACCTTGAAGTTCATAAACTCAAGAAAACCTTCTATTTTCGTCTTGACACCTGTTGAATGTTTTGCTCAGTGTGACCAACACGGTAGAAATTGATCAAATTCCTTATAGGGGTATTTAATTAGCTTAGTAAGCTACCATTTGCAAGTGGAATGATGTAAAAAGATAAACTATGCTAAGAGAAATCAATTTAGCAAGTTTAGCTATACCCCCGACTTTTTAGGATTGTAGCAGAAAATGACCAGAGTTCACCTCGACGCAGATTTCTCTGAAATGGCTGAATATAATTACTTCAAACTTTGATAGCATGTAGATGACTTTGAGCTGAATCCAACAAACTTTAAATCATTGAATTTGGTGAAGAATTGACCGAGATATGCCCTTAACAAGTTGACAGACTTTTGAGTAGACTAACAGAGAACTCAGATATGAATTATGTAAGTGTATCTATTAATGAACACTTGTATACAATCCCATTGGCATGAACAACATTGCCTAATTGTGTAGAGAGGTGTAGGCTATAGTATAGTCCTCACACACACTCAAAATCAGTACAATGAGACTCAGAAAATGATCACTCCTACCCGCGACTTTTCATGTTCACTTTTTATATGTAATGAGCAAAGATTTGAATTCAAATTCAAATTTTGGCTCCCTATGATCAAGCTCCTAAATGCTTGGAGATATTCCTTCAATCAAATGAACTACTTTTTCCACGACTCACTTTGGTAGGTGATTATAAAAAGATTCCAAGTCAATTTGACTTTTACAATGAGGTAAAGTGGTAATCAACCACTAGCATATGTTCCTATGCTTCTTCATGTATGTGTAGACTTCAATGCATCCTTTGAGCCAAATGTGTAGGCTTGCAATTTACACCAACAGCTCCCCCTCAAGCCAAACATTTTGGCTTAAGTCTTCATCTTCAATCTTCAAGTATGTCCTGCAATCCAATCATGGATTTGAACCTGCAAAGTTTTGTTCCATCCAAAGCTTTAGTCAACAAATCTGCACATTGCATGTTGGTTGATACATAGGTAAGTTGAATGTCCTTGCTTATCAATTTCTCTCTCACATAATGATAATGAACCTCTATGTGTTTGGTCCTAGCATGATAGATAGGATTAGCTGCAAGGTGAAGAGAACTTGTATTATCCCCAAAGATAATTGGAGACCTAGTATACAATCCCAATTATGTATACAAAAGTTTAATCCAAATTGCTTCTTGTGTAGCATTAGCCAGTCCTCTATACTATGCCTTTGTGGAAGACAAAGCAACAGTAGGTTGCTTCTTTGAAGACCATGAAATTGGTTTGTCACCTACAAAGGAAATATATCTAGAAGTGCTCCTCCTATCATCCTTGCATCCTGCCCAATCTACATCTGAATAAATTTTGATATCAATATCTGAAGTGTAAGGGAAATACAAACCATGGTTCTGTGTACCCTTGAGATACTTCAAGATTCTCTTGGCAGCCTCTAAGTGAGGTATCCTTGGCTTGTGCATAAATTGACTTAGCACACTTACTTCATATGCAATATCAATTCTTGTAAGAGTAGCATAGTTCAAGCTACCCACCATACTTTGATAACCTGTAATGTCTTTGACTTCATCACCTTCATGGGCACTTAGTTTTAGGTTTACCTCCATTGGAGTGCTTGCTACTTTAGCATCGTGCAATTGAAACTTCTTCAACATATCCTGTACATACTTTCTCTGAGTAATGTATATCCCTGAATTAGTGTAAACTAATTCAAGCCCTAGAAAATACTTCAATAAACCAAGATCATTGATCTTGAACTCCTTCATCATCTGGCTTTTGATATACCTGATTCCATTGACATCATTACCTGTAATAATGATGTCATCAACATAAACACAGAGATATATTACCCATGAATTACTTCTCTTAATGAACAGAGAAGTGTCAGCCTTGCTCATGACAAAACCTTGGTCTTGGAGGTATGTAGTTAACCTGTAATTCCATGCCCTAGGTGCCTGCTTCAATCCATATAAAGCCTTTTTTAATTTGCAAACATAAGTTACCTTCTTAGGGTCCTCATAGCCAGGAGGTTGTGACATATAAACTTCTTCTGAAATCCATCCATTCAAGAAAGGATTCTTGACATCCAATTGGTACATGTTCCAATTCTTTGATGCAGCCACACTTACCAACACTCTAATTGTTGGCATCTTGGCCACAGGAGAAAATGTCTCTTCATAGTCAATGCCTTGGGTTTGTGCAAAACCCTTGGCTACCAATCTCGCTTTGTACCTATTAATTGTTCCAACAGAATTTCTTTTCAACTTATAGATCCATCTGGATCCTATTACCTTCATAGAATCCTTCTTGGGAACTAACTCCCATGTGTCACTCTCCTTGAGTGCTTCAATCTCCTCATCCATAGCTTCTTTCCATTCTGATTTGGTTATTACTTCTTCATATGAACCTGGTTCTTCATTTGACAAATCTTTGGCAAGATAAACTGAATGTTTAGTAACAAGAGATGTATCATACCCGTATCTGATAGGTTTTTTGCTTTCTCTTTGAGATCTTCTGATAGATTGAGTTGAAGATTCAGGTATGTCTTCAAGCTTCTTCATCTTCATTTTGCCCTTGGACTTCCATGCCTTGAATTCTTCAAGGTTGATAGTGTCTTCATCATCAGAACTTGAATCTTCATTCTGAGTAAGTTCCTCCTTTGCAAGTTTTGGGAATTCCTCTTCCAAATCATAGGGTAGTTTAATCTTCCTGCATTCATTCTCATACCAAGAATCATTTTCATCAAAGATCACATCTCTGCTTACCATAAATCCCTTATTGGTAGGATTATAAAACCTGTAACCTTTTTTATTTAAATCATACCCAATGAAAATGCATTTTTCAGCCTTTGGGTCTAGCTTACCTCTTATCTGTGAAGGAATGTGCACATATGCTACATATCCAAATATTTTGCAGTGATCTAAAGATGGTCTCTTACCATGCCATGCTTCATAGGGTTTCATACCATCAAGTGACTTAGATGGTAACCTGTTTATGAGGTAAGTGGCAGTAGAAACACTCTCTGCCCATAGATAGTTAGGTAACTTCTTCTCATTAAGCATAGATCTAGCTGTCTCAACAAATTAACCTATTTCTTCTCTCAGCTACCCCATTCTGTTCAGGAGAATACCTTGTGGTTATCTCTCTTTTGATGCCTCTGTCCTGCAAGAAGTCTTCAAATTCATTGGAGAAGTACTCACCTCCTCCATCTGACCTTAGCCTCTTCAAATTCCTTCCTGTCTGATTTACAACTAATGCAAGATATTTCTTAAAACAATTAAATACCTCATCCTTGTGTTTCATGAAGTATAATACAGTCCATCTGCTATAATCATCAAAGAAAGACACATAGTACCTTGAACATGAGACTGAGGGGTCTTTGCTTGTTCCCCATACATCTATGTGTACAAGCTCTAGGTAGTCTTCATGCATATATCCTTTCTTGGAGAAGGGTAACCTGTGAGACTTACCAAATTGACAAGCACCACACTTGTAAATCATATGTTGCTTGGATACATTAGGTATCCCAAGCACACATTGGTCCCTGCACATTTGTTTCAAGGTTCTCTCTCCTATGTGCCCTAACCTTTTGTGCCAAATCTCAAGCTCTGAAAGTGTTTGATCTTTATAACTGTATAGTGCAATATTCTTTGTATCTTCCAACTCAAAAGTGAAAAGTCTACCTGATTTTTCTCCTTTAGAAATCCTCTTGAACCCATGTCTTGGGTCTTCCACAAATGCTCCATATTGATTGAATCTGACCTGCAAACCTTTCTCCACAATCTGACCAACACTCATCAAATTTTTGGTAATGGTTGGTACATAGAGTACCTTGCTCAACAAATTCTGATTACCATCACAAGTCTTAACATTTCCAACTTTAACTACTGAATGCTTTGTATCATCACCTGTTTGGACTTGATGTTTACCTTTTGGTTCCTCAAGATCAGAGAGTAGTGCCACATTGCCAGCCACATGATTTGAGCACCCTGAGTCAATGTAGAATAGGTGGTCATCATTTGTACCTGACTTTGAAGTCATGTTCATGATCAGAAGAGAGTCATCCTGCTCCTCTGTGTAGTTGTTGTAGTCTTTTCTGGTTTTGAATCCTCCTTGGTAGTTGCCATTGTAATTGCTGTTGTAATTGTTGTTGTGGCCTTGGTGATGGTTGAACCTTCCTCTTGACTGTGAGTATCCACCTCTTTGGTAGCCTCTTCCTCTCTGATTTTTGTAATTCTTGAAACACTCATCTGTAGTATGATTTGATAAACCACAAATGTTGCATGGTGACGAGTTATAGGGTCTCCCCCTACCTTGCTTACCTCCTCTGCCCCTTCCTCTTAAAGATCTACCTCTCCCTGCATAGTTGGCTTGGGAGGTAGAGCCTTCATCTTCCATCTTCTTGCTCTTGCCTTTATCCTTAGACTTCTTATCAGTGTATAGGGCAGAAGAGTTATTACCTTTGGATGTATCTCCATTTTTTGTGAGCTTTGCTTCATGTGTAAATAGTTGTCCCATGAGAGTTGTAAGATCTGGAGTGTGCATGTCCATGTAGAGATCCATTGCAATGGTGAAGCTTTCCCATTTGTCATCAGCCTTGATTCCATTGATCACTTGCCTTACAATTTGTTCTTCTTCAATCTCTTCTCCTATGCTTGCTAACTGATCTGCAACATCTTTGATCTTGGTCACAAATTCTGAAACAGCTTGCTTAGGTTGCTTCCTTAGTGTTGTGAATTCAATCCACAACTGATTTTTCCTAGCCCTTGTATTGGAGGAAAAGTATGATGACAAGGTTTCCCAAGTTTCTTGGGATGTCTTACAATTTCTGATATGTGGCAAAAGAAAGTCAGAGATAGAGTTGAGTAAATATGACCTTGCCAATGCATCCTTAGCATACCATGTGTTGAGTTTTTCTTGTTCTTCCTTGGTTGGCAATCCTCTTGCTTTGAATGAGGGCAATTCCTCATCTGCTGAGATGTATCCATAGAGACTCCTTCCTTGTAGATAGGTCTTCATCCTTAGAGACCAAGCTTGATAGTTGTTCCTGTCCAATTTATCAATAAATTAAGGAAAACCATCTCCCATTTTACCTCTATTGCTCTGATACCACTGTTGGGATAGATGGATGGATGCTCCAAGAGACTGAGTAGGTACTACCAAACCTGCTCTGTACCAGCCCCCTTCTTCTTCAGAGTTGATAAGTAGACCTTCTTAGCTTTTCAATAACACCAAAAAATAGCCTATGTACTTTGGAAGTGATGTGTGTAATGATTGAACCAAAACAGATAACCTTGAAGTTCATAAACTCAAGAAAACCTTCTATTTTCATCTTGAGACCTGCTTAATGTTTTGCTCAGTGTGACCAGCACAATGGAAAATGATAAAATTCCTTCTAGGGGTATTTAACTAGCTTAGTAAGCTACCATTTGCAAGTGGAATGATGTAAAAAGATAAACTATGCTAAGAGAAATCAATTTAGCAAGTTTAGTTATACTCCCGACTTTTTAGGACTGTAGTAGAAAATGACCAGAGTTCACCTCGACGCAGATTTCTCTGAAATGGCTGAATATAATTACTTCAAACTTTGATAGAATGTAGATGACTTTGAGTTGAATCCAATAAACTTTGAATCATTGAATTTGGTGAAGAATTGACCGAGATATGCCCTTGACAAGTTCACAGACTTTTGAGTAGACTAACAGAGAACTCAGATATGAATTATGTAAATGTATCTATTAATGAACACTTGTATACAATCCCATTGGCATGAAAAACATTGCCTAATGGTGTAGAGAGGTGTAGGCTATAGTATAGTCCTCACACACACTCAAAATCAGTAGAATGAGACTCAGAAAATGATCACTCCTACCCGCGACTTTTCATGTTCACTTTTTATATGTAATGAGCAAAGATTTGAATTCAAATTCAAATTTTGGCTCCCTATGATCAAGCTCCTAAATGCTTGGAGATATTCCTTCAATCAAATGAACTACTTTTTCCACGACTCACTTTGGTAGGTGATTACAAAAAGATTCCAAGTCAATTTGACTTTTACAATGAGGTAAAGTGGTAATCAACCACTAGCATATGTTCCTATGCTTCTTCATGTATGTGTAGACTTCAATGCATCCTTTGAGCCAAATGTGTAGGCTTGCAATTTACACCAACACATAGTGATGTGTGTGTGAACACACTTAGACCGTTGGGGAACTTTTTTCCCTCTTTACGAGGTATTTCTCTCCCGGTTTGTATGTATGCCTATAACCCAAATGGGTGACTCATCTTTGTACATTCACTTGGTAATACACTATGTATTGTGTTGTGCTCTAGGCTTCTTCTTCTTCCTTGTGTTGTTTGTGTGCTTTTATGGACCTCAAACTCCAACATTGGAATTGTATCAGAGCAGGTCACCGCTTCATCTAGGGTGTCGCTGACATCCCTCCAGTCACAGTCTTAAAATTCCATGAAAATGGGTGAGAATATTAGGATTTCAAAACAAGTTCATTTTGTAGTGTCAAAAATTTTGATAAGAACTCGTTTTGGCCTCTGGACACACTATTGTAGCGAATATGCAATCAATTTCTTTCTTTTGTGCCAAACATATATAGGTTTCGGCTCCCTAGTACAAGCAGCTCAAATTTTTCTATAGCTCAATAGAGCTCGTCAAGGTGTTTCCATTCAACTTTTTAAGGTAGATTCATTTTTCTACATCAAGGTATTTAGTCATTGGCCATGGCTGAAAGCAATGATCTATTCCATATGTTGGCTATTGAGGATAATTTGGATGGTACTACTTACCCATTGTGGGTGTATATGATGCATCATGTATTGGTATTGTTGGAGTTAGACGTCTGCGGAAGCACGCGAACAGCACAAGGAAGAAGAAGAAGCTTGGAGCACAACACACAAGACTGAATATATTACTAGAGAATGTACAAAGATAAGTAGCCCATTAGGGCAATCGGCGTATATACAAGCCGGGGGAAAAAAACCTCCTAAAGAGGGAAAAAAGTGCCCCGGCGGTCCTAGAGTGTTCACACACATCACTACCTAAATATATCAACAAATCCCCCCTGGGAGTGATGCGGTGAACAAGGAGCTGGCACTCATGTATAAGGAAGTGCCAAGCTATGTGGAAATCACTCCACAAAAGGAAGTAAGCCCAAAGCTTTACGGAAAGCTTCAAACTTCTCCCTAGGCAGAGCCTTCGTGAAAAGGTCTGCAATGTTCTCCTGCGTGGGCACATATGCCAAGCTGATCTCCCCAGCAGAGAACCTCTCCCTGACATAGTGATAATGCACCTCAATGTGCTTAGTGCGAGCATGGAACACAGGGTTCCTCGCAACTGCCAATGCGCTCTGACTGTCAGTGAAGATGGTGGTGGCAGAAGACTGGCCAACACCCAAATCAGCCATAAGGCGTCTGAGCCACACACACTCAACAGTCGCTGTGAAAGCTGCCCTATACTCATCCTCACAACTGGAAGTGGCCACAGTAGGCTGCTTCTTGCTCAACCAAGATATACATGAGCTACCAAGCATGAATCAAAAACCACTGGTGGACACACGAGTGTCATAGCAACCAGCCCAATCTGAGTCAGAAAAAGCATGCAAATCTGGCGGTAGTGATCCCCCCTTGGGATAAAACAACCCAAGTAGCCGAGTACCACTCAAGTAGAGAAGATGCGCTTAACCGCTTTCCAATGCGTGACTCCTGGGCAATGCATAAACCTGCTCATCTGTGAGACAGCAAACTGAATATCTGGCCGAGTAATGCATAAGTAAATCAAGCATCCAACGGCCTGCTGATAGAGAACAGCATCAAATGCATCTCCAGCATCATGAAGACTCAATCGTAGACCTGTCTCCATAGGAGTGGCAATAGGCTTACAGTCTTCAAGGCCAAAACGCTGCAATAATGTGTCAATATATTTCGTTTGACACAAAGCCATTCCACCATCAACTTGCATAAACTGAATGCCCAAATAGTGATGCAAATGCCCCAAATCAGACATCTCAAATGAGGCATGCAAATCAGCCTTGAAATCAGCAATATGCTTCTCAAGAGGACCAGTGAGCAGCATGTCGTCTACATAGACAACAATGATCAGAAGCACATCATTAGCACGCTTAACATATAAGGTGCTTTCAGTTGGACTGTTCTCAAAACCATGTGCAATCAGATAGGCATGTATTTTCTCATACCAAGCACGTGGTGCTTGCTTTAAACCATATAATGCCTTCTTTAACCTGCACACCTGGTTTTCATGCCCTTTCTGCACAAAGCCACGGGGCTGAAAAACATACACTTCTTCATGCAAGTCACCATTCAGAAATGTTGTTTTAATGTCCAACTGATGTACATTCCAACCATGATGGGCTGCAAGTGCACAAATGCTCCGAACAGTAGTCATACGGCATGTAGGTGCAAAGGTCTCATCAAAATCAATGCCTCTTTCCTGCGCATAACCCTTTGCAACAAGCCTAGCCTTATACCTGTCAACTGTACCATCAGGTTTACGCTTCAGCTTGTATACCCACTTAGTGCCAATGGCCTTCTTGCCAGGAGGCAAGTCACATAAAGACCATGTACCATTCTTCATTATAGCATCATATTCAGATTGCATAGCAGCCATCCAATTTTCTGAATTTTGTGCTTCATCAAAAGAAACAGGCTCATTCTCATCGCAGAGACTAGATGCAGCCATAGCATAGCAATCTGATGCAAAGGAGGTACTATGAGAGCCTGAACGAGTACGATATGACAAAGGTGCATCTAATTTGCTGTCACGCAAAGTCTGCACCAGCCATTTTGGCATAGTTTTTGCCTGTTCAATATCAGCTCTCTCATCAACAAGTGCATCATGTAAATCTGCATCAGAAATGGAATGATCTGCATCATCATATGAAACCTGCAAAGGCTGAGAAGTTGCCTCATTAGGACCAGCGCTAGCCTGTCCACCTGTAAAAAGAGGCATCAAAGTATCATACATGTCTTTGGAGCTAACAGATGTCTCCTTAGTACATGAAAGCAATGGCTGAATAGCATCTTCCACAAAGACAACATCACGGCTAACCAGAATGCGTTTAGTCTGTGGATGATACAGACGATAGCCTTTACTTTCAGAACTGTACCCAACAAAAATACATTTTACTGCCTTATCATCCAATTTTCTGCGATGTTGTTCAGGCACTAATGCATATGCCAAACAACCAAAAACACGCAGATGAGCAACAGATGGCTTGCGGTCATGCCAAGCCTCATACGGAGTGATGGACTGCAACGCTTTGGTGGGACACCTGTTCAGTACATATGCTGCACACATGACAGCCTCAAGCCAGAAACTATGTGGTAAAGCCTGACTTTTGACCATGCACCTCGCCATCTCCATGAGTGACCTGTTCTTTCGTTCAGCAACTCCATTCTGTTGAGGTGTATACGGCACTGTACACTGGTGTTTTATCCCACGTTCAGCCAGAAATGCATTAAAATCTGAAGACATATATTCCCCCCCTCGATCAGAACGGAGGGTGCCCATTTTACATGCTGACATATTTTCAGCCAAAACCAAAAACTGTTTGAAGCACATGAACACTTCGGACTTTGCTTTGAGTGGATATACCCATGCATGCCTGGAAAAATCATCAATGAAAGTCACAAAGTAAAGGTAATTTCCAAAAGAGGGTGTCTGCATAGGACCACAGACATCACTATGTACAAGCTGCAATTTCTGCATAGCCCGAACTGAACCATCTTTTGGAAAGGAAGAACGCTGCATTTTGCCCAAAATACAGCCTTCACAAACATGTTTTCCAGGTGCCTCAAGTTTGGGCAAAGAGGACACCATTTCAGATTTCTGCAGGCGTAACAAACTAGCAAAATTCAAATGACCAAAGCGTGCATGCCAAAGCTTTGCATCTGACATAGCCTGAGAATCATGAACTGCACATGCCGAATCATTCACAGATCTTTCATAGTCTATGAGCTTATACAGCCCACGACATAAAATGCCAGAAGCAATAATCACATCGCCATTTGAGAGATCATGGACTGTACACCTGTCATCAACGAATTTCACAACCAAGCCAATCTTGGCTAATGCAGAAACTGATAACAGGTTCTTTTTGATCCCTGGCACAAATAAAGCATCTGACAAAGTGAAAGAACTACCATCAGCAGTAGTCAGAATGATCTTACCAACTCCCATAACAGGATAAGAGGAGTTATTGGCGCATGTGACAGTATTCCCTGTAGGGGCAGGCTCGAGTGAAGAGAAGAAACTGCGCTGCGAGGTAATATGTTTGGTCGCCCCACTGTCAAAGTACCAAACATCTGAGTCTACTGCAGACATGCACTGATCATGAGAAGATGGGTCAAAACTGCAGACAGTAGTAAACGCCCATTCTTCTTCCTGCACAAGATTTGCAGACTCTGTTTTTGGTGTAGAGGCCTCTGCAACAACCATTCCAGCCTCTTTCTTCTTTGCCTCTTTAGCAGCCAGTTTTGGACAGTTCTTTATAATATGATCATTTCCTTTACAGTACTTGCAGAACAATTTCTGCTTTTCTGATTTCTTCTCATCTTTATCCTGGTTCTTCGATTGTGCAGCATTTGCAAATTTCTGCTTACTAGTAGAAGAGCTCCATTTTCCTTTGCCCTTCTGACTAGCCAGGAAAGCTTGATCTGCAACACGCATAATGGACCTGTTCTGCCTGGACTGATCTTCCTGCAACAGAACAGAGACTAATTCCTCAAATGACAAGGCATTCGGATTGCCTTTCATCATCAATCGAAGAGTAGAGGCAAAACTCTGATATGAATCAGGAAGCCCATTCAGAACGGTCTGCACAAGTGAGCTATCTGGTATAACCTCATCACCAGAAATCAATTGTTCCTTCAGGTCTTTGATCTTTGTAAGAAAACTGTCCATCGAATCACCTTCATTCATGTGCTCACTCTCCAACTGTTTTCGGAGGTAAGCAACACGAGCCTCATTCCTAGCCTGGTACAAAGTGGTAAGTGTATCCCAAGCATCCTTTGCTGTTCTGCAAGAGCGAATATGAGGAATAATGGCACGTTTGACAGACAAAGCTATCAATGCATGTGCCTGGGCATCTCTGCCATCCCAACGAATCTGCTCTGCAGTAGGTGCAACAGAAACAGCAGCACGAATAGGAATCTGCCGAATATCATCTTCGACACCATCTTCATCAGCTCCAACACCTGTATTTGCAGTACCTGTCGTTACAGGTGTAACAGGACGTCTTTCAACACCCTGCACAATGTTCCACAATCCTTTTGCAACCAGTACATGTCGCATCATATAAGCCCATAATGGGTAGTTGGTACCATCCAACTTATCCTCAACAGCCAACATACGGAATACATCACTGCTTTCAGCCATGGCCGGTGACTAAAATACCTTGATGCAGAAAATTGACTGTATCTCAAAAAGTTGAACAGAACTGCCCAGACGAGTTCTGCTAGACCTGTAGCAGACTTCAAGACGCTTAAATTGGCGAACAGAAACTGGTATATACCTTTGGCACAAAAGGACAAAATAGCCTGCACAAGCACTGCGATAGTGCGTTCGGAGGCCGAAACGAGCTCAGATCGCGATTTCGGCACCACAGAGCGAAGCAGTTTTGATCTCGGAAACACCTTGAGTATGCTCACCAAATTTTGTGCGAATCTGAGACTGCAAACGGAGGAGTGTCGACGGCGCCCTAGAAGAAGCAACGACCTGCTCTGATACCAATTGTTGGAGTTAGACGTCTGCGGAAGCACGCGAACAGCACAAGGAAGAAGAAGAAGCTTGGAGCACAACACACAAGACTGAATATATTACTAGAGAATGTACAAAGATAAGTAGCCCATTAGGGCAATCGGCGTATATACAAGCCGGGGGAAAAAAACCTCCTAAAGAGGGAAAAAAGTGCCCCGGCGGTCCTAGAGTGTTCACACACATCACTACCTAAATATATCAACAGGTATCAAAAGGGATATGGAATATTGTGCATGGTGTAGAAAATTTTATGTTACACCTACAAATAATGTTATTGAAGATGGCGTTGAAGATGGTGATCTTCAAATTTGTGTCTGTGTTGCGATTCCTATTGCACCTACTATAGAGCAACATCATTAGGATGGAAAAGATGCTCAAGCATATGCATTAATAGATTTGTTTGTCAATGTGCCATTAGCGCTTACATTCACTCTTCCAAAACAACAAAGGATGCTAGGGATACACTTATAGCTTTATACCAGGCAAGAAATGAGGCTCGTATTGCTTACCTCTGAAAATAGTTTGAGAGTGAGCATATGAATGAAGGAGATTCTATGGAGAGTTTTTTGACAAAGATCAAAGATTTGAAGGAGCAATTGGTTTTTGTTGATGAAGTTTTTCTAGATAGTTCACTTGTGTAGAATGTTCTTAATGTTTTTCTAGATTCATATAGAGTTTTTCATCTACTCTTTGATTGATGATGAAAGGAAATCCAAATGCCTCAACATTTGAGGAGTTAATCTCTATTTTGTTGCAAGAAGATCAGTCCAAGCATAACATATCAATAATTTTGTGTGTTAAAGATCAAGCTTTCTTAGCTAGTTAGAATGCAAAGGTAAATGGAGCTCATCTACTAGTAAGCAAAAATCTGCTAATGTTGCACAGTCAAAGAAAGAAGATGAAGAAGAAAAAAAAAAGAGAAAAGTAGAAAGAGTTTTGCAAATACCGTAAGGGAAATGATCGTCATAAAGAGTTGTCCAAAATTTGTTACAAAAGAGGCAAAGAAGAAAGATGATGCGATTATTGTTGCAGAGGCCTCTACCCCCAAAACAGAGTCTCCTAATCTTGTTCAAAATGAAAAATGGGCATTTACTACTATCTGCAGCTATGACTCATCTTCTCATGAGTAGTGTATGTTTATAGCAGACTTAGATGTGGGAGCTTGAGCCCCTGTAGTGCAATTTCTTCAATTCACTTGAGCCTACCCCTATAAGGAATATTGTCACATGTGGGAACAATGCCTCTTATCCTATAATGGGAGTTGGTAGGATCATTCTGACTACTACTAGTGGTAGTTCTTTCACATTGTTAGATGCTTTATATGGTCTAAGGATCAAGAAAAATCTATTGTCGGTTTCAGCATTACACAAGATTGGCTTGGTTGTCAAATGATTTTTATTATACTTTATATTTAACATGTGCTTTCTAACTTTAGATGTATAATACATTCATATTATATGTGTTTGTGAGTGTATATGTGTGTGTGCATGTAGTTGTGTGTGTATATGTATGTATGCACATGTAGGTATATGTGTATATTTTTGTATGTGCATGTATTAGTGTGTATCTGTGTGTGTATGTGTATGAGTATATGTGTTATGTATGTGTGTGTATGTGTGTGTATGTGTATGTGAACGTGTACGTGTACATGTGCATGTACGTGTGCGTCTACGTCTGCGTGTGCGTGTGCGTCTGTGTCTGCGTGTGCATGCATGTTCCTGTGCGTGTTCCTGTGCGTGTGCGTGTGCGTGTGCATGTGCGTGTGCGTGTGTGTGTGCGTGTGCGTGTGCGTGTGCGTGTGCGTGTGCGTGTGCGTGTGCGTGTGCGTGTGCGTGTGCGTGTGCGTGTGCGTGTGCGTGTGCGTGTGCGTGTGCGTGTGCGTGTGTGTGTGCATGTGCGTGTGCGTGTGCGTGTGCGTGTGCATGTGCGTGTGCGTGTGCGTGTGCGTGTGCGTGTGTGTGTGTGCGTGTGCATGTGCGTGTGTGTGCATGTGTGCGTGCACGTGCGCGTGCGTGTGTATGTGTGCATGTACGTGTACATGTACGTCTATGTGTATGTGTACATGTACACCTACGTGTACATGTACGTCTACATGTGCGTCTATGTTTATGTGTATGTGTACGTGTATGTGTACATGTACATGTACGTGTACGTGTACATGTACATGTACATGTATGTGTACGTGTACATGTACATGTACGTGTACGTGTACATGTACATGTACGTGTACGTGTACGTGTGTGTGTGCATGTATGTGTGTGTGTATGTGTACATGTACATGTATGTGTATGTGTACATGTACGTGTACGTGTACGTGTACATGTATGCGTACCCGTACATGTATGCGTACGCGTACATGTACGTGTATGACTACGTGTACGCGTATGTGTACGTGTATATGTACGTGTACGTGTACGTGTATGTGTATGTGTACATGTACATGTACGTGTACGTGTACGTGTACTTGTACGTGTACGTGTACGTGTACGTGTACGTGTACGTGTACGTGTACGTGTACGTGTACGTGTACGTGTACGTGTACGTGTACGTGTACGTGTACGTGTACGTGTACGTGTACGTGTACGTGTACGGTACGTGTACGTGTACGTGTACGTGTACGTGTACGTGTACGTGTACGTGTACGTGTACGTGTACGTGTACGTGTACGTGTACGTGTACGTGTACGTGTACGTGTACGTGTACGTGTACGTGTACGTGTACGTGTACGTGTACGTGTACGTGTACGTGTACGTGTACGTGTACGTGTACGTGTACGTGTACGTGTACGTGTACGTGTACGTGTACGTGTACGTGTACGTGTACGTGTACGTGTACGTGTACGTGTACGTGTACGTGTACGTGTACGTGTACGTGTACGTGTACGTGTACGTGTACGTGTACGTGTACGTGTACGTGTACGTGTACGTGTACGTGTACGTGTATGTGTACGTCTATGTGTATGTGTACATGTACACCTACGTGTACATGTAGTCTACATGTACGTCTATGTGTATGTGTATGTGTACGTGTACGTGTACATGTACGTGTACGTGTACATGTACGTGTACGTGTACATGTACGTGTACGTGTACATGTACGTGTACGTGTACATGTACGTGTACGTGTACATGTACGTGTACGTGTACATGTACGTGTACGTGTACATGTACGTGTACGTGTACATGTACGTGTACGTGTACATGTACGTGTACGTGTACATGTACGTGTACGTGTACATGTACGTGTACGTGTACATGTACGTGTACGTGTACATGTACGTGTACGTGTACATGTACGTGTACGTGTACATGTACGTGTACGTGTACGTGTACATGTACGTGTACATGTACATGTACATGTACGTGTACATGTACATGTACATGTACGTGTACGTGTACGTGTGTCTGTGCATGTATGTGTGTGTGTATGTGTACGTGTACATGTATGTGTATGTGTACGTGTACGTGTACGTGTACGTGTACGCGTACGCGTACGTGTACGTGTACGCGTATGTCTATGCGTACGTGTACGTGTAGCTCTACGTATACCTCTACGTGTCCCTCTACGTGTATGTGTACCTGTACATGTATGTGTGTATGTGTATGTGTGTATGTGTATGTGTGTATGTGTATGTGTGTATGTGTACATGTTTACGTGTATGTGTGTATGTGTACATGTGTACGTGTATGTGTGTACATGTACATGTGTATGTGTACATGTACATGCATGTGTGTACATGTACATGTGTACGTGTACATGTATACATGTACGTGTATGTGTGTACGTGCATGTGTGTACGTGTATGTGTGTGTGTACGCATGTACGTGTATGTGTGTGTGTACGCATGTACGTGTATGTGTGTATGTGTATGTGTGTACATGTATGTGTGTACGTGTACATGTGTATGTGTACATGTGTACATGTATGTGTGTATGTGTATGTGTGTATGTGTATGTGTGTATGTGTATGTGTATGTGTATGTGTATGTGTGTACGTGTACGTGTGTGTGTACGTGTATGCGTGTACCTGTGTATGTGTACGTGTGTAAATGTATGTGTGTACATGTACGTCTGTATGTGTACGTGTGTATGTGTATGTGTGTACATGTACCTGTACGTACATGTATGTGTATGTGTATGTGTACATGTACGTGTATGTGTACATGTACATGTACATATACATGTATGTGTACGTGTACATGTACATGTATGTGTATGTGTACGTGTACGTGTGTACGTGTACGTGTGTACGTGAACATGTGTATGTGTACGTGTGTACGTGTATGTGTGTATGTGTATGTGTGTATGTGTACGTGTGTACGTGTACATGTGTACATGTACGTGTGTACGTGTATGTGTGTATGTGTACGTGTGTACGTGTGTGTGTGTACGTGTAGGTGTGTACATGTACGTGTGTACGTGTACATGTGTATGTGTACGTGTACATGTGTATGTGTACATGTGTACGTGTACGTGTGTACGTGTACGTGTGTACGTGTACGTGTGTATGTATACGTGTACGTGTGTATGTGTACATGTGTACGTGTGTATGTGTACATGTGTACGTGTGTACGTGTGTACGTGTGTACGCGTGTACGTGTGTACGTGTGTACGCGTGTACGTGTGTATGTGTATGTGTTCGTGTACATGTACATGTGTACGTGTATTTGTACGTGTATGTGTACATCTATGTGTATGTGTATGTGTACATGTATGTGTATGCATATGTGTACGTGTATGTCTACGTGTACTTGTGTACGTGTATGTGTATGTGTAGGTGTGTACATGTATGTGTATGTGTGTACATATATGTGTATGTGTGTACGTGTATGTGTGTAGATTTACATCTATACATATACGTGTGTACATTATCTGTGTACATGTATGTGTATGCGTACATGTGCACGTGTATGTGTGTACATGAGTATGATATGTGTACATGTACATGTGTACATGTGTACATGTATGTGTGTACGTGTACGTGTGTACGTGTACGTGTATGAGCATATGTGTATGTGTATGTGTACGTGTAAGTGTGTATGTGTATGTTTGTACATGTACGTGTGTACGTGTGTACGTGTGTACGTGTACGTGTGTACGTGTACGTGTGTACGTGTACATGTGTATGTGTACGTGTGTACGTGTACGTGTGTACGTGTACATGTGTACGTGTACATGTGTACGTGTACGTGTGTACGTGTATGTGGGTATGTGTACGTGTGTAATGATGGGGGAAGTATCTCAACCCCTAAGCAACGACGAAGCGTGAATGACCTCCACAGGTATCCTTCTTTGACCTCTGCACACCAAAAGTGTTCTTACTCAAAGCTTATGCAAAGAACTCCAGTGAGCTTTTGTAGACCTGTAGTAGACACCAAGAGCTTTCCAACAAGACAAATTTTACTTCAAATGGATGCTTACACAAAGAGAAACAGTGTCTACAACATGAGCTAGTTGAATGCTCACAACTGCTAGTCAAGCAGAGATCTCACTTCACTCCAGCAAGCTTTTCTAAAAGATTATACAGAGAATGAATCTCAAACTTAGATCAACGTTAGAGCACTCTAATACCTACCCAATGACACCAAAATCATAGCAAATGGATAAATAGAAAAGGAGAACGAGCCCTTACAACAGAGAGCAAAATATTTCTAACAGAGCCTACACAGAGAGAGAGATATTAATCACACAACTTCACTAAAATGAATGTTGCTCCCAGATTACTCAGAGAATGCTCTAGAGAATTTGTGAGCATAAAATAGACTCTAATAGCTATCCAATGAGACAAGAATTACATCAAATGGATACAATATGAGGGAGAACCAATGCTAACAACTCAGGGGTAGAGAGTTGCAACACTGCCTGCGCATACACATAGATATGCCTACTAAAAGAAAACAAATAAGCAAGCAAGGGGCTAGCTTAAGCAAGGGGCTTGCTTATCACAACTCCAGCACTTAGTGCTCACTTTACATGAGCTAAAACTCCAAGAAGATGGCCCAAAAGAAGTCGGGATACATGCTCCTTTTATAGTGAGAAGTGTGCCCCTAAAATCTAGGAACTACCTTTCCAAATCAGCCTCCTAACTTGGAGGATTTAGTTGAGATGAATTGGGGAGTGGTTGAGTGACTTTTCTTGATGGAATCTCATGGCTTTTGGCTTCCTTTGATTGCTCCACATGTCCATAAAATATTCCCCACGAATTTGTAGCTTGAAGCTTGACTTTTAACACTCCCCCTCAAGCTTCAATTCTTCATCCTCATCCAAGCTCCTTCATGTTGATGCTTTGCTTGAATTTTGAAATCTTCATTCCATCCAAAGCCTTTGTAAACATGTCGGCAACTTGGTCCTTGGTACCAATATGATGTACTGAAACTTCCTTCGATATCACCTTTTCCCTTATGAAGTGATAGTGCACTTCAATATGCTTGGTTCTAGCATGATAGACAGGATTCGATGCTAGATGAATGCTACTCATATTGTCACAAAAAATTGGATATGTGTCAACCTGCAAATTAAGCTCCATAAATAACTTCTTAATCCACATTAGCTCACATGTGACTTGAGCCAAAGCTCTATACTCATCCTCGGTGGAAGATAATGCCACCGTGGGTTGCTTCTTTGAAATCGATGAGATGATCTTGCTACCTAGCTTGACTAGGTAACCACTTGTACTTCTTCTATCCTCCTTGGAATCGGCCCAATCCGCATATCATCATCAAATGAATAGAACAATCCTTCATTTATAGTGGCCTTGAGATATCGTAACATTCTTCTTGCAGCTTGCAAGTGTGTAGTCCTTGGACTATGCATAAATTGTGATAACACTCCAACTCCATATGCTATGTCAGGCCTAGTTATTGTGGCATAATTGAAAGAGCCTACAATAGAGCGATAAAAAGTTACATCCTCTAATGGCTCTCCATCAATGGAGCTTAGCTTTACATTAACTTCCATGGGATTTGAAATAGGCTTGCAATGTAGCATCTCAAACCTCTCAAGTAGGTCTAGAATATACTTCCTTTGTATGAGCATAATACCTTCTTCTTTGTATACGACTTCAATGCCAAGAAAATACCTAAGATCTCCAAGATCAGATATCCTAAACTCCTTTCCAAGCTTTGCCTTGATCTCCTCAATGCCCTTTGTATCATTACCTGTAATGATAAGATCATCTACATACACACACATGTAGACTACAAGTTCTCCTCTTTGTTTGATGAAGAGAGATGGATCCGCCTTGCATTGATTGTAACCACATTTGATCAAATAGTCCACCAATCTTTGGTTCCAAGCCCTTGGAGCTTGCTTTAGGCCATAAAGTGCCTTCTTCAACCTACAAACATGATGTGGAAACTCTTTATGAACAAAACCTAGTGGTTGCTCCATGTATACCTCTTCTTCCAAGTCTCCATTGAGAAAGGCATTCTTGATATCCAATTGGAAAAGCTTCCATCCTTTGCTAGCAGCCATTGCAATGAGTGTCCTAATGGTGCTCATCTTTTCCACGGGGCTGAATGTCTCTTCAAAGTCCACTCCATAGGTTTGTGCGAAACCCTTGGCCACCAATCTTGCTTTGAACCTAGAAATAGATCCATCTGAATTCCTCTTTACTTTATACACCCACTTATTACCTATTACCTTCATGTTCTCCTTCTTGGGCACTAGAGTCCATGTTTGATTTTCCTCAAGTGCGTCGATCTCTTCTTGCATTGCCTCTTTCCATTCGGTGTACCTGCTTGCATCTTCATAGCAATCGGGCTCATGATCTTCTACTACTTTGTTCATATATGCATAATGTGTTGCCATGTATGAATCATAAGTAAACCTTTGAGTTGGATAATTAACTCTAGAAGACTTCCTTCTTCACCTTTTGGAGGAATAAACCTCCTTTTCCTTGGAAACTTGATCTCTTTCTTTGACGTAGCTTCTTTCTCCATCATGTGTCCTTCATCATCTTCAACTTCATTACCTTCTTCATCCAACTCCACCAATGTTGCTTTGCCTTTGTTGATTGATTGTGCTCCATAGCTTGATGAAGATCTCCCCCTCCATGGTGAGTTCATGCTTGAACTATCTTCATTGATGGAACACCTTGGGCCGCTTAGCTCTAGGTCGATTTGTTCTTCATCATGTCCATGCTTTTCTTCTTCATAGTCCTGCATACAATCATACTTCTTATACCAAGGGAGTAGCTCATCAAATGCTACATCCCTTGATATCCTCAAGCCTTTGTGTTTGGGTTGAAGCATCTGTAACCTTTATGATCATTTGAATATCCTAGAAACACACACTTTTCTGCCTTTGGTTGTAGCTTGTGCCTCAATTCACTTGGCACATGTACATAACAAGTACATCCAAATATCTTCAAGTGGGAAAGATCAGGTTTCTTACCATAATAGGCTTGATATGGTGTCAAGCCATGGATCCTTGAGGTAGGAGCGCTATTCATAAGATACACGGCGGTATTTGCTGCATCACTCCAAAACATGTTAGGTACATTCATATCATTAAGCATTGCTCTAGCGATCTCGGCAATGTATCTATTCTTTCTCTCTACTACTCCATTTTGTTGGGGTGTGTACCTGCATGTTACTTGCCTCTTGATGCCTTGATCCATTAAAAAATCAGAAAACACATTGGAGAAATATTCTCCCCCTCCATCGGACCTTATGTTAGCAGCAGACAAGGAACTGAAGGACTAACGAGGCATGGCAGTCAGAGAAGAGAGTCAGAAGGGAGAGAAAGCACAGGCAGACAAGGGAGTCAACGACGATCTGGCAAGTAGGCCAATAATTTTCTTCATGAAGAAGCAAGTACGAGCATTCACGCAGATCTAGCACTAAGGCAACCTTTAATTTTTCAACACCCTTACACCAATTAAAAGTGATTCTCATCACTAACAACCCCTGTAAATACCATTTCATATTTTTGTAGCTCCATTTTGTGCAAGCCAAGGAGTCCTTGAGCTTGAGGAGCCTTAGAAGTACCTACATATCAATTTTCGTATTTTTTAGACTCCGTTTAAGCCCTCAAATTGGCCCTGGAACCTAATTTTTAACTAGGCCGGACACTAGGTCTGGACAGGGCCAAAGCTAGTCAAAAACTATAAAAGGAGCTAGAGAGCTCATTTTTGAGGTTGGATTGTAATTGAAACGAACTTGTAAGAGCTTTTTGAAAGTAATCTAAGAACTCCATTGCTTCTCACTCTTTGTCTTGCCGTGTGTGCGTGTGTGTGTGTATGTGTGTGCATGTTTGTGTGCTTCTCACTCACGCACTTGTGCCTCCACTTGCTCGAGGTCTTCATACCATCCTCACGTCTTCCCGGATTGACATTAAAGGAGGTGCTACTCATCACTGAGCTACACCAAATTTTGGCGCCGTTGCCGGGGAACGAGCTTTGAGGACGAGCATGTGATGGTAAGACGTAGAGTTGACGCGTTGGAGTTGTAGGTATTTTCTTCACTTTCATCTATTTTCTTGTTTTTTCTTCACCACCTTCATCACCATCATCATCATCACCATCTCCCACCTCCATCTCCATCATCGCGAAAATTTCTGTTTTTTTATCATATCACCATCTCCACCTCATTTCCCTCATTTCACTTGTGAGAGAGAGCGAGAGAGCAAAATTGTGCATGCTGTTTTTGCATGTTTTCTGAGCTGCATTGCAGGTACAGGCCGCATCATCGTCCCCAGCACTCTGCGCAGGTACGGAATTCGAAGTAACTGTCTGTGTGTCGCCGGGTTCTGTCAATCGCGACCGACAGAAAAGTTGATCTATTTGCTAAACAAAGTGCATATCCATGACCTACAGGCCTAGAGCTTCCCAAAAATGTGTTTAGTTATTTGAAATTCCACAGATTTCTGTCAATCGCGATCGACACGTCAATCGCGATCGACAAACCACGACGGACAGTTGTCGACGGCTCTGTCAATCGCGACGGACACCTCGATCGCGACGGACAGGGTCAACGACCGACACAGTCAACGACCGACACGGTCAACGACCAATTGACCACGACCGACGGAGCCTACGCATGACACGTGTCAATCGCGATCGAGTCATCAATCGCGATCGACCCATCAATCGCGACCGACACAGTCAACGATTGTTTGACCACGACGAACAGACCTTCGCGACGGACCTGTCAATCGCGATCGACTCATCAATCGCGATCGACAGAGTCAACGATTGTTTGACCACGACGGACAGATCTCACGACCGACCTGTCAATCGCGATCGACTCATCAATCGCGACTGACAGAGTCAACGACCCTTTGACCACGACTGATGGACTTTTCGAGACACCTGTCAATCGCGATTGACACATCAATCACGACTGACAGCCACGACGGACCTGTCAATCGCGATCGACATGTCAATCGCGACTGACCTGTCAATCGCGACCGACAGACTTTGCGAACACGTTAGAAGGGCAAATTAGGTCAAATTTTTTGGAAAAAATAGTGGTCTCAATTTTGTCCAAGTGTGGGGCAAACATTAGGGTATAGTATTGCATCGCGAGGCCGTGCCACAAGCAACTCGAGAATTCCTGTTTACCTGTTAGCCTGTTTTGAATCCTGTTTTAACTCCAAAACCCTGAACGGTCATAACTTTTTCATATGAAATCCATTTTTTGAGCTCTAGGGCTTGTCAGAAAGCTCGTGGCATATACTACACGCCCTCAACTGTTTTTTATAAGAATAATGCATTGATTTTCAGATAGGTTATTTTGAAGTTGACCTACCCAGGGGGAACAAAATTCAAGGATCCCTAGAATTATTTTCCAAAAAGTCATAGTGCAAATTGGTGAAGTGTCACATGAATGAAAGTGATTGGTTCTGTCTTTTGAACTTAAGTCTTGAGCTAATCTTGGGCCTTTTACAGGTCCTTTGAGAGCATCGAAGGGTACGCAAAGCATCCGCGTCTCGTACAAGCCAACCCCTTGTTGGTACTGCCAAAAGATCATCAATACCCAATGAAACAGATGCTACGCGTCCTGGGCACACCAGGGCAACAACACAAGGAAAGGAACTCAAGGTTGGAAAACCCGCAACACCCTCTATCAATTCTTAGTTTAGGCTAAGTGCGGGTAGTGTTAGAAGTAATTCCAGGCAACGATAGGCACGAGATAAATCAAAGCCTATCTAAGAAATCAAGTTCAAGTCAAGAGATAACCTGTGTGTGTGGACGACAACCTTAAAGGAAAAGAACCTAACGTGAAACGACCAAACTAAAGTGCGAAATTAAACTCAAGTATTCCTAACGACGTGATATCAAACAAGAGTATAAACACGATAATCAACATAAAAAGGGAATTAAGTAATTGATACAAGGATTCAGAAACGTGGTTGTACCTGGGACAAATTGGGTTAATCAGTTAGGCATATGAACCTGAGATCAGGGCGACATCTAGTGAGGGAGAGACAAAGCCTTAGGTCTTCAGAGGCTAGTGTTAATCACACTGCTAGGTCTTGGGCCCAGCAGTTGAGCCACCACTCATACTACCCTAGCTCTGAGACGAGTGAATCAGAGATGTCTCAAGGTATGGAGAGACCTACAGGAAGTTCAGGAGTGCCATACTTGCACAGGGTAGAAGGCCCGTACAAAACGCAGTTGGAATACCTTAGGACCAACCGATTAGGTGCTAGCATCTATGAGGACGGCCTAGGAAGAGCGGTGGTCCAGATTAAAAACCCTGACCAATCCATTGGACTAGAGCACCCAGCTGTCAAGTTTGAAAACGGAGCATACTTGGACAAAGAAGGAACCATATACGTAGTCACCAGTCACCCAGATAGGACGGACGAATTTGGAAATGTGATCCCCGAAGCAGACTTAGGTGACCTGGAGCAAGGAAACATGGGTGCAGAACCTAGAACCCCTCAAGGTAAATCGGTTCTCACTAGGATTATCACACCGGAATGGATTCCCCAGGATAATAAGAGCATAGATTTGCTCCTCAATCGAGAAACTGATGAAGCCTTTTGGAGATACAAATCTGATCGGCCAACTGATATAGGAGCAATCATGATCTATGAGTTTAAGGATCCTGATAGCCCAGGTAGAGTGACCTACTTAGATCACGCTTCGGAGAGGATCTTTGTGGTGACAGAACATGATAGGCATGCTTACACTTGGAAGGGTGAATTCGTTTTCCCCCAACCAAGATCAAATGTATCCTATGGTCATCCTGGAGCTGGAACATCCCAAACTCATGGAATGCAAAGAGACAGAAGTAGAGATAGACCAGAAGTAAGCTTTGCCAACCCAGGGGGCAGAGAAAGAACGAGAACGGAAACAAATAGAGTAGAACCTGAGATACTTAGAGCTCACAGGAATCAAAGAAATGCGGATGAGTTCCCTCTACCACGACCTAGAGAGCACACAAGGACTTTGAGACCGACTCAGCTAGTTAAGTCCATGAAGAACTACTTCGATGGCACTGGAGATCCATACGATCATGTGGCTGAGTTTAGGCAAGTCCTGAGAGCTGAACAAGTAGAGGATCTATTCACTCAGTACAATGCCTTTGGTCTAACCCTTAGGAACACTGCCCTGACATAGTTTCAGCCGCTAAACGAGAGGCAGTTCAGGAGCATAGACCAACTCCTAGAGGCTTTCATTATTGAATTCTCCAAGAGTGGCATCAGACATAGTACCTCCTCGCTGATTCATAGCTTCAAGAAAACCCCTCAAGAGACCGTGAGACTTGCAGGACGAAGATTTAGGCAATATCTTGAAAGATGCCCTGTCCCCGAGCTACCCACACCAGCTAAGCAAGTGGCTTTATTCTTGGATGGATTGCTAAGTACCAAATTGAGATCTTATGTGTACTTGAAGGACCCTAGGACCAGAGAAGAGTGTGTACGCATGTGCATTGATATTGAGGATAACCTAGGGGAGGAGTTAGATCTTTCCAAAATCTACAAAGATTCTGATGGTGCCTCTAGCCTCTCTTCCACGCAATCCACATCAATTAAGGAACTTGCAGAGAAAGTGGCTCAGAAATTAGGTGTCTCTAGTAAACAAATCCCAAGGTTCGCCCCTGTAAAAAGATGCTATACTTGTGGTGGCGACCACATGGCGAATGTATGTCCCATCACGACCCAACCCCAAGTAAATCCTAGTAGCCAGTACTGCACTATAGAACGAAGATACACAAATCACACAGCACAAGACTGCCCATACAACAAGCAAGCAGTTAGGCAAACCTACCCTCAGACATACCCTCAACAAGGCAGATACCAGAGTCAATACCCACCACAACAGTTCACTAGGCCACAACAAAATTATCAACCACAATACCCAGCCCAGCAAAGGCCTCAGCCTATGTTAGCCTAACAACCTCCAGCTCCATCCAACTTGATCCCTGTAAAGTATGCAGCTGCAAAAGAAAACCTGAACAGAGCTATAGTCCCCGTAACACCTTTGCTTTCAGAAAGTGATCCCAGTGACCATAGCTTCGATTCTACGCATGTTGATAGTCCCCAGGCTTACTACATGCAGTCTCCTGAACATGGTGAGTCTTACTATAGTGAAGAGCCAAATGAACCTAGTTGGGAATCAGATTACACAAATGTCATGTATGCAAACCCCAACCCTAGACCCCAACCTAGGCAGGTAAGACCCCCATTCCCTAGAGGACCATGTTACAGATGTCAAGGAGATCATCTCATTCGTGACTGTCCCTTGCCTCCACCTACCCAACTCCAGTCAACAACGATCCAAGGCTATTGTCAGGAGTGTGGAAAGGAGCATCTCTTACGAGATTGTCCTAAGAATCCCAACAATATGCCAAAAATCACTCCTATCAACGTTATTGGGTTAGTTGTAGGCTCCACAGGGAGTGTGACTTCCACTGCACCGGTGCAAGTGGTCACAAGAGCTCAAGCATTGCAGCAAAACCAAGCTGTAGATCAGGGAAAGAGCCCAGAAGTTAGTGAAACGGAGAGCATAACCAAGAAGAGAACTAGAGCCTGGAGAGATAGTCGGGAAATAATGAAAAGACAATGGGCTAAAAAGATGAGTGAACTTGAGGAAAGCATAAGAGAAACCAAGGCCAAGATAACTGAACTCACATCTCAAACTCCCTCTCACACTACCCCACCACCACCATTCCCATCGCCATCCGACCCGCCACCTTCCAACCCACCTCATACAATTCCACCACCCCCTAGAGCAGGATCAGTATTAGCTGATCCCACTCCTGAAGATATAGACATGATGCTTAAAGCATATCAGGCCAGAATCCAAGAAGGGCCAAATGTAACGGATCATGACAAGTGCTACCCTAGAGCTGACCTAGAGATAGAAAGAACCAAGCTTTGCGCGAAAATGGTCGCATTGGCTCAGACTATGTTTAAAGCTAGTCGCCTTTTCAATTACTCGGGCTCAGCCAAGACGCAATTACACTTGGATGGACTTCTAGAGAAGTTAGAGGGCATAATTGCAAGATCTGCCAAGGAAGAAAAAAATCAAGGAAGAGATAAAGCAAGCAAAAACATGACCCATCCCCCATCGGAAGTTTATGTGCCCAATTCCACTGAACCAGACAACCCCCCTTTACTAGAAAGAATGGAGAATCTAATGGCACAATCACAAAAGGGACTCGCCCCTCAACACCATGACAAGGCTAGTGAAAGAGAAGGTCTTCCTACCCAGAGAGCCTATGTGCCTGAAGCCTATGTGCCTAACTCTACGGAGCCAGACACATCATCCTCTATGAATCGATTCACACCAGAATTCCTACGAGAGATTCAAGAAGACAAATGGGCTAAAGAGAGTGAAGTTGCTCCTCCTATTGAACTTGTGGATGATGCACACGATCAATTCCCACCAGACATCCCATCCATTTATGGGGAGCAGGAGAGCACCCAATCTCAAGAAAGATTAGACTTCGAGTCTAATTCTTTGCAAGAACTACCCCACTTCACAGGCCCATGGGAAGCTAAGTCTACTTGTATGAGAACACCTACAGTCATGGTAAGAAACGAAGACTCAGTCTTACCTAGGAACACAGAGGTAGTGAAAAACACTAAAGTGCAGTGCAATCTTAGGTTAGAAGAGCTACTCAAGGTTAGACCTGAATTATGGAAACATGTAGCCAAACAAGTACCAGAGATAGCAAAACCTCGTTCCCAGGTAGGATCACATAGGACAGTGCCAAAAATACCCTTGGATAAGATAGGAGATATGTGTGAAGGTGAAGAAGGGAACACCTATCTTCCCATTACCTACCAGGAGTACACTACCAAGGCAATTTTGGACTCAGGTGTAGGAGTGGCAATTGCCACCACTTCCCTATGGAAGCGTTGGGGCAAGCCAGCACTCAGGCCGACGAGAATGAAATTGCAGATGGCCGATGGTCATATTGAGAGACCCTTAGGCTTGCTAGAAGGAATAACTCTCACCACCTGCGGTGTCGAGTTCGAGCACACATTTGCTATATGTGACTTCAGCAAAAATCATGCCTATGAGATGATTTTGGGAAGACCTTTTATGCGACAGTTGCAAGTGGTACAGGATTGGGGAACCAATTCTTTGTACCTGCAACACTTAGGTGTTACGACCAAAGTCAATCTTAAGGATTACTCTCATAGAGATGTCCCTCCTATCCAATGGAATCCCATCCATAGAGCCAAGGATGATACGGAATCTGTGCATTCCATAGGATCAGGATCCTCATGGATGCATGAAGACACCCACTTATGGATGTGCAAAGTAGCAGTAGAAGAGGAGAGAAGAGAAAAGGCCAGAGATATAGGTGCAAACGAAACACATAGACCCATTCAAGACCCAGCCTATGCACCTGTAGTCTTTCCTGATGAGGAATTTGAGCCCCATGGCTGGGCAGAAATCCTAGCAACCATGGATGTAGCCATCAACGAGGAACAATGGACGCCTCACTGTGATGAGGATGGCTATGACATTTCAGTCTTCTCCATAGAGCCAATCATGGGAGAGGCAGTTCTAGAAGAATGCGAACCTAGCCCTGATGCATTTGAGGATGCAAGTGACTCCGATCTAGAGTCAATCATTATGGACCCACCATTTGCATCAGATGAAGAATACTTCCATGAAGTAGAATTTCACCCCCAGAGGCATGGAGAGCTTACAAATGATGTAAGATTAGCAACACATGTGACCCCGAAGGAAGGAGGAAAGAAACGAAAGAAGAGAGAAGTCTCACCAGAAGAGGAAGAATCTTTGTTTGAGGTCCCAAAAAATTTTAAGAAGTATGAGATAGACGACAGGAGGGTCATGATAAGAATGCCTAAACGAGAGGCACAAGCAGGAGAGGCCTATGATAACAAAGAAACCACCAAGAAAATAGTAGTGGCCCTAGAAGAAGGAGAGGAGAGATGCACGTACATAGGCCATGACCTAACAGAGGAAGAAGAGCATGCGTTAATAGCCTTGCTAAGAGAATACAGAGATGTGTTCGCTTGGAGTTACAAGGATTTGAAAGGTGTTGATCCAGACATATGCTCACACACTATCCCCATGACCACAGATGCTAAACCCTCTAAGCAAAAGCCATATACATATAACGATAATTATGCTGCCAAGATTAAAGAGGAGATAGATCGACTGGTCGAAGCTGGATTTATCTATGAAATTGAGCACACTGAGTGGGTATCCCCCATCGTAGTGGTGCCCAAGAAGAATGGCAAGCTGCGTGTATGCATTAACTTGAAGAAGGTTAATGCAGCCACAATTCGAGATAACTATCCGCTTCCCATCACAGAACATCTCTTAGAAAGAGTAGCAGGTAAGGAAGTGTACAGCTTCCTCGATGGATTTTCGGGCTACAATCAAGTAGCCATAGCTCCAGAAGATCAGCATAAAACAGCTTTTGCCACAGAATGGGGCATTTTTGCCTTTCGGGTAATGCCATTTGGGCTTACCAATGCACCAGCGACCTTCCAAAGACTAATGTGCCATGTATTTAAAGAGTTCCTGAGGAAGAATTTAGAAGTCTATGTTGATGATCTTTGTGCTCATTCCAACATTAGACACACCCATATTCCTGAACTCAGACAAATCTTTGACAAATGTAGAGAATACCAAGTCTGCCTGAACCTAGAAAAGTGTGTTTTTATGGTCAGGCAAGGCAAGATTCTAGGACACATAGTGTCAAAGAATGGCATATCTACTGACGAAGAGAAAGTGAGAGCTATAGCAGAGCTACCTAGGCCAAGGAATGTCAAGGAAGTACAAGCTTTCATGGGACATTGTGGTTACTACCGTCGGTTTATACACATGTATGCCATCATAGCAAAGCCTCTGTATGGACTTTTGAACAACTTTGAGTGGACTGACGAATGCGAGAACTCCTTCCAGGAGCTTAAACGGCGATTATGTTCAGCACCAATCTTAACCACACCGGATTGGAATAAGCCTTTCCATGTTCATGTGGATGCATCCAATTATGCTATTGGATGTGTACTCGCACAACCTACTGGTGAAGGTAATATGGATCTTCCAATTGCCTATGCCAGTAGACAATTGAATGCAGCTGAACGAAATTATACCACTAGAGAGAGAGAAGGCTTAGGCATGGTATATGCAGTCAAGAAATTTAGACACTATTTGCTTGCAAATAAGTTTAAATTTTTTACTGATCACCAAGCATTGTTATATCTCGTGAACAAGCCATGTAATACAGGAAGATTAGTAAGATGGTTTCTCTTACTAATGGAATATGATTTCGAGGTTGTGGTAAGGAAAGGGAGGACTCATTTGAGAGCTGATCATCTTTCTAGGCTCACATCTGGAGAAGCCCCACAAGGAGTATCAGATGACCTTCCTGATGCTTACTTGTTTAACTTGGAAGTGGTACCGCAGTGGGCTAAGCCATTAGTGCCAGTGTTGACGTACGGACCTAACCACCCAGTAATAGCCACACAGGATAGAGAGGTAGTAAAAGCCCAAAAGTATCACATGATGGCAGGAAGTATGTACAAGCACACAGATCAAGGAATCTTGGCTTGTTGCGTAGAAGAGGACGAGTATGCAAAGTGGTTGCAATTAGCACATGTAGGTGCATTAGAGCAACACTACTCAAAACAACGAACCCTACAGACACTAAGGAGACTCGGAGTGCATTGGCCTACTATGGAGGCTGATGTCCAAAGGCTGTGCAAGGAATGCCCAATTTGCTGCACTAAACCACCTGTGGAACATGCCACTCTTTATCAAGTGTCCCTAGTGCCAGATTGGAGTGAACCACTAGTATCCTTCCTGAGGACAAAAACATTCCCTCCAGATATGACCTTGGCTAGGAAAAGGAGTTTAGAACAAGAAGCCCAGGATTACTCACTCATTGGTGATAATCTATACAAGCATGGTAAAGATGGTTACCTGAGGCTATGTGTCCATGAAAGTGAATATCTCAAGATCTTGGAAACTGCTCACCAAGGTGTAGCAGGAGGACACTTTGGACCAGATCGGGTGATCAAGGCAATACTATTTGCGGGCTTCTGGTGGCCGACCCTTCACATGGATGCACATACCTATGTGAAACGCTGTGATGTCTGTCAGAGAACTCAATATCCTATACGTAAAGATGAGATGCCACTGAAACCTATGATGGGTGGACGTGCATTCTCTAAGTGGGGAATAGACTTCATAGGTCCTATTAATCCCCCAGCTAAAGGTTCCCATGTAGAATATATCATTGTTGCAACAGACTATCTAACTAAGTGGGTGGAGGTAAAAGCCACAACGAAGAGCGATGCTCAAACAACTGCTAAATTCTTGTTTGAGAATGTATTCACAAGATATGGGCTACCTATAGAGCTAGTCAGTGATAGAGGCACTCATTTCTTGAATGAAGTTATTGAAAATCTGCTCCAAGAATTCTTGGTAGTGCATAAGAAGTCTGCCCCCTATCACCCTCAAGCCAATGGGCAAGCCGAAAGCACCAATAAGATCCTATGCAATGTATTGACAAAATTAGTAAACAATAAACGCTCTGATTGGGACAAGCAGCTACACCATGCTGTTTGGGCATACCGAGTCGCCTACAAAACGGTACTCCAAGCCACCCCCTTTCAGATGGTATTTGGCCAAAACGCAGTGCTACCATTGGACTTCTTAATACCTACATTGAAAGTAGCACAAGAGCACGAATGGACGGGTCATGAACTCTCCTCTAGACTTTTTGACCTTGAACGATTAGGAGAAACAAGACTGAGAGCAGCTGCAGGGATATATGCAGCTAAGAAGAGACAGAAGGCATACTTTGATGCCCACGTTAAGGATAAAGGTTTAAAGTCAGGCGACTTAGTTTTAGTCTACACATTGAAGCAACATGCGAGGAAACTGGAGAAGAGAGGCTATGGACCTATGATCATCAATAGGATCTCCACGAGTGGAGCAGTACAACTAGCCACCTTAGAGGGTGATGTTCTCCCAAACTATATTAGCGGATGCAGAGTCAAGTTGTATCAGGAACCTCTCACAGAGGAAATGCTAAGTCGACTCAACACTGCTAAGAAACGCAAAGAGGAAGAAAAGCGAATTCGAGAAGAAGCTCAAGTAGAAGCCCTAGAACGCATACGGAAAATGAAATTAAGGAGACAAGATAGAGAGCACCCTAGGCAAGATGCATATGCAGATCAAGGATATGACGTGGCTATGTGTGAAATTTCAGGTGTTAGCTCACATAGGATAACTGATCGACGTCCTTTCATAACCTTAGATATAGGACAAGGAAAGAGTGCAAGGACTGTAAGAGCCTTGATTGACTCAGGTGCAGCCACTAGTGTTGTTAAATTGTCTTACTGTCAAGAGTTGCAATTAACTGTCAATCCTGTGGAAGCATATCTCATAGGATTGGGAGGTGTGGAAACCCCTTGCATGGGCGAGGTGGAACTTCCCCTCTATATTCATGATGAGGCAATGACGGTTAAAGTACTAGTATGTCAAGATGAGGACCTCACGGAACCCCTTGTCTTGGGTCAAGATTGGATCTATGACCAAGCAGTCAACTTAAACCTAAGAAGTGGACTTCTTCAGGTATGGGTGAATCAGACTAGAATTACGATTGAGTTAAATAATGGAGCACTCAAGGAATTAGAAAAGACACGGACTCCTGGTCCCTCCAGGGGTACACATGAAGTTGACCATGCTGTTCTTGTCCAAGGCTATGTGATGCAGAAGAATGAAGATCTCAAAAAAGGAGTCAGAACCACAATGGAACTCCCTTCTTTTCCAAAGGCCAGAAGGAGGCAGCACCTAAGGGCAGATCAATCACTGAAGACTCTCCAGGCGGAAGACCAAAAGAACGCGCGAAGCAGATCAACTCAACCGTTGAAACAAATGTGGGTGCGGAAAGACGAACTACCGGCCGTAACTAAGCTGCAACAACGGTCTCAACTTCCTATTAGTAATCAACGACTTGATGCTAATAAGAGGACTCCTAAAACCTCAGTGGAGAAAATAAAATCTATTTGGGTACCCAAGAAGTCGATGAAGGCTGACCCACAATCAAGACAAATTTGGGTGCCTAAGGCTTGCTTGCGGGCTCAATTAACCCCACACAACTCACATCATACACGACAGGGTTCACTCGGTCAAGCAGTCGCTACCCACTCTTGTCTGATACACGCGAACACACTGCCACCTAGAAGCACGCATAGACTTACTCATAAATGGGTCCCGAGGACACAACAACTCCCAGTAGAATTACTCATGCAACCCTCCCGAATCTCCACAAAACCAAGACCAAAAGCCATCCATGGTGTTTGGCAACCGAAGACTTGTAATAAACCCCCCGACCCCAATCTGTGAATTCATCTCCACTTACTAACTGCATTAGTCAGACAGTGCATCTTTCCATCTAGCTCCTAGGACTATCCAGGCATTAACTACACACACTGTCATCGTGCACTTACTAACCACTGACTCATCATCTTCCTCATGTTAATATTGTAACAGGGACAACAACCGGTTTATTTCTGTCCATTACAATGTTAACACCTGGTTCTATATTCTCACAGAACCAACAAGCAAGCAGGGCCATGGCAGAAGCCGGAGGTGCCAGTTCTCACGCCGGATCCAGCGCACAGATTGTGGATATAGAAACACTCCTTCTCGAACCACACCTTACCGAAAGACCGCAAGAACTTCAAGCTGTGCATGTACTCCCAGTTCAGGATCCTCCCCAGGGGCACACCTCTCAAGTGGGCAAACACGCTCATTGGTTCAGTGATGTGGCAGGACCGTTGGGCGATGGAACCTATTTTTGGGAAGCTGAATTGGAGTTTAATGGTAAATGGGGACGCTACCATTTTTTCACGCGCGAGTTTGAGAGCTATCAGAATGCCGAAGTCATGCGTTCAGTATGGACCAAAGCTGGCTTGGACAGTTATTTCAGAGCCCACTTACCAAAGCCGGATTTCTTACGTTGTTCTTATCTTATCAGTACCATCACTCCGAGCAGGGCCAAGGGAGGCGAGAGCACCTTTGTGTTACCCTCACTGTTGCCGGGTCATGAACTTAAAAGATTCAAGCTGACCCTCAATCTGGTACGGGAAGCATTGGGCATGTATGGCATGCATATCCCCACTGAAAAGGAAACAATGGTTCCAGGCAGAATGAAACATAAAGACCTCAATAAGCTGAAGGATATGGTAGCGATAACACCGACCATCGCTCTTCACCTACGGACCGTCATGCAGCATTTTGCTTTCCCCGCCCAGGAAAGATTCACCATGCCACCAAAGAAAATATGGTTTAGCTTGTATCTGGCAGAGACAGAAAGCCTCCCCATCAACGTACCACATTGGATCATAGATCAGATTCACCTAGCCCATCAAAGGTGGAACAAGAAGCAAAAAAATGTGCTTCACGGATGCTGTGCTCTAACCAAGATAATCTACCGATGTCTTGCCTATGACGTGCCCATTCAGCGGGCACTAATATGGCCCCGGGCCCAGGAATTCCAAAGAAGGCTATCAGCGGCAGGTCCCCCATCAAAGAAGATGAGAGGGGGAGTCCAATTACCCTGCGCTCAACCAAGGGGAGCCACCACTACACCAGAAATTACCCCTCCCCAGACACGACGCATTAGGCCATTCACCATCCGGCTACCAAGACCAAGTACAGAGGGACCCAACCTGGTGTTTCCACCCATCCCATCAAATTTGGAATTTCCACAGGGCTTTACTCTCAATGATCTCACTGATGAAGAAGTGGCTAGACTAATCTACGACTCTAATCTCGAGACGGAAACAGAGCGAGCTCAGGAACCACAACCCCATACAACAACATCAGCCCCCACCCGACCAGAAGTGGTAGAAGTCGACGTAGATGAACAAGAGACCGAACAAGAGGAAGAAGCCTACGAAGAACAAGAGTATGATGAATTTTCAGAGTTGGCAAGTGCCCTCGCGTATTCGGCACAAATAAAAAGACTATATCGAACCATGCAGCTAGTTCAAGAACAACATAAAATGTCACTGGAAGCAGGCAAGAAACTCATGAACCAATTGCTGGCAGAGGAAGGCGTGGATGACATGTTCATCGAGTCCATAAACCTACACGCCGATGCAGTAGGATTGGATGAGGCCATTCATGAGGCAATGGCCTACATTCACCGATTTGAGAAAAGAGTTCCCGCTCGTCCCATGAGGTCCGGGAAACAAATTCATATCAATGTATCAGCACCAGGAGATACAACGCAAGCAGACGAACATCAGGAAGCACCACTGTCACCACCATCCCCACCCCTCATTACACAACTCACTCCACCACATGACACTATCACCACCACGTCCACTACCACCACAATCGTCATGGGAATTCCACTCTCTCCGGGAATCCAATTCGGGGGAGTTACCATGCCCACTTTCACCACTCTATTCACTAACGTCACATCCACCCCACCCACGATACCCATCTACACGATCACTCAAACATTTGACACTATGGAAACATCTCCTGCCACCGCACCGCTCCCTCCCCCCATGCCACCTCCATCTCCCATACCCCCTCCACCCACATCTCCACTTGCATCCACATCATTCACAACTCCCCTTCCCGCCCCCATTCCCCCTGCATCTTCACCCCTCCCTGCATCATTCAATGTAAATAGTATATTTCTAGCATTAAATCAATGTGTATATCAGCTTCAAAATGAGTACAGAGCTCTGGACGGCCGGTATCAACAACTGACAACAAATCACCAGAACTTACAAAGGCAATTTAAAATGCTGGAAGAGGAAAATGCAGATGTGAATCAACGTTACACAACGCTTGAGCAGGCTCACCAAACACTATTGGAGGCACCCCAACCATCGACAGAATCAGGCGTCAAACAATTAGAAGCTTTGCTCGAAGTATACCAGGCCGATAACCTACGAGTCAGACGTAACTTGGCGCTACTCAGGAAACATATGGCCACAACACTGGAAGAGAACAAGAGACTGCAAAAACAAAATGAAGAGAATCTGGAAGCGGCAATGGAAGGCTCTCCCCACGAGATAGATCCAGAGCAGTTCAAAGCAGTTCCCACAGAGACGATGAAAACCATTTTGGAAAGCTATGCAGATCTTCTGGAAGCCCATGATGACTTGGAAAGAGAACGTGACACATTACAGAGCAGACTTAAGGAACAGGAAGAACAACCGAAGAGTGTCCCATCAACCTCTCCCTCAGACGAAGTAAAGGCCTTAACTGAGCAGGTAGCAGAATTACAAAAGAGGTTACTGACATACGAGAGGCAGCCCTCTCCGGTAGTAGAACCAGAGCCAGAAGAGTTGGTCCCTATTGAGGTAGATGATTCTTATGAAGAACCATATGTTCCTATGCCAATGCCAGGCGGGCAACGAACCTCAGAGGGACTAGACACCTTGGAAGTGGAAGCACCCGAGTGGCTTCAGACACTGGAAAGGACAGCGAACACACACGAAGAACGGGTGGCCATTCAGATCCAATCACTAGCGAACCTAGAAGAAACTGTCATAAAGTCAGAATATTTCAGAAGCATGTCTCATCATAGATGGATCGGCACCAATAATGACCAATATGTGCCATACTGCATACTGTTGGCCGATTACAACGCCGAGATTCAACGACGATGCGGCAAGCCTCCCACATTCGCTACACAATTTGGTCCAGATGATATACCAGAAAGTGCTAAGCGTGGGTCCATCCATCAACCCACCTGGAGGATCAGGCTTTTCGAAACATATCCCGAAATGGTCCGAACCTGGAATAATATGCCGTTGTTTATTAAATATAATCCTTGTTACGTTCCAGTTCTTCGATAACGCACCTGGCCTGAATTCACTATTGTCGTCAGATACATCAAAGCCTGCACAAAATGGTTAAATTACGTTTATCTAGCACCTCCACGAGGACCCCCCATGGTGAACTACATGATTTCTACAATCAGACACTGGAGCATTCGGCTACGCAATAATCCCGATGTGATGGCCTAGATGTGTATGAAAATATTTGAATTAATGCTGATCACTTTCAAGACGTTTAAGAATATTAAGGACCCCCACTTCTCAGGAGCAGGCTTCGTGACAGGAAACCAGGATCTGGCATACGATATGAGTACCACCCCATCAATTGAAGTAAGATATGCTTGGCACGCCAGAATCAAGTACCTCCCAGCCTGCTTTAAACAGACATTTGAGGAGATGTTCATCACAGGATTCTGGGAATATCACTCCGAAATCTTTATACCCAGACCATCACATCTCCTCCAATTATTTGCTGTGGAGAGAACTATTTACTCAGAACAATTGAGGGTGCCTCATCCAGATGTTCCCGGACCTGTGAATTGGGATGAATTGCTCACAGATCTAGCCCGCGGCTTGCGACTCGAAGAACACCACCTAGCCTCCGATGTCGTCCAATATTATGTTCAAAAATCCTCTAGACAAGGGTCTGTCAGGGGCGACAGACGCGAGAGTGGGGGGGGTGTTAGCAGCAGACAAGGAACTGAAGGACTAACGAGGCATGGCAGTCAGAGAAGAGAGTCAGAAGGGAGAGAAAGCACAGGCAGACAAGGGAGTCAACGACGATCTGGCAAGTAGGCCAATAATTTTCTTCATGAAGAAGCAAGTACGAGCATTCACGCAGATCTAGCACTAAGGCAACCTTTAATTTTTCAACACCCTTACACCAATTAAAAGTGATTCTCATCACTAACAACCCCTGTAAATACCATTTCATATTTTTGTAGCTCCATTTTGTGCAAGCCAAGGAGTCCTTGAGCTTGAGGAGCCTTAGAAGTACCTACATATCAATTTTCGTATTTTTTAGACTCCGTTTAAGCCCTCAAATTAGCCCTGGAACCTAATTTTTAACTAGGCCGGACACTAGGTCTGGACAGGGCCAAAGCTAGTCAAAAACTATAAAAGGAGCTAGAGAGCTCATTTTTTAGGTTGGATTGTAATTGAAACGAACTTGTAAGAGCTTTTTGAAAGTAATCTAAGAACTCCATTGCTTCTCACTCTTTGTCTTGCTGTGTGTGCGTGTGTGTGTGTGTATGTGTGTGCATGTTTGTGTGCTTCTCACTCACGCACTTGTGCCTCCACTTGCTCGAGGTCTTCATACCATCCTCACGTCTTCCCGGATTGACATTAAAGGAGGTGCTACTCATCACTGAGCTACACCTTAGCTTCTTGATATATGTACCTGTTTCCTTTTCTACCATTGCCTTGAATGCTTTGAAACATGTAAACACATCTGATTTGTTTTTTATGAAATAAACCCAAACCATCCTTGTGAAATCATCTATAAAAGTGACAAAGTACTTGTTACCTCCAATGGATTGCTCTTTGGTTGGCCCCCACACATCTGTATGTATCAACTCCAATGGATGTTGGCTTATGTAGCCACTCTTCTTGAATGGAAGTCTCGCTTGCTTCCCTAGTTGACAAGATTCACATAAATGCTTCATACCTTGTCCTTTGAAGTTGGGAAGACCTTCAACCAGCCTCTTGAATTGCATTTCCTTCATTCTTTGTATGTTGATGTGACCTATCCTCTTGTGCCACAAGTCCAACTCCGAAATCCTCTTGTTTCCATATGTGAAGTAGACATGTTGAGTGGAATGAGAATTTACCTCCAAAGTGAAGAGTCTCCCTTGCTTCTTTCCTCTTGCTATGACCTTGTAACCTTGCTTAGGGTTCTCCACAAAGCATCCACCTTTGTTGAACCTTACTTGATAGCCTCTTTCAACCATTTGCCCAACGGACACCAAGTTCTTTGTGATGCTAGGTACATGCAAGACATCCTTGAGACATCTTCCTTCCTCCTTGTCATCCAAAGCTACATCTCCAACATGGGAGATCTCATGGGCTGTATCATCACCTGTTTCTACATGTCCTTTACCTTTGGGAACATGTAGATTAGTAAACCAAGAAGAATTGCAACTCATATGGTTGCTACATCCACTGTCAATATACCAAGTGTTATCTACTTTGCTTGAATTCCCATTCATGTGCATCATCAAGAGATTGTCATTTTCTGAACTTGTAGAAGCATAATTACCTTGGCCTTTGTATGAAGAACCTTCATTATAGCTCCTTTGGTTTCCTCCTTGGTAGCAATCTCTAGCATAGTGGCCAAACTTGCCACATATGTAACATCCTTCACCATCTTGATTCCTGTTTTGTTGATGTCGTCCTCCTCTTCCTCTTGTTATTCCTCTCCCTCTTTGTGATGAGGTGCCTTGGTCATGTCCTTGATTGCTTGAGTGGCCTTGCCTTCCTCCAAACCTTCCTTTGCCCCTTCCTTGTCCTCGTCTTCCTTTGCCCCTTTGATTACCTGCATAGAAAACTTGTGCATCCTTGCTTTTAGTTGAACTTCCACCTATGTTCATTTCTTCGGTGACCATGAGAGCAACCGATTGCTCAAAATCGGGAAGATTATCCCTTACATAAACTGAAGTGGTAAAGGGTTTCCACTTCTCATCATCTCTCAAAACATTGAGAGTATAAGCCACAAGATCGTCATCATCTACGTGGCTTCCAATGGATCCCAATGCATCTGATAACTCCTTGACCTTAAGTATGTAGTCATTTATGCTACTCCCTGAGCTCTTCCTAAGGTTGTTGAGCTCATTCTTGAGCTGGATCTTCCTTGCTTTGGTGCTTGTTGAATAAAGCCTTTCAAGTGTCTCCCATACCTTCATGCTTGAATCCAAGTCTTGGATATGGCCGATCATGCTATTGCTGATGTGTTGGGAAAGGATAAAGATAACCCTCTTGTCTCTTTCATTCCATTCCCTAAAGGCCCTTCTCTGGTCATTGGTTGGATTCTCATCCAACCTAGGTCTTGGTTCACATCCACTAATCAACCCCCAAAGGCCCTTGCCCATAAGATAGTTGGAGACCCTAAATCTCCATGGTTGATAGTTCCCTTTGTCTAGCTTTTCAATTTGAGTGTTGACGTCTCCCATATCTAGTCTTTGATACTTGACCTAGCCCTTGGCTAATGCTCCAATGTGTGTAAAATGAAAATGAGGCTCTGAGGTTACCTCAATCCAAAGCTTTCCTTAGATGGACACCTTGTGCTCTTGAAACTTTGAGTAGAATAGCTCCCCCTTGATGTGAGCTACCTCCAAGAAGCTTTTGTTGATGCAAATCTTCAACCACCAACTCCAAGAGGTCTTCTTGCTTGTATGTGATGCCTCCAAGATGCCCAAATGCTCTGATACCACTGATGGGGGAAGTATCTCAACCCCTAAGCAACGACGAAGCGTGAATGACCTCCACAGGTATCCTTCTTTGACCTCTGCACACCAAAAGTGCTCTTACTCAGAGCTTATGCAAAGAACTCCAGTGAGCTTTTGTAGACCTGTAGTAGACACCAAGAGCTTTTCAACAAGACAAATTTTACTTTAAATGGATGCTTACACAAAGAGAAACAGTGTCTACAACATGAGCTAGTTGAATGCTCACAACTGCTAGTCAAGCAGAGACCTCACTTCACTCCAGCAAGCTTTTCTCAGAGATTATACAAAGAATGAATCTCAAACTTGGGTCAACTTTAGAGCAGTCAAATAGCTACCCAATGACACCAAAATCATAGCAAATGGATAAATAGAAAAGGAGAACTGGCCCTTACAACAGAGAGCAAAATATTTCTAACAGAGCCTACACAGAGAGAGAGATATTAATCACACAACTTCACTAAAATGAATGTTGCTCCCAGATTACTCAGAGAATGCTCCAGAGAATTTGTGAGCATAAAATAGACTCTAATAGCTATCCAATGAGACAAGAATTACATCAAATGGATACAATATGAGGGAGAACCAATGCTAACAACGCAGGGGTAGAGAGTTGCAACACTGCCTACGCACACACATAGATATGCCTACTAAAAGAAAACAAATAAGCAAGCAAGGGGCTTGCTTATCACAACTCCAGCACTTAGTGCTCACTTTACATGAGCTAAAACTCCAAGAAGATGGCCCAAAAGAAGTCGGGATACATGCTCCTTTTATAGTGAGAAGTGTGCCCCTAAAATTTAAGAACTACCTTTCCAAATCAGCCTCCTAACTTGGAGGATTTAGTTGAGATGAATTGGGGAGTGGTTGAGTGAATTTTCTTGATGGAATCTCGTGGCTTTTTGCTTCCTTTGATTTCTCCACATGTCCATAAAAGATTCCCCACGAATTTGTAGCTTGAAGCTTGACTTTTAACATGTAAGTCTACATGTATGTGTGTACATGTGTACCTGTGTATGTGTGTACATGTGTACGTGTGTACGTGTGTACATGTGTACCTGTATACGTGTGTACGTGTGTATGTATGCACATGTGTACATGTATACATGTGTATGTGTATATATGTGTACATGTGTACATGTGTACATGTGTACATGTGTACATGTACATGTAGGTGTACGTGTGTATGTGTACATGTGTACGTGTATGTGTACATGTGTACATGTGTACGTGTATGTGTACATGTGTACGTGTATGTGTACATGTGTACGTGTACTTGTGTATGTGTAAATGTACCTGTGTACATGTATGTGTGCTTATGTACGTGTACGTGTGTATGTGTACGTGTACGTATACGTGTGTATGTGTACGTGTACGTGCACCTGTATGCCCACGTGTATGTGTATGTGTACATGTATGTGTGCGTGTACATGTATGTGTATGTGTACATGTACATGTACGTGTACGTGTACATGTACGTGTACTTGTACGTGTACGTGTGTACATGTACCTATACGTGTGTACATCTATGTGTACGTGTGTACATGTATGTGTACGTGTGTACATGTACGTGTACGTGTGTACATGTACGTGTACATGTGGATGTGTACATGTACGTGTACGTGTGTACCTGTACATCTACGTGTACGTGTATGTGTGTACGTGTACATGTACGTGTATGTGTGTACGTGTACATGTACGTGTACGTGTACATGTACGTGTACGTGTACATGTACGTGTACGTGTACATGTACGTGTACGTGTACATGTACGTGTACGTGTACATGTACGTGTACGTGTACATGTACGTGTACGTGTACATGTACGTGTACGTGTACATGTACGTGTACGTGTACATGTACGTGTACGTGTACATGTACGTGTACGTGTACATGTACGTGTACGTGTACATGTACGTGTACGTGTACATGTACGTGTACGTGTACATGTACGTGTACGTGTACATGTACGTGTACGTGTACATGTACGTGTACGTGTACATGTACGTGTACGTGTACATGTACGTGTACGTGTACATGTGTACGTGTACATGTGTACGTGTACATGTACATGTGTAGGTGTACATGTACATGTGTACATGTACATGTACATGTGTACATGTACATGTACATGTACATGTGTACATGTACATGTACATGTGTACATGTACATGTACATGTGTATGTGTATGTGTACATGTACATGTGTACATGTACGTGTATGTGTACACGTGTACATGTACACATGTATGTGTACATGTACATGTGTACGTGTACATGTGTACGTGTACATGTGTACGTGTCCACATGTACATGTACATGTCCACATGTACGTGTACGTGTACTTTGATGGGGAAGTATCTCAACCCCTAAGCAACGATGAAGCGCGAATGACCTCCACAGGTATCCTTCTTTGACCTCTGCACACCAAAAATGCTCTTACTCAGAGCTTATGCAGAGAACTCCAGTGAGCTTTTGTAGACCTCTAGTAGACACCAAGGGCTTTCCAACAAATCAAATTTCACTTGAAATGGATGCTTACACAAAGAGAAACAATGTCTACAACATGAGCTAGTTGAATGCTCACAACTGCTAGTCAAGCAGAGACCTCACTTCACTCCAGCAAACTTTTCTCACAGATTATACAGAGAATGAATCTCAAACTTGAATCAACTTTAGAGCACTCTAATAGCTACTAAATGACACCAAAATCATAGCCAATGGATACATAGAGAAGGAGAACCAGCCCTTACAACAGAGAGCAAAATATTTCCAACAGAGCCTACACAAAGAGAGAGATATCAATCACACAACTTCACTAAAATGAATGTTGCTCCCAGCTTACTCAGAGAATGCTCCACAGAATTGGTAAGCATAAAATAGACTCTTATAGCTATCCAATGAGACAAGAATTACATCAAATGGATACCATATGAGGGAGAAGCAATGCTAACAACTCAGGGGTAGAGAGTTGCAACATTGCCTGCGCACACACATAGATATGCCTACTAAAAGAAAACAAACAAGCAAGCAAGGGGGTTGCTTAAGCAAGGGGCTTGCTTATCACAACTCCAGCACTTAGTGCTCACTTTACATGAGCTAAAACTCCAAGAAGATGGCCCAAAAGAAGTCGGGATACATGCTCCTTTTATAGTGAGAAGAGTGCCCCTAAAATCTAGGAACTACCTTTCCAAATCAGCCTCCTAACTTGGAGGAATTAGTTGAGATGACTTGGGGAGTGGTTGAGTGACTTTTCTTGATGGAATCTTGTGGCTTTTGGCTTCCTTTGATTGCTCCACATTTCCATAAAAGATTCCCCATGAATTTTTAGCTTGAAGCTTGACTTTTAACATACTTGTGTACGTGTACGTGCACGTGTACATGTGTACGTGTACGTGTACATGTGTACGTGTACGTGTACATGTGTACGTGTACGTGTACATGTGTACGTGTACGTGTACATGTGTGCGTGTACATGCGTACGTGTGCGTGTACATGCGTAAGTGTGCGTGTACATGCGTACGTGTGCGTGTACATGCGTACGTGTGCGTGTACATGCGTACGTGTGCGTGTACATGCGTACGTCTGCGTGTACATGCGTACGTGTGCGTGTACATGCGTACGTGTGCGTGTACATGCGTACGTGTGCGTGTACATGCGTACGTGTGCGTGTACATGCGTACGTGTGCATGTACATGCGTACGTGTGCGTGTACATGCATACGTGCGCGTGTACATGCGTACGTGTGCGTGTACATGCGTACGTGTGCGTGTACATGCGTACGTGTGCGTGTACATGCGTACGTGTGCGTGTACATGCGTACCTGTGCGTGTACATGCGTACCTGTGCGTGTACATGCGTACCTGTGCGTGTACATGCGTACCTGTGCGTGTACATGCGTACCTGTACGTGTACATGCGTACCTATACGTGTACGTGTACGTGTGTACGTGTACGTGTGTACGTGTACGTGTGTACGTGTACGTGTGTACGTGTGTACGTGCGTACGTGTACGTGTGTACGTGTACGTGTATGTGTGTACGTGTACGTGTGTACGTGTACGTGTACGTGTACGTGTACGTGTACGTGTACGTGTACGTGTACGTGTACGTGTACATGTGTACGTGTACGTGTACATGTGTACGTGTACGTGTACATGTGTACGTGTACGTGTACATGTGTACGTGTACGTGTACATGTGTACGTGTACGTGTACATGTGTACGTGTACGTGTACATGTGTACGTGTACGTGTACATGTGTACGTGTACGTGTACATGTGTACGTGTACGTGTACGTGTGTACGTGTACGTGTACGTGTATATGTGTACGTGTACGTGTACATGTGTACGTGTACCTGTACGTGTACATGTGTACCTGTACGTGTACATGTGTACGTGTACATGTACACGTGTACGTGTACACGTGTACGTGTACATGTGTACACGTGTACGTGTACATGTGTACACGTGTACGTGTACATGTGTACGTGTACGTGTACATGTGTACGTGTACGTGTACATGTGTACGTGTACGTGTACATGTGTACGTGTACGTGTACATGTGTACGTGTACGTGTACATGTGTACGTGTACGTGTACATGTGTACGTGTACGTGTACATGTGTACGTGTACGTGTACATGTGTACGTGTACGTGTACATGTGTACGTGTACGTGTACATGTGTACGTGTACGTGTACATGTGTACGTGTACGTGTACATGTGTACGTGTACGTGTACGTGTACATGTGTACGTGTACGTATACATGTGTACGTGTACGTGTACATGTACATGTGTACGTGTCCATGTGTACGTGTACGTGTACGTGTACATGTGTACATGTACATGTGTACGTGTACATGTATACATGTACATGTGTACGTGTACGTGTACATGTGTACGTGTACGTGTACATGTGTACGTGTACGTGTACGTGTACATGTGTACGTGTACGTGTACATGTGTACGTGTACGTGTACGTGTACGTGTACATGTGTACGTGTACGTGTACATGTGTACGTGTACATGTGTACGTGTACATGTGTACGTGTACATGTGTACGTGTACATGTGTACGTGTACATGTGTACGTGTACGTGTACGTGTACATGTGTACGTGTACGTGTACATGTGTACGTGTACGTGTACATGTGTACGTGTACGTGTACATGTGTACGTGTACGTGTACATGTGTACGTGTACGTGTACATGTGTACGTGTACGTGTACATGTGTACGTGTACGTGTACATGTGTACGTGTACGTGTACATGTGTACGTGTACATGTGTACGTGTACGTGTACATGTGTACGTGTACGTGTACATGTGTACGTGTACGTGTACATGTGTACGTGTACGTGTACATGTGTACGTGTACGTGTACATGTGTACGTGTACGTGTACATGTGTACGTGTACGTGTACATGTGTACGTGTACGTGTACATGTGTACGTGTACGTGTACATGTGTACGTGTACATGTGTACGTGTACGTGTACATGTGTACATGTACGTGTAAATGTGTACGTGCACATGTACGTGTATGTGTACATGTGTACGTGTACATGTATATGTGCACGTGTGTACGTGTACATGTACGTGCATGTGTGTACGTGTACGTGTGTACGTGTGTACGTGTGTACGTGTGTACGTGTGTACGTGTGTACGTGTGTACGTGTGTACGTGTGTACGTGTACGTGTGTATGAGTATGTGTGTACATATATGTGTGTACATATATGTGTGTACATGTATGTGTGTACATGTACATGTGTACGTGTACGTGTTTACATGTCTAGTTTATGTGTACGTGTTTACGTGTACGTGTTTACGTGTACGTGTTTACGTGTACGTGTTTACGTGTACGTGTTTACGTGTACGTGTTTACGTGTACGTGTTTACGTGTACGTGTTTACGTGTACGTGTTTACGTGTACGTGTTTACGTGTACGTGTTTACGTGTACCTGTTTACATGTACGTGTTTACATGTACTTTTTTACATGTAGGTGTTTACGTGTACGTGTTTACGTGTATAATTTTACATGTATGTGTGTACGTGTATGTGTACATGTACACGTGTACGTGTACACATGTATGTGTATGTGTGTATGTGTACATGTATGTGTACGTGTACATGTGTATGTATACATGTACGTGTACCTGTACATGTACATGTGTATGTGTATGTGTGTACATGTGTACGTGTGTACATTGGCCGTGTATGTGTGTACGTGTGTACATGTGTACATGTGTACGTGTATGTGTGTAAATCTACGTGTACATGTACATGTATGTGTGTACATGTATGTGTACGTGTACGTGTACGTGTACGTGTACGTGTACGTGTACGTGTACGTGTACGTGTACGTGTACGTGTACGTGTACGTGTACGTGTACGTGTACGTGTACGTGTACGTGTACGTGTACGTGTACGTGTACGTGTACGTGTACGTGTACGTGTACGTGTACGTGTACGTGTACGTGTACGTGTACGTGTACGTGTACGTGTACGTGTACGTGTGTACGTGTACGTGTGTACGTGTACGTGTGTACGTGTACGTGTGTACGTGTACGTGTGTACGTGTACGTGTGTACGTGTACGTGTGTACGTGTACGTGTGTACGTGTACATGTGTATGTGTACGTGTACGTGTACGTGTACGTGTGTATGTGTACGTGTACGTGTACGTGTACGTGTACGTGTACGTGTACGTGTACGTGTGTACGTGTACGTGTGCGTGTGTACGTGTGCGTGTGTACGTGTACGTCTACGTGTACGTGTACGTGTACGTCTACGTGTACGTGTACGTGTACGTCTACGTGTACGTGTACGTGTACGTCTACGTGTACGTGTACGTCTACGTGTACGTCTACGTGTACGTGTACGTGTGTACGCGTACGTGTACGTGTACGCGTACGTGTGTACGCGTACGTGTGTACGCGTACGCGTACGTGTGTACGCGTACGCGTACGTGTGTACGCGTACGCGTACGTGTACGCGTACGCGTACGTGTACGCGTACGCGTACGTGTACGCGTACGCGTACGTGTACGCGTACGTGTACGTGTACGTGTATGTGTATGTGTACATGAACGTGTGTATGCATACATGTATGTGTGTATGCATACATGTACATGTACGTGTACGTGTATGTGTGTATGTGTGTGCGTGTATGTGTGTACATGTACGTGTACATGTACATGTACATGTACGTGTGTACATGTACATGCATGTGTATGTGTACCTGTGTATGTGTATGTGTGTACATGTAGGTGTACATGTGTACATGTACATGTATGTGTGTATGTGTACGTGTCTATGTGTGTGTGTGTATGTGTACATGTACGTGTGTATGTGTACATGTACGTGTGTACATGTACGTGTATCTGTGTACGTGTATGTCTACTTGTACGTGTACGTGTACGTGTACGTGTATGTGTACGTGTACGTGTACGTGTACGTGTACGTGTACGTGTACGTGTACGTGTACGTGTACGTGTACGTGTACGTGTACGTGTACGTGTACGTGTACGTGTACGTGTACGTGTACGTGTACGTGTACGTGTACGTGTACGTGTACGTGTACGTGTACGTGTACGTGTACGTGTACGTGTACGTGTACGTGTACGTGTACGTGTACGTGTACGTGTACGTGTACGTGTACGTGTACGTGTACGTGTACGTGTACGTGTACGTGTACGTGTACGTGTACGTGTACGTGTACGTGTACGTGTACGTGTACGTGTACGTGTACGTGTACGTGTACGTGTACGTGTACGTGTACGTGTACGTGTATGTGTACGTGTACGTGTACGTGTACGTTGTCGGGAAGATTTACATCTTCGAGTTGATAACCAGAGGAAATAAAAGCAACTTAATTGGTGAATTCTAAACCTCTTTTTCACTGTTGAACAATTGTTCTGGATTGAATTAACTACTTTTGAAGTGTTTGCAGGTATAAGAAATGATGAAGAAAATATGTTCAAATTAGGGTTTATCCTAATTACTTAATTAATGAGTATTTCATATTTATACATGCTTGATTCATGGGTATTTAACCCTAGGGTTTCTAAGTTCATATGATTCATCTGAAGGGACTCAAAAGATTCTAATGGGTTCATGTTAGAGTTTAAGTAAGAGTTAGTGGGTTAGTGATAGGGTTCAGAAGGATTTTAATGGGTTATCAGTGATTTCCAAAGGGTTTCAATAGGGTTTTGATGGGTTTTAAGTAGGTTTTTTAGGGTTTTAGAATGTTTCAAGGGTTAAAAATAATTAATATTGAAGGAAATTAATCTATATCTAAACATTGGTTCAATAATAAAAATTAAAATATGGTTTAATTAATTATTTAATCATGTATGTGCAATTAAATCCTAAGGTTTGATTTAATTAAAACTTAAACTAAGGTTAATTTAAATGATTTATTTAATTAAGAAAATTAAGGTAATAGAATAAAATAATAATTGAAGTGGATAATTAATGAGCGGTGTATGTGAGTGCTGTTTAAAGTGTGGTGTGGGTTAAGTGTGTAACTAAAGTGGTTAAAGTGAATAGTTTCAAAGTGTGGTAGTTGTGAGTGCAAGTTAAAAGAGTGGTAGAAAAAAAATATGCATTTAAAGTGTAAAAAAGGTGTGTACAAAGAGTGGTGAGTGTGAGGGTAATCAAAAGAGAGGTTGTGTGAGAAAGTTAATTAAAGTGTGGTGAATGTTAATGGGAAAAAGTGAGGATGAGGAAATAAAGTAAAATCAAAGGAATGGTTTACAAATGAGTTGTGTGTGTATATATATGAGTGTGTTGAGCTAGTTTTTCCTAATGTTTTTTTGCACGTACTGTCTCCTGCTCTTTACTTTCTTCTGTTTCCCCTTCTTTCTCATTAGAGCCTCCTCGTGCTCGCGATATTGAGCCGTCATTATGATGTTGATTGTCCGGCTGGATGCATGCCCATGCCTATTCCGTGGCTTGGTCTGAGTCCCTGCAGTAGTGTATGTGTATGTGCGTGTTATGTGCACGTGTGTGTGCGTGTGATGTGCACGTGTGTGTGCGTGTATGTGCACGTGTGTGTGCGTGTGATGTGCACGTGTGTGTGCGTGTTATGTGTACGTGTATGTGCGTGTGATGTGCACGTGTGTGTGCGTGTTATGTGTATGTGTAAGTGTGTGAATGTGATATGTGTGTGTGTGCGTGTATGATGTGTGTGTGTGTGAAGTGTGTGAATGTGATATGTGGTGTGTGTGCGTGTTATGTGTATGTGTAAGTGTGTGAATGTGATATGTGTGTGTGTGCGTGTATGATGTGTGTGTGATGTGATGTATGTGTTATGTATATGTGTGATGTGTGATGTGTGATGTGTGATGTGTGTATGTGTGTATGTGATATATGTGTTATGTGTGAAGTGATGTGTGTATGTGAAGTGTATGTGTGTGTGTGAATGTGATATATGTGTTATGTGTGAAGTGATGTGTGTATGTGAAGTGATGTGTGTATGTGAAGTGTATGTGTGTGTGTGATATGTGTGTATGTGTTATGTGTATGTGCGTGTGTATGTGTATGTGTATGTGTGATGTGTGTATGTCTATGTGTGATGTGTGTGTGTGTGAGTGAGTTTCCTCTCCCCTCTCTCCTCTGTCTGCAGCACACGACAGCGCGCAGCAGAGAGAGAGAGAGAGAGAGAGAGAGAGAGAGAGGGAAAGAGAGAGAGAGATCTCCCTCTCTGGCGCTGCACGCGGAAGCGCGCAGAGAGAGAGAGAGAGAGAGAGAGAGAGAGAGAGAGAGAGAGGGAAAGAGAGAGAGAGAGAGATCTCCCTCTCTGGCGCTGCACGCGGCAGTGCGCAGAGAGAGAGAGAGAGAGAGAGAGAGAGAGAGAGAGAGAGAGAGAGAGAGAGAGAGAGAGAGAGAGAGAGAGAGAGAAACGGCAGAGAGAGAGGGAGAGAGAGAGAAACGGCAGAGAAAGAGAGAGAGAGAGAGAGAGAGAGAGAGAGAGAGAAGGGAGAGAGAGAAAGAGTCAATTGGATAATTAGTCAATTAGAGTTAATTAATTTAAATTAAGTATTTAATATTGCATTGTTTAAATAATTACATCTATTTAGTTATACTATTACATTATTTTCATTAGAGATAAGTAAGTTTATTAAGATATTTAAGTGCAAATGTGCATTAATGTATAGAAATACTAACTAAGTGTATTAGAGTATACATTTAAGTTCGATGCATGTGGTTCTCTGTATGCATACATGAGTTATTAAGTGTTCTATGTATTAGTATGAAATTTTAATTATTGACATAAGCATAAATGCATATGTATGTGCACATGCATGGAAAGATATGCATGATTAACATGTAAGAGTATGAGAATGTGTGTTAGAATGCATTGGCATGAGTATGAATGCATGTTAGATGTGTGTGTATGTTTTAAGTCAACATGTTAGTGTTTAAGTTAATGAGGGTATCTACATATAAGAATTTATGGTAGGGGGTATTGGCATACATTAGTATGTGTATGAGATTGAATGATTAATGTGTAAGCATATTTGTGCATGTGGTTATATATGAGCATATAAATGTATATGTTTATGTGTATGTTATTCTATAAGTACATATATAGATGCATGTAAAAGAATGTATGTGCATATGCATGGGAATGTATATATGTCTGTAATAAATGAATGAGCATAGGTTAAAGTGTGCATTATTGTGTTCATTTGGATAGGATTAAGTGCTTGAGAACATGTTAAGATGCTAAGTTAAATGTTAGCATGTGCATGAATATATGTTTGCGTGCATGAGCATGTGTTTGGTTTTAATATATGTAAAGTATGAGTTTTATGTTTCTTATTACTTTCTTGTCATATTACTAATATGCCTAATGTTTTTTTGCAGAAACATTGCCGATTACAATCAGTTAAAGTGAAGTGAAGACAATTGAAGTGAAGCGACAGCCTAAAGATCCATTTAAATCTTATTTCCCATTTAGTCAACTATCCAATTGACTAGACAATTATCCAATTGTTTAGGACTTCCAGTTGTATTAGAATTATTAATTTGAACCATTAGCATATCAATTAATTCATTCAAACAATTTAGCATCATATTGTTTCATTAGTTTTTCCATTACTTTCCTTGATGTCTTCTAAGTTAGTTCATGAGTCTGAGCACAGTACTATTGAAAATATTGAAAATGTTCCGCCAACTCTAGACAGACCAGAACCCTCTAGCTTACGAGGCTGCCCGTCCTTACGGTCCATAGCTAGTTAAAACTATTTACTTTTGGTAAGAAAACTTTAGTTTCAGTCATAGAATTAGGTAATTTATATTGTTTTGTCATTAGAACCCTTATTTCCTTAAGCCTGAGTCCGCTACAGACACCCTGCGTGTGCCGAACGATTTAGGCGGATGACTTGATCCACCATCCGAGCATCCCTCACGACCCGACATTGGTGAACCCGACGTGAACAAACGGCGATGCAGCTCAGGTATAAATTTTAAATTTTGCTTGCATATGCATACATCGATAGGTTGAATTGCAGAAGCTTCTTCATCCGTGGGAGCTGTGGCTGTGTCGTTGGAACCTTGCACTTTTCTAGGTGTTTACAAATGAGTTGTGTGTGTATATATATGAGTGTGTTGAGCTAGTTTTTCCTAATGTTTTTTTGCACGTACTGTCTCCTGCTCTTTACTTTCTTCTGTTTCCCCTTCTTTCTCATTAGAGCCTCCTCGTGCTCGGGATATTGAGCCGTCATTATGATGTTGATTGTCCGGCTGGATGCATGCCCATGCCTATTCCGTGGCTTGGTCTGAGTCCCTGCAGTAGTGTATGTGTATGTGCGTGTTATGTGCACGTGTGTGTGCGTGTGATGTGCACGTGTGTGTCCGTGTGATGTGCACGTGTGTGTGCGTGTATGTGCACGTGTGTGTGCGTGTATGTGCACGTGTGTGTGCGTGTGATGTGCACGTGTGTGTGCGTGTTATGTGTACGTGTATGTGCGTGTGATGTGCACGTGTGTGTGCGTGTTATGTGTATGTGTAAGTGTGTGAATGTGATATGTGTGTGTGTGCGTGTATGATGTGTGTGTGTGTGAAGTGTGTGAATGTGATATGTGGTGTGTGTGCGTGTTATGTGTATGTGTAAGTGTGTGAATGTGATATGTGTGTGTGTGCGTGTATGATGTGTGTGTGATGTGATGTATGTGTTATGTATATGTGTGATGTGTGATGTGTGATGTGTGTATGTGTGTATGTGATATATGTGTTATGTGTGAAGTGATGTGTGTATGTGAAGTGTATGTGTGTGTGTGAATGTGATATATGTGTTATGTGTGAAGTGATGTGTGTATGTGAAGTGATGTGTGTATGTGAAGTGTATGTGTGTGTGTGATATGTGTGTATGTGTTATGTGTATGTGCGTGTGTATGTGTATGTGTGATGTGTGTATGTCTATGTGTGATGTGTGTGTGTGTGAGTGAGTTTCCTCTCCCCTCTCTCCTCTGTCTGCAGCACACGACAGCGCGCAGCAGAGAGAGAGAGAGAGAGAGAGAGAGAGAGGGAAAGAGAGAGAGAGAGATCTCCCTCTCTGGCGCTGCACGCGGAAGCGCGCAGAGAGAGAGAGAGAGAGAGAGAGAGAGAGAGAGAGAGGGAAAGAGAGAGAGAGAGATCTCCCTCTCTGGCGCTGCACGCGGCAGTGCGCAGAGAGAGAGAGAGAGAGAGAGAGAGAGAGAGAGAGAGAGAGAGAGAGAGAGAGAGAGAGAGAGAGAGAGAAACGGCAGAGAGAGAGGGAGAGAGAGAGAAACGGCAGAGAAAGAGAGAGAGAGAGAGAGAGAGAGAGAGAGAAGGGAGAGAGAGAAAGAGTCAATTGGATAATTAGTCAATTAGAGTTAATTAATTTAAATTAAGTATTTAATATTGCATTGTTTAAATAATTACATCTATTTAGTTATACTATTACATTATTTTCATTAGAGATAAGTAAGTTTATTAAGATATTTAAGTGCAAATGTGCATTAATGTATAGAAATACTAACTAAGTGTATTAGAGTATACATTTAAGTTCGATGCATGTGGTTCTCTGTATGCATACATGAGTTATTAAGTGTTCTATGTATTAGTATGAAATTTTAATTATTGACATAAGCATAAATGCATATGTATGTGCACATGCATGGAAAGATATGCATGATTAACATGTAAGAGTATGAGAATGTGTGTTAGAATGCATTGGCATGAGTATGAATGCATGTTAGATGTGTGTGTATGTTTTAAGTCAACATGTTAGTGTTTAAGTTAATGAGGGTATCTACATATAAGAATTTATGGTAGGGGGTATTGGCATACATTAGTATGTGTATGAGATTGAATGATTAATGTGTAAGCATATTTGTGCATGTGGTTATATATGAGCATATAAATGTATATGTTTATGTGTATGTTATTCTATAAGTACATATATAGATGCATGTAAAAGAATGTATGTGCATATGCATGGGAATGTATATATGTCTGTAATAAATGAATGAGCATAGGTTAAAGTGTGCATTATTGTGTTCATTTGGATAGGATTAAGTGCTTGAGAACATGTTAAGATGCTAAGTTAAATGTTAGCATGTGCATGAATATATGTTTGCGTGCATGAGCATGTGTTTGGTTTTAATATATGTAAAGTATGAGTTTTATGTTTCTTATTACTTTCTTGTCATATTACTAATATGCCTAATGTTTTTTTGCAGAAACATTGCCGATTACAATCAGTTAAAGTGAAGTGAAGACAATTGAAGTGAAGCGACAGCCTAAAGATCCATTTAAATCTTATTTCCCATTTAGTCAACTATCCAATTGACTAGACAATTATCCAATTGTTTAGGACTTCCAGTTGTATTAGAATTATTAATTTGAACCATTAGCATATCAATTAATTCATTCAAACAATTTAGCATCATATTGTTTCATTAGTTTTTCCATTACTTTCCTTGATGTCTTCTAAGTTAGTTCATGAGTCTGAGCACAGTACTATTGAAAATATTGAAAATGTTCCGCCAACTCTAGACAGACCAGAACCCTCTAGCTTACGAGGCTGCCCGTCCTTACGGTCCATAGCTAGTTAAAACTATTTACTTTTGGTAAGAAAACTTTAGTTTCAGTCATAGAATTAGGTAATTTATATTGTTTTGTCATTAGAACCCTTATTTCCTTAAGCCTGAGTCCGCTACAGACACCCTGCGTGTGCCGAACGATTTAGGCGGATGACTTGATCCACCATCCGAGCATCCCTCACGACCCGACATTGGTGAACCCGACGTGAACAAACGGCGATGCAGCTCAGGTATAAATTTTAAATTTTGCTTGCATATGCATACATCGATAGGTTGAATTGCAGAAGCTTCTTCATCCGTGGGAGCTGTGGCTGTGTCGTTGGAACCTTGCACTTTTCTAGGTGTTGAGGGATGTTCCCTAGGGAACTGAGCGCCTCCACGAAGAGTAGCAAGTAGCTACCCTCATCTCGCCACCCCTCTCATCGACATTAGAAGGAGGAACGTTTGCACAATCATCTATTAGCAATTGATGTATTAGATTTTGATCCTATTAAAAATTGTATAAATTTTCACAAAGTCACTCTTTGAGCCTCTTCTTCGACTCAGATTACAGGTATTGATCTATCATCTAAAACTTCTTGTTTCTCAAATATCAATGGGTAAAAAATCAGTTAATTTAAACATGCATAAAACAAACTTTACAATGGAGGGTTTAATTAAGAATGCAAATTCGGGACTTGAAACACAACTCAAAGATTTAGAGGATAAGTTAAATTCGTCAAATCAAGCAAAGTTTAAAGAAGTATTTTTGTTAGTTGACAAGTTAAGTGAGTTTTCTAATTCAAATAGAGCGATGTGTGGAATTTTACAAGAAATTGTTAAAACATTGAAGATCCAAATAAATAATTTGACCAAAAAAGTCAATGAAGTCCCTAAATGCAAATGTAATGAACATGAAATGCAAAGTTTATCTCCAAAATTGCCTAATGAAACCCATATGAATGAGTTTAGGAAATCCACCTTTAGGGCTATGAATAGGAAAATGTATCCCTTAAGATGCTTTTGGTGTGACCAACTAGGTCATAGGTACGAGGATTGTCTTGCTTATAGTAATGCATGTCAAAATCACTTAGTCATTTCACATAACCTGAAGATTTGTGATTATCAAACACAACTACCTTTGAAATTAAACTTAGGTCGAGGAGGGATGATAGACTATTTTGATCAAACAAAATTGAGTCCTAAAACCAAACTTCAAAAACAATGGAAACCGAAGAGTCATAATGAGAAAAGTAATGTATGTCAATTACATTCTATGAACAAGGTTGTGAATAAAAGTAAATGTTTGGACAATGATCAAAACCTTCTTACACCTAAATCTATGAGTAACATTGATATTCAAACTACATTTAAGGATCAAGATACATTGAATAAGATTAAGAAAGAAGAAGATGTAAGGATAAAAGATGATGAAAATGAACAATCAATTAATGGAAATGAAGACATATATGTGGATAAAACAGAACCTAAAGTCAAAGAAAATGACAATAAATGTGATCAAAATAAAACTGATAAAATGACGAAAATCTTCAACTTCAATCAAACATTACAAGAATATGGGAAAATGGGTACAAGAACCCATATGGAAGATTGAAAATAATATCAAAAACTCATCTAAAGGTAAGAAAAAGGAGAAGAATTTAAGTGAATAGTTTTATTGTGATGGAATTGTTTATTGAAGATAAAACATTTCAAATTTTGATTTTTTGCTTGCTGCATATATGCTGTTTTCCTAAAAATTGAGAAACATATACCTAAATTGTTTAGTTTTAATGTTTGAAAAGCTAATTACAAACTTATGACTAAGTTTACATTACGATTTGTTTAATCAAAAGAATTCTAAAATATGAAAACACAAAGTTTGTTTCAAATTAAACAAAAACATGTTTGTAATTATGCTTGCAAATGATTTTGATCAATATGCTTGTCATTTCCTAAACTTATGATAAATTTATGATTTTTTTTTTCTCACAAATAAAAAGAAATCTATTATGAAGAACAATTATGAAGAATATTATTATGATGAATATTTTGCACAAAATGATCTTTGTTTACAACAATTATGATGATATACTTTTAAAAGAAAGAAATATATATGATATAAATATGATCATGATAAATATGAAGAACATGAAAAAAATGTTACAATATGAGGATGATTTTATTGATATACCATATGATGAGTAAGAGGAACTTTTATAATCCAGATATGAATTTTTCATTGATATCAAAAAAAAAAAAAAATGATGCTCATTTATAAAGATACAAGTTAAAAGCTTTGAACATTTTGATTTTTTCTAGATTTTATGAACTTTGTTTCATAGGTTGAAAAACCTATTTAAAAAAAATTAAGAACGCATTATTTATGATAATTATAACCACTATGAATTTCTTATGATGAAATTTGTGACATGATGAAGATGAATCTGATAGAATATATGAATTTATATTTGCAAGATAAATGATAATGAAGATTACTTGTTTTGTAGCTTCTATTTTATACGTGATTACAGGTTCTGAAGATGCATTGATCACAGCAATTGAAGATGTTAGGCCAAAAGTTCTGATGAATTTAAAAAGAGCAGATTGAAGATAAAGCAGATTGAAGATGAAATTGATTTTAGGTCGTATTTTTTTTGTCTTAAACTTTTGTTTTACGTATTTTATTTGCATTCATATAAAACTAATTGATAAAATCTGGAATGAAGAATATTAATTTATAAAGGACTCTATTTAATCATATTAGGAAAATAGACATAATTTATATTTCTACATTTATAGATTAAGTGAGATTTGTTAAAAATAGAAGGATTTGTAGTTCATTTAGATAACGAAAGTAGTTGTATATATGTAGGAGCATATTGTTGCATGATACATGTCTGTGAAAACCTAGATCTTTCTTGTCCATGCAGCTAGATCCTTAGCTCGGATTAAGGGGTTAAGCCTTTCCCCTTTAAAACAAAAAAGTAGCAAAAAAAAAAAAAAAAAAATTGACATGGAAGTTATACCTTCTTCCACCCCAAAAAGGTATTTACATTTATTATCAATATGAAGTTTACATCATATTTATATGAAGAAACTAGTTGTGAAAAACACATCTAGTGATTAAAATTGGGCATACAAGGCGGCTGTCTGTCCAAGTAGATTTAGTAGATTTCTTTGGCATGCTTGATTGTTCATATGTGAATGCATATATATGACGAAACCTGCATTTGAATGAATGAAAATGAATTCTGTTAATCTTTACATAGTTTATAAATGGATAAAATGTAAATTAATGTTTGTTGACTGAACAGGTTACTAGCTTACCTTTATACTTTAATATGTTTTCATTTCCAGATATAATTTAAATAAACTTCATGTGCATGTTGAAAGATTTAAAATTTGATAAGATTAAATATATTTAAAAAAAAAGAATTGATGCTGTTCTATGATTTAATTTCAGGATAATCATTGAGAATACTGCTTCCCTTAATCTGCAAGTTGGCCCATCGAGGACGATGTGCAGGTTTGGTGGCGGTGGATGTCGGGAAGATTTACATCTTCCAGTTGATAACCAGAGGAAATAAAAGCAACTTAATTGGTGAATTCTAAACCTCTTTTTCATTGTTGAACAATTGTTCTGGATTGAATTAACTACTTTTGAAGTGTTTGCAGGTATAAGAAATGATGAAGAAAATATGTTCAAATTAGGGTTTATCCTAATTACTTAATTAATGAGTATTTCATATTTATACATGCTTGATTCATGGGTATTTAACCCTAGGGTTTTCTAAGTTCATATGATTCATCTGAAGGGACTCAAAAGATTCTAATGGGTTCATGTTAGAGTTTAAGTAAGAGTTAATGGGTTAATGATAGGGTTCAGAAGGATTTTAATGGGTTATCAGTGATTTCCAAAGGGTTTCAATAGGGTTTTGATGGGTTTTAAGTAGGTTTTTTAGGGTTTTAGAATGTTTCAAGGGTTAAAAATAATTAATATTGAAGGAAATTAATCTATATCTAAACATTGGTTCAATAATAAAAATTAAAATATGGTTTAATTAATTATTTAATCATGTATGTGCAATTAAATCCTAAGGTTTGATTTAATTAAAACTTAAACTAAGGTTAATTTAAATGATTTATTTAATTAAGAAAATTAAGGTAATAGAATAAAATAATAATTGAAGTGGATAATTAATGAGCGGTGTATGTGAGTGCTGTTTAAAGTGTGGTGTGGGTTAAGTGTGTAACTAAAGTGGTTAAAGTGAATAGTTTCAAAGTGTGGTAGTTGTGAGTGCAAGTTAAAAGAGTGGTAGAAAAAAAATATGCATTTAAAGTGTAAAAAAGGTGTGTACAAAGAGTGGTGAGTGTGAGGGTAATCAAAAGAGAGGTTGTGTGAGAAAGTTAATTAAAGTGTGGTGAATGTTAATGGGAAAAAGTGAGGATGAGGAAATAAAGTAAAATCAAAGGAATGGTTTACAAATGAGTTGTGTGTGTATATATATGAGTGTGTTGAGCTAGTTTTTCCTAATGTTTTTTTGCAGGTACTGTCTCCTGCTCTTTACTTTCTTCTGTTTCCCCTTCTTTCTCATTAGAGCCTCCTCGTGCTCGGGATATTGAGCCGTCATTATGATGTTGATTGTCCGGCTGGATGCATGCCCATGCCTATTCCGTGGCTTGGTCTGAGTCCCTGCAGTAGTGTATGTGTATGTGCGTGTTATGTGCACGTGTGTGTGTGTGTGATGTGCACGTGTGTGTCCGTGTGATGTGCACGTGTGTGTGCGTGTATGTGCACGTGTGTGTGCGTGTGATGTGCACGTGTGTGTGCGTGTTATGTGTACGTGTATGTGCGTGTGATGTGAACGTGTGTGTGCGTGTTATGTGTATGTGTAAGTGTGTGAATGTGATATGTGTGTGTGTGCGTGTATGATGTGTGTGTGTGTGAAGTGTGTGAATGTGATATGTGGTGTGTGTGCGTGTTATGTGTATGTGTAAGTGTGTGAATGTGATATGTGTGTGTGTGCGTGTATGATGTGTGTGTGATGTGATGTATGTGTTATGTATATGTGTGATGTGTGATGTGTGTATGTGTGTATGTGATATATGTGTTATGTGTGAAGTGATGTGTGTATGTGAAGTGTATGTGTGTGTGTGAATGTGATATATGTGTTATGTGTGAAGTGATGTGTGTATGTGAAGTGATGTGTGTATGTGAAGTTTATGTGTGTGTGTGATATGTGTGTATGTGTTATGTGTATGTGCGTGTGTATGTGTATGTGTGATGTGTGTATGTCTATGTGTGATGTGTGTGTGTGTGAGTGAGTTTCCTCTCCCCTCTCTCCTCTGTCTGCAGCGCACGACAGCGCGCAGCAGAGAGAGAGAGAGAGAGAGAGAGAGAGAGAGAGAGGGAAAGAGAGAGAGAGAGAGATCTCCCTCTCTGGCGCTGCACGCGGCAGCGCGCAGAGAGAGAGAGAGAGAGAGAGAGAGAGAGAGAGAGAGAGAGGGAAAGAGAGAGAGAGAGATCTCCCTCTCTGGCGCTGCACGCGGCAGCGCGCAGAGAGAGAGAGAGAGAGAGAGAGAGAGAGAGAGAGAGAGAGAGAGAGAGAGAGAGAGAGAGAGAGAGAGAGAGAGAGAGAGAGAGAGAGAGAGAAACGGCAGAGAGAGAGAGAGAGAGAAACGGCAGAGAAAGAGAGAGAGAGAGAGAGAGAGAGAGAGAGAGAGAGAGAGAGAGAGAGAGAGAGAGAAGGGAGAGAGAGAAAGAGTCAATTGGATAATTAGTCAATTAGAGTTAATTAATTTAAATTAAGTATTTAATATTGCATTGTTTAAATAATTACATCTATTTAGTTATACTATTACATTATTTTCATTAGAGATAAGTAAGTTTATTAAGATATTTAAGTGAAAATGTGCATTAATGTATAGAAATACTAACTAAGTGTATTAGAGTATACATTTAAGGTCGATGCATGTGGTTCTCTGTATGCATACATGAGTTATTAAGTGTTCTATGTATTAGTATGAAATTTTAATTATTGACATAAGCATAAATGCATATGTATGTGCACATGCATGGAAAGATATGCATGATTAACATGTAAGAGTATGAGAATGTGTGTTAGAATGCATTGGCATGAGTATGAATGCATGTTAGATGTGTGTGTATGTTTTAAGTCAACATGTTAGTGTTTAAGTTAATGAGGGTATCTACATATAAGAATTTATGGTAGGGGGTATTGGCATACATTAGTATGTGTATGAGATTGAATGATTAATGTGTAAGCATATTTGTGCATGTGGTTATATATGAGCATATAAATGTATATGTTTGTGTGTATGTTATTCTATAAGTACATATATAGATGCATGTAAAAGAATGTATGTGCATATGCATGGGAATGTATATATGTCTGTAATAAATGAATGAGCATAGGTTAAAGTGTGCATTATTGTGTTCATTTGGATAGGATTAAGTGCTTGAGAACATGTTAAGATGCTAAGTTAAATGTTAGCATGTGCATGAATATATGTTTGCGTGCATGAGCATGTGTTTGGTTTTAATATATGTAAAGTATGAGTTTTATGTTTCTTATTACTTTCTTGTCATAGTACTAATATGCCTAATGTTTTTTTGCAGAAACATTGCCGATTACAATCAGTTAAAGTGAAGTGAAGACAATTGAAGTGAAGCGACAGCCTAAAGATCCATTTAAATCTTATTTCTCATTTAGTCAACTATCCAATTGACTAGACAATTATCCAATTGTTTAGGACTTCCAGTTGTATTAGAATTATTAATTCGAACCATTAGCATATCAATTAATTCATTCAGACAATTTAGCATTATATTGTTTCATTAGTTTTTCCATTACTTTCCTTGATGTCTTCTAAGTTAGTTCATGAGTCTGAGCACAGTACTATTGAAAATATTGAAAATGTTCCGCCAACTCTAGACAGACCAGAACCCTCTAGCTTACGAGGCTGCCCGTCCTTACGGTCCATAGCTAGTTAAAACTATTTACTTTTGGTAAGAAAACTTTAGTTTCAGTCATAGAATTAGGTAATTTATATTGTTTTGTCATTAGAACCCTTATTTCCTTAAGCCTGAGTCCGCTACAGACACCCTGCGTGTGCCGAACGATTTAGGCGGATGACTTGATCCACCATCCGAGCATCCCTCACGACCCGACAACGTGTACGTGTACGTGTACGTGTACGTGTACGTGTACGTGTACGTGTACGTGTACGTGTACGTGTACGTGTACGTGTACGTGTACGTGTACGTGTACGTGTACGTGTACGTGTACGTGTACGTGTACGTGTACGTGTACGTGTACGTGTACGTGTACGTGTACGTGTACGTGTACGTGTACGTGTACGTGTACGTGTACGTGTACGTGTACGTGACGTGTACGTGTACGTGTACGTGTACGTGTACGTGTACGTGTACGTGTACGTGTACGTGTACGTGTACGTGTACGTGTACGTGTACGTGTACGTGTACGTGTACGTGTACGTGTACGTGTACGTGTACGTGTACGTGTACGTGTACGTGTACGTGTACGTGTACGTGTACGTGTACGTGTACGTGTACGTGTACGTGTACGTGTACGTGTACGTGTACGTGTACGTGTACGTGTACGTGTACGTGTACGTGTACGTGTACGTGTACGTGTACGTGTACGTGTACGTGTACGTGTACGTGTACGTGTACGTGTACGTGTACGTGTACGTGTACGTGTACGTGTACGTGTACGTGTACGTGTACGTGTACGTGTACGTGTACGTGTACGTGTACGTGTACGTGTACGTGTACGTGTACGTGTACGTGTACGTGTACGTGTACGTGTACGTGTACGTGTACGTGTACGTGTACGTGTACGTGTACGTGTACGTGTACGTGTACGTGTACGTGTACGTGTATGTGTACGTGTACTTGTACGTGCACATGTACGTGTGTACATGTACATGTATGTGTGTACGTGTACGTGTGTACATGTACATGTATGTCTGTACATGTACGTGTGTATGAGTACATGTACGTGTATGTGTACATGTACGTATGTACATGTATGCGTATGTGGGTACATGTACGTGTACTTGTACGTGTATGTTTACATGTGTACATGTACGTGTACATGTGTACGTGTATGTGTACATGTGTACGTGTATGTGTACATGTGTACGTGTACGTGAATACATATACGTGTGTATGTGTATGTGTGTACATGTATGTGTGTACATGTACGTGTGTACATGTACGTGTGCATGTGTGCATGTGTGCATGTGTATGTGTACACATGTACATGTATGTGTGTACGTGTATGTGTGTACGTGTACATGTGTATGTGTGTACATGTATGTGTGTACATGTACCTATGTACGTGTACATGCATACGTGTACATATGTACATGTACATTTTTATGTGTACGAGTGTACATGTACATGTGTACATGTACTTGCGCACATGTGTATGTGTACGTGTACATGTGTACATGTATGTATATGTGTACATGTGTATGTGTGTACGTGTGTACGTGTACATGTATGTACATGTACGTGTACGTGTACGTGTATGCGTACATGTACGTGTACGTGTATACGTGTACAGGTACGTGTACGTGTACGTGAATGTGTACGTGTGCGTGTATGTGTACGTGTGCGTGTATGTGTACGTGTGCTTTAGAAAATCTTGCAAAATTTCAGTCCATCACGATTGACAGCTCTGTCCATCGCGATTGACAGCTCTGTCCATCGCGACCGACTGCCTGTCCATCGCGACTGACAGTCTGCCTGTCCATCGCGACGGACTGCCTGTCCATCGCGATTGATAGCCTGTCCATTGCGACTGACAGCCTGCCTGTCCATCGCGACTGATTGCCTGTCCATCGCGATTGATGCTCTGTCCATCGCGATTGATACTCTGTCCATCGGGATTGATACTCTGTCCATCGCGATTGATACTCTGTTCATCGCGATTGATACTCTGTCCATCGCGATTGATACTCTGTCCATCGCGATTGATACTCTGTCCATCGCGATTGACAGCCCTGTCGATCGCGATTGACAGCCAATTTTAGCCAATTTTTTAGGGTTTTTTAATTGAAGAGTTGGGCTAATTTTGGGCATAAACATTTTACTCTAGAGCACATAAGGGGGCCTTAGGAAAACAACTTTGGGAAAACCTGTTGCACAGTGCTCCTGTTTGAACCCTGTCTTAACCCTAGAACCCTGAACGGTCATAACTTTTTCATACGAAATCCATTTTTTGAGCTCTAGGGCTTGTTGGAAAGCTTGTGGCATATACTACACGCCCTCAACTGTTTTTTATAAAGATAATGCGTTGATTTTCAGCTAGGGTATTTTGAAGTTGACCATACTCAGGGGGATCAAAGTCAGGGGTCTTAAGAATTGTTTTTCCTAAAATTCACTATGCAAATTAGTATTTGTGCTACAGAAATGAGAATCATTGGTTCTGTCTTTGGAGTTCAAATATTAAAGCTAACTTTGGAACTCTACAGATCTATTGAGAGCATAGAAAGGCGTTCTAAGCAAGTGTAAGTGCAAGCTTGGGAACACACTTCCTGGGCATTCAAGGGCAACCAAGCAGGAAACAAAAGGTTGGAAACTTTCAACCCCCTCTGTCAATTCCTAGTTTAGGCTAAGAACGACTAGAGGTAGGAGTAAGTCAGGCCGACGATAGGCAATTATCAAGTTGAAGTAGACCTAAACTTTCAATTTCAAGCTAAGAACATAATCTTTGTACTGTCGAGAACTTTAAGGGAAAAGAACTTAACGTGGACGATCAACTGTAAGTGCGGAACTACACTCAAATATACCTTACGACGTGATATCAGACAAGAATTTTAACACGGGAATCAACTAAAAAGAATCAAGTAACTGATACAAAAGGACTCTGCAACGAGGTTGTACTTGGGCAAAATTGGGCTATTCAACTAAGCTTATGAACCTTAGATCAGGGCGACATCTAGTAAGGGATAGACAAAGCCTTAGGTCTTCAGAGGCTAGTGTCGACCACACTGCTAGGTCATGGGCCCAGCAATTGAGCCACCACTCATACTACCCAAGTTCTAAGACTAGTGAATCCGAGATGTCTCAAGGTATGGAGAGACCTACAGGCAGTTCAGGAGTGCCATACTTGCACAGGGTAGAAGGCCCTTACAAAACGCAATTGGAATACCTTAGGACCAACCGATTAGGTGCTAGCATCTATGAAGACGGCCTAGGAAGATCTGTGGTACAGATTAAGAATCCTGATCAATCCATTGGATTAGAGCACCCAGCTGTCAAGTTTGAAAATGGAGCATACTTGGACAAAGAAGGAACTATATACGTAGTCACCAGTCACCCAGATAGGACGGACGAATTTGGAAATGTGATCCCCAAAGCAGACTTAGGTGACCTAGAGCAAGGAAACATGGGTGCAGAACCTAGAACCCCTCGAGGTAAATCGGTTCTCACTAGGATTATCACACCAGAGTGGATTCCCCAGGATAATAAGAGCATAGATTTGCTCCTCAATCGAGAGACTGATGAAGCCTTTTGGAGGTACAAACTTGATCAGCCAATTGATATAGGAACAATCATGATCTACGAGTTTAAGGATCCTAATAGCCCAGGCAGAGTGACCTACTTAGATCACGCTTCGGAGAGGATCTTTGTGGTGACAGAAAATGATAGGCATGCTTACACTTGGAAGGGTGAATTTGTTTTCCCCCAACCAAGATCGAATGTATCCTATGGTCACTCTAGAGCTGGAACATCCCAAGCTCATGGAATGCAAAGAGACAGAAGTAGAGATAGACCAGAAGTAAGCTTTGCCAACCCAGTGGGCAGAGAAAGAACGAGGACGGAAACAAATAGAGTAGAACCTGAGATACTTAGAGCTCACAGGAATCAAAGAAATGCGGATGAGTTCCCTCTACCACGACCTAGAGAGCACACAAGGACTTTGAGACCGACTCAGCTAGTTAAGTCCATGAAGAACTACTTCGATGGCACTGGAGATCCATACGATCATGTGGCTGAGTTTAGGCAAGTCCTGAGAGCTGAACAAGTAGAGGATCTATTCACTCAGTACAATGCCTTTGGTCTGACCCTTAGGAACACTGCCCTGACATGGTTTCAGCCACTAAATGAGAGGCAGTTCAGGAGCATAGACCAACTCCTAGAGGCTTTCATTATTGAATTCTCTAAGAGTGGCATAAGGCATAATACCTCCTCGCTGATTCACAGCTTCAAGCAAACCCCTCAAGAAACCGTGAGACTTGCAGGAAGAAGATTTAGGCAATACTTAGAAAGATGCCCTGTTTCGGAGCTACCCACACCAGCTAAGCAAGTGGCTTTATTCTTGGATGGATTGCTAAGTACCAAATTGAGATCTTATGTGTACTTGAAGGACCCTAGGACCATAGAAGATTGTGTACGTATGTGCATTGACATCGAGGATAACCTAGGGGAGGAGTTAGAGCTTTCCAAGATATACAAAGATTCAGATAGTGCCTCTAACCTCTCTTCCACGCAATCCACATCAATTGAGGAACTTGTAGAGAAAGTAGCTCAGAAATTAGGTGTCACTAACAAACAAATCCCAAGGTTTGCCCCTGTGAAAAGGTGTTATACTTGTGGTGGCGACCACATGGCGAATGTATGTCCCATTATGGCTCAACCCCAAGTTAATCCTAGTAGCCAGTACTGCACTATAGAACGAAGGTACACCAATCACACCACGCAAGATTGCCCCTACAATAAGCAAACCGTTAGGCAGACGTACCCACAGCCATACCCTCAACAAGGAAGATACCAGAACCAGTACCCACCTCAGCAGTATGCTAGGCCTCAACAAACCTACCAACCCTACCAAAACCAACAAAGGCCTTAGCCTGTGCTAGCACAACAACCCCCAGCTCCAGCTAATGTGATCCCTGTAAAGTATGCCGCTGCAGAAGACAACCTGAATAGAGTTATAGTTCCCATAACACCATTGCTGTTAGAAAGTGATCCCAGTGACCATAGCTTTGACTCTACACATGTCGATAGTCCCCATGCTTACTACATGCAATCTCCTGAACATGGTGAGTCTTACTATAGTGAAGAGCCAAATGAACCTAGTTGGGAGTCAGAATACACAAACGTCATGTATGCAAACCCCAACCCTAGACCTCAACCTAGGCAAGTAAGACCCCCATTCCCCAAAGGACCATGCTACAGATGTCAGAAGGATCACCTCATTCGTGATTGTCCCTTGCCTCCACCTACACAACCCCAGTGAGTGACGATTCAGGGTTTTTGCCAAGAGTGTGGAAAGGATCATCTCTTATGAGACTACCCCAAGAATCCTAATAATATGCCAAAAATTACTCCTATTAACGTTATTGGGTTAGTGGTAGATTCCACAGGAAGTGTCACTTCCACTACACCCGTGCAAGTGATCACTAGAGCTCAAGCATTGCAGCAAAACCCAGGGGTAAACCAAGAGAAGAGCCCAGATGTTAGTGAAACAGAGAGCATGACAAAAAAGAGGACTAGAGCTTGGAGAGATAGCCGGGAAAGAATGAAACGGCAATGGGCAAAAAAGATGAGTGAACTCGAGGAAAGCCTCAGAGAAACAAAGGCCAGGATAACTGAACTCACATCTCAAACTCCCTCTCACATTACCCCACTTCCACCATTCCCAACTCCATCCGACCTGCCACCTTCCAACCCACCTCAACTAATTCCACCACCCCCTAGAGTAGGATCGGTCCTAGCAGATCCCACTCCCGAAGACCTTAATATGATGCTTAAAGCATATTAGGCCAGAATCCAAGAAGGGCCAAACGTAACTGATCATGAAAAGTGTTACCCAAGAGCAGAACTAGAGTTAGAACGAACCAAAATTTGTGCTAAGATGGTGGAGTTGGCTCAGACCATGTTTGAGGCCAGTCGCCTATTTAACATCTCTAGTTCAGCGAAGACACAGTTGCACTTTGATGGACTGTTAGAAAGAATAGAGAAGCTGATTGCACAATCAGAAAAGGAACCCGCCTCTCAACACAAGGACAAGGCAAGTGAAAGATTAAGCATTCTTGCTCAGGAAGCCTATGTGCCTGAAGCCTATGTGCCTAACTCTACGGAGCCAGACACATCTTCTTCTATGAATCGGTTCACACCAGAATTCCTATGCCAGATTCAAGAAGACAAATGGGCTAAAGAGAGTGAAGTCCCTCCTCCTATTGAACTCGTGGATGATGCACGCGACCAATTCCCACAAGACATCCCATCCATTTATGAGGATCAGGAGAGCACCCACTCTCAGGACAGACTAGACTTTGAGTCTAACTCTCTACAAGAATTACCCCACTTCACAGGCCCATGGGAAGCTAAGTCTACTTGTATGAGAGCACCCACGGTCATGGTACGAAATGAGGACTCAGTCTTACCTAGGAACACAGAGGTAGTGAAAAACACTAAAGTGCAGTGCAATCTCAAGTTAGAAGAGCTACTCAAGGTTAGACTTGAATTATGGAAACATGTAGCCAATCAAGTGCCCGAGATAGCAAAACCTCGTTCCCAGGTAGGATCACATAGAACAGTGCCAGAGATACCCTTGGATAAGATAGGAGATATGTGTGAAGGTGAAGAAGGGAACACCTATCTTCCCATTACCTACCAGGAGTACACCACCAAGGCAATTTTGGACTCAGGTGCAGGAGTTGCAATTGCCACCACTTCCCTATGGAAGCGTTGGGGCAAGCCAGCACTCAGGCCAACGAGAATGAAATTGCAGATGGCCGATGGTCATATTGAGAGACCCTTAGGATTGCTAGAAGAAATAACTCTCACCACCTGTGGTGTCGAGTTTGAGCATACATTTGCTATATGTGACTTCAGCAAAAATCATGCCTATGAGATGATTTTGGGAAGACCATTTATGCGACAGTTGCAAGTGGTACAGGACTGGGGAACCAACTCCTTGTATTTGCAGCACTTAGGTGTTACGACCAAAGTCAATCTCAAGGATTACTCTCATAGAGACGTCCCTCCCATCCAATGGAACCCCATCCATAGAGCCAAAGATGATACGGAATCGGTGCATTCCCTAGGATCAGGATCCTCATGGATGCATGAAGACACTCACTTATGGATGTGTAAGGTAGCAGTAGAAGAAGATAAGAGAGAAAAAGCATGGGAGATAGGTGCAAAAGAAACCCATAGATCAATCCAAGACCCAGCCTATGCACCTGTAGTTTTTCCAGACGAAGAATTCAAACCTCACGGCTGGGCAGAAATTCTAGCAACCATGGATGTAGCCATCAATGAGGAACAATGGACACCTCACTGTGATGAGGATGGCTATGACATTTCAGTCTTCTCCATAGAGCCAATCATGGGAGAGGCAGTTCTAGAGGAATGCGAACCTAGCCCTGATGCATTAGAGGATGCAAGTGACTCCGATCTAGAGTCAATCATTATGGACCCACCATTTGCATCAGATGAAGAATACTTCCATGAAGTAGAATTTCAACCCCAGAGGCATGGAGAGCTTACAAATGATGTAAGATTAGCCACACATGTGATCCCGAAGGAAGGAGGAAAGAAATGAAAGAAGAGAGAAGTCTCACCAGAGGAGGAAGAATCTTTGTTTGAAGTCCCGGAAAATTTTAAGAAGTATGAGCTAGACGACAGGAGAGTCATGATAAGAATGCCTAAACGAGAGGCACAATCAAGAGAGGCCTATGATAACAAAAAAACCACCAAGAAAATAGTAGTGGCCCTAGAAGAAGGAGAGGAGAGATGCACGTACATAGGCCATGACCTAACAGAAGAAGAAGAGCATGCGTTAATAGCCTTGCTAAGAGAATATAGAGATGTATTTGCTTGGAGTTACAAGGATTTGAAAGGTGTTGACCCTGACATATGCTCACACACTATCCCCATGACCTCATATGCTAAACCCTCTAAGCAAAAGCCATATACATACAATGATAACTACGCTGCCAAGATCAAAGAGGAGATAGATAGACTGGTTGAAGCTGGATTTATCTATGAAATTGAGCACACTGAATGGGTATCCCCCATTGTTGTGGTGCCCAAAAAGAATGGTAAATTACGTGTATGCATTAACTTGAAGAAGGTTAATGCAACCACAATTCGAGATAACTATCCGCTTCCTATCACAGAGCATCTCTTAGAAAGAGTAGCAGGTAAGGAAGTGTACAGCTTCCTCGATGGATTTTCGGGCTACAATCAAGTAGCCATAGCTCCAGAAGATCAGCATAAGACAGCTTTTGCCACAGAGTGGGGTATATTTTCCTTTCGTGTAATGCCATTTGGGCTTACCAATGCACCAGCTACCTTCCAAAGGCTGATGTGCCATGTGTTTAAGGAGTTCCTGAGGAAGAATTTAGAAGTCTATGTTGATGATCTTTGTGCTCATTCCAACATTAGACAAACCCATATTCCTGAACTCAGATAAATCTTTGACAAATGTATAGAATATCAAGTCTGCCTGAACCAGAAAAGTGTGTCTTTATGGTCAGGCAAGGCAAGATTCTAGGACACATCGTGTCAAAGAATGGCATATCCACTGATGAAGAGAAAGTGAGAGCCATAGCAGAGCTACCTAGGCCAAGGAATGTCAAGGAAGTACAAGCTTTCATGGGACATTGTGGTTACTACCGCCGGTTCATTCACATGTATGCTGTCATTGCAAAGCCCATGTACAGACTTCTGACTAACTTTGAATGGACTGATGAATGTGAGAATTCCTTCCAGGAGCTTAAACGAAGATTATGTTCAGCACCAATCTTGACCACACCAGATTGGAACAAGCCATTCCATGTTCATGTGGATGCATCCAATTTTGCTATTGGGTGTGTACTCGCGCAACCTACTGGTGAAGGTAATATGGATCTTCCAATTGCCTACGCTAGTAGACAATTGAATGTCGCTGAACGAAATTATACCACTACTGAGAGAGAAGGCTTAGGCATGATATATGCAGTTAAGAAATTTAGACACTATTTGCTTGCAAATAAGTTTAAATTTTTTTACTAATCATCAGGCATTGCTATACCTCGTAAACAAACCATGCAATACAGGTAGATTAGTAAGATGGTTTCTATTACTAATGGAATATGACTTTGAGGTAGTGGTGAGAAAAGGGAGGACTCATTTGAGAGCAGATCACCTTTCTAGGCTCACATCGGGAGAAGCCCCACGAGGAGTGTCAGATGACCTTCCTGATGCTTACTTGTTTAATTTGGAAGTGGTGCCGCAGTGGGCTAAGCCATTGGTACCAGTGTTGACATACGGACCTAACCATCCAGTAATAAACACGCAGGATAGAGAGGTAGTAAAAGCCCAAAAGTATCACATCATGGCAGGAAGTATGTACAAGCACACAGATCAAGGAATCTTGGCTTGTTGTGTAGAAGAGGACGAGTATGCGAAGTGGTTGCAATTAGCACATGTAGGTGCATTAGAGCAACACTACTCAAAACAATGAACCCTACAGACACTAAGGAGACTCGGAGTGCACTGGCCAACTATGGAAGCGGATGTCCAAAGGTTGTGCAAAGAATGCCCAATCTGTAGCACTAAACTACCTGTGGAACATGCCACTCTTTATCAAGTGTCCATAGTGCCAGATTGGAGTGAACCACTAGTATCCTTCCTGAGGACGAAAACATTCCCTCCAGACATGACTCTCGCTAGGAAAAGGAGTTTAGAACAGGAAGCCCAGGATTACTCTCTCATTGGCGATAATCTATACAAACGTGGTAAAGATGGTTACTTGAGACTATGTGTCCATGAGAGTGAGTATCTCAAGATCGTGGAAACTGCTCACCAAGGTGTAGCAGGAGGACACTTTGGACCAGATCGGGTGATCAAGGCAATATTATTTGCAAGCTTCTGGTGGCCGACCCTTCACATGGATGCACATACCTATGTGAAACGATGTGATGTCTGTCAGAGAACTCAGTATCCTATACGTAAAGATGAGATGCCACTGAAACCTATGATGGGTGGACGTGCATTCTCTAAGTGGGGAATAGACTTCGTAGGTCCTATTAATCCCCCAGCTAAGGGTTCCCATGCAGAATATATCATTGTTGCGACAGACTATCTAACAAAGTGGGTAGAGGTAAAAGCCACAACAAAGAACGATGCTCAAACAACAGCTAAGTTTTTATTTGAGAATGTGTTCACTAGATACGGGCTACCTATAGAGCTAGTCAGTGATAGAGGCACTCACTTCTTGAATGAAGTTATTGAAAATCTGCTCCAAGAATTCTTGGTAGTTCATAAGAAGTCTGCCCCCTATCACCCTCAAGCAAATGGCCAGGCTGAGAGCACCAACAAGATTTTGTGCAACGTGTTGACGAAATTAGTGAACAATAAACGCTCTGATTGGGACAAACAGCTACACCATGTTGTTTGGGCATACCGAGTTGCCTACAAAACGGTACTCCAAGCCACCCCCTTTCAGATGGTGTTTGGCCAAAATGCAGTGCTACCATTAGACTTCTTAATACCAACACTGAAAGTAGCACAAGAGCATAAATGGACGGGTCATGAACTCTCCTCTAGACTATTTGACCTTGAACGATTAGGAGAAACAAGACTGAGGGCGGCTGCAGGGATATATGCAGCTAAGAAACGACAGAAGGCATACTTTGATGCCCATGTGAAGGATAAGGGCTTGAAAGCAGGAGATCTAGTTTTAGTCTACACATTGAAACAACACGCAAGGAAGCTAGAAAAGAGAGGCTACGGACCTATGATAATCAATAGGATCTCCACGAGTGGAGCAGTACAACTAGCCACTTTAGAGGGTGATGTTCTCCCAAACTATATTAGCGGATGCAGAGTCAAGTTGTATCAAGAACCCCTCACGGAGGAAATGCTAAGTCAACTCAATACTGCTAAGCAACGTAAAAAGGAGGAAAAACGAATTCGAGAAGAAGCTCAAGCAGAAGCCCTAGAGCGCATACGGAGAATGAAATTAAGAAGACAAGGTAGAGAGCACCCTAGGCAAGATACATATGCAGATCAAGGATACGACGTGGCTATGTGTGAAGTTTCCGGTGTTAGCTCACATAGGATAACTGATCGACGTCCTTTCATAACCTTAGATATAGGGCAAGGAAAGAGTGCAAGGACTGTAAGAGCCTTGATTGACTCAGGTGCAGCCACTAGTGCTGTTAAATTGTCTCACTGTCAAGAGTTGCAATTAACTGTCAATCTTGTGGAAGCATATCTCATAGGATTGGGAGGCGTGGAAACCCCTTGCATGGGCGAGGTGGAACTTCCGCTCTATATTCATGATGAAGCAATGACAGTTAAAGTACTAGTGTGTCAAGATGAGGACCTCACTGAACCCCTTGTCTTGGGTCAAGACTGGATCTATGACCAAGCAGTCAACTTGAACCTAAGAAGTGGACTTCTTCAGGTATGGGTCAATCGTAGTCGAATTACAGTAGAGTTAGATAATGGAGCACTCAAGGAACTAGGAAAGGCACACACTCCTGGTCCTTCCAGGAGTACACATGAAGATGACCATGCTGTTCTTGTCCAAAACTATGTGTTGCAGAGGAATGATGGTTGCAAAAAAGGAGTCAGGGATGCAACGGAATTCCCTTCTTTTCCAAAGGCCAGAGGGAGGCAGCAACCAAAGGTGGATCAAAAGCAGAAGAAGCAGAGTACTACCTATGTCGGAGATCAAAAGTACCTGCGCAGCAAAACGTCTCAGCTATTGAAACAAGTGTGGATGCGGAAAGGCGAACACCCGGTTGCACTCAAGCCAACCACACGGGCAAAGCCTCTTATTAGTAACCAACAACACGACACTAATAAGACGTCTTTCAGAAGTTCTTCTGCTAACGTGAAGTCTATTTGGGTGCCCAAGAAGTCGATGAAGGCCAGCCCACAATCAAGACAAATTTGGGTGCCTAAGGCTTGCTTGCGGGCTCAAATAACCCCACACAATTCACATCATACACGACAGGGTTCACTCGCTCAAGCAGCCGCCACCCACTCTTGTCTGATACACTCGAACACACTGCCACCTAGAAGCACGCACAGACTCACTCGTAGATGGGTCCCTAAACAGCCCCCTTTTTCAAGTAAATACCCTATCACACTCTCCAGAGCCTCCACAAAGTCAAACTCAAAACCTATCCGTTGCATTTGGCAACCTAAAACTTGTAATAAACCCCCGGACCCCAATTGTAAATCCATGTCCACCTACTAACTACTTCACTCTCACATCACATCATTCTGCTTAGCTCGTAGGTCTACCCAATTTCTAACTACACACACTAGCACCGAGCACTTATTAACCCCTAACCTCTCTCGAACTTTAGGTTAATGTTGTAACAGGGGACACCGTGTCATTTTTGTGTCCATTGCAATGTTAACATTTATTCATATATTCTCACAGAACCAGCTGCGAAGTTTTCAACATGGATGAGGCAGCAGGAACTAGCTCTCACACAGAAACAAGCCCGCAAGTGGTGGACTTAGACAGTTTACCTGTTTTGCCTGAGACAAATGAAAGACCAGAAGAATTGCGGGCAATCAAAATCATACCTATTGCGGACCCTCCGCGTGGCCACACCATGCCCGTAGGAAAGACTTCCCACTGGTTTACTAAAGTGGCAGGACCCTTGGGTGAGGGAACGTACTTATGGGAATCAGAGTTGGACTTCAATGGGAAGCAAGGCAGATACCATTTCTTTACAAGAGAATTCGAGAAATTACAAAATGCAGAAGGTCTACGTTCGATATGGGCAAAGGCAGGATTGGATGCATATTTCAGCGCACGGCTCCCAAAGCCTGACTTCATGCGATGCTACTATCTCATCAACACCTTGACTCCAAACCAGAACCCAAAAGGTGCAAGCTCATTTGTGATTCCATCTCTGACAAAGGGGAATGAGCTCAAGAGATTCATGCTATCAAACAACTTGGTGAGAGAGGCTCTAGATATGCGTGGAATGCATATTCCTACAGAGAACGAAACCCTAGTACCGGATTACATGAAGAATCGAAGTCTCACCAAACTCAAGGACATGGTGTCCATGACGCCTAATATTGCAATACACCTTCGCATGTGCATGCAACACTTTGCTTTTCCTGCACAAGATAGATTCACCATGCCGCCCAAAAAGATTTGGTTTAGTTTGTATCTGGCAGAGACACAGAGCCTCACCATCAACTTACCCCACTGGATAATTGATCAGATACACCTAGCTCACAAACGATGGCCGTGGAAACAGGTCTTATATGGTTGCTATGCTCTGACGAGAATCATTTATAGGTGTTTGGCTTATGACATCCCTATTCAACGGGCCCTAATGTGGAATCGTGTAGAGCAGTTTAGAGGCAGGACATCCACTGGACCCCCTTCTAAGAAGATGAGAGGCACTGTCCAAGTCCCATGTGCTCAACCACGTGGAGCCACCCTAACACCAGACGTCACCCCTCCACCCCGACGAGTCCGACCATTCACACTCCGACTTCCAAGACGCAGCACCGATGGTTCTACCTTGATATTCCCTCCCATCCCAACCGATCTTGAATTTCCTAGTGGTGCACCTTTGGAAGAACTCACGAATGAAGATTTCGAACAATTATTACAAGATGTAGAGCTGGAGGCAGAAGAGGCACAACAAGTGGAGAATGTGCAAACACAGGCAACAACCTCCCAAGCACCTGTCACCACAGTTGAAGTGGATGAAGAGGATGATGAAGATGAAGAACAGGAGGAAGATGAGGAGGATTATGATCAAGAGCATCAAGATGAGCAACAAGAAGTGCCAGAACTTGTAGGTGCACCAGCATATACAGCTCAACTACAAAGGTTATACGACACAATCAAAGCAGTACAAGAAAGGCATCAACTCTCTCTTGTGTCAGGTCAAGCTTTGATGCAAGAAATGCTATCAGATGATGGGGTGGATCAACATTTCATTGACACTCTCAAATTAGTGTCAGAATCTTTAGGAGTTCCGGAGGCTGTCCACACTGCAGTTCGCCAGTCCGTGAGGTATGACAAACGCAGAGTTGACACATTACCACGCGCAGGTAAGACTATCGGGATACCCGTCACAGAACAAGAAGTACCCATTGAAACCACAGCTACCCCCACAACCACCACTGACCTCTCTGCTGAAACCTTCGTTCAGACATCACCCGTCTCACCCCAGCATCCTCCATCACCACCTTCTCCACCCCCACCACCACCTCCCACCATGGAAGAAACGACAGTCATCACCTCTACCTCCACTTATAACCCATCCTCATTCACATCATTCTCATTTCGAGAACCCACCTCACAAGAAACCCTCTTCTTATTCGTCACCAATCCCTTGTACACTTCAACCCTTCTATCCTCCGAACCCATAACTGGCCATCCCATAATTCCAAGTGTGGTTGGAAACCCGGCACCCACCGAAGGCACCCTGTGTTTCCCATCCTATCCCCCAATACGGGTACCTCCATTCCATGACCCTCACTTCCCATCTGGCCCCTACACCTCTTTCAACCTGACCGCACCACCCCAATACCCGTCCTTTGTGGAGCAGTTCATCCGCTCTCCAATGTTTCAGAGGCACATTTCTCCGATGTTCGCAACGACATCAATTTACACGAACACCACACTCACTTCACCTATCATACCCACCTACATGGTAGCCCCTGTACACACCACCTTGTCTGACCCAATGGACATTTCACCAACCATAGCACCTCTCCCCACGATTCCACCATCTTCCCCTCCCTTACCCCCCACCTCACCACTCACATCATTGGCACACACAGCATTCACTACCCCCCTACCCAATCCCACCTCCCCTGCAATTCAAACTTTTTCCCTTGCATCTCATAATGTAAATAGCACGTTCAACACATTACTTCAGTGTACACATCAACTACAACAAGAATACCATCAATTGGAAGAACGCACTGCTGCCCTCCAGGTAGAATCTCAACGTCTGCAAGCTAGAGTCACCACTCTTGAAGCTGATTACCAAACGCTCCTAACCGAGCATACCACCTTACAGCAGGCTCACTCCGAATTGGAATCAAAGACACCAACAGTAGATGATCAAGCAGTCAAGGAACTAGAAACAGTGCTCCAAGCGCAAATGATATCTAATGCTACACTCAGACGCAACATTGGGCTATTAAGGAAGCATATGGCAGCAGCACTAGAAGAGAACAAGAGACTTCAACAACAAAACCAAGACAACTTTGAAGCGGCTATGGAAGGAACTGTAGGAGCAACCATTAGCCCTACCAGATATAGAGCAGTCCCATCGGAAGACATTTGCATCTTACTTGAGGAGCATGCAAATTTCTTGGAGTCATATGAAAAGTTAGAGACTGAATGTGTAGACCTAAAGAAACAGATAGCCAGTGCCCCCACAGCTCAACAGGAGCCGGTAACCTTGCAACACTCTACAGAAGAAGTAGAGACCCTTTGGAAACAGGTGGCAGAACTCCAAGCACGCCTCTTACCATATGAAAGGCCACCCTCGCCCATTGAAGAACCAGAACCTGAAACAGTAGTGGAAATCCCCGTCGATGACAGCTATGAAGAGCCATATGAGCCGATGCCGACACCCGGTGGTCGAACTACAGAGGAAGGACAAGACACTTTAGAAATTCAAGTTCCAGATTGGGTCAAAAGGGTCGAGAAAGTGGGTAAGACACATGACGATCGTGTGGCCGTGCAAATGCAATCTCTCACAAATCTAGAAGAAACTGTCCTTCGGTCTTCCTACTTTCAAAACCTATCCCATCAACGGTTAATCACAACATCAGAGTCGCAATACATGCCTTATTTTGTCTTACTACATGATTATAATGCAGAAGTCAAAAGACATACAGGGAAGGAGCCCACATTCGCCACTCAATTTGAGCTAGGGGATTTACCGACAGATGCACGTGCTGGCTCGATCTTCCAACCTAATTGGCGTGCACGTCTACTAACCGATTACCCAGAGATGATGAGCACCTGGGCAACCATGCCACTATATATCAAGTATAATCCATGCTATTGCCTAGTGGTACGTCGCAAATCCTGGCAAGCATTTGCAATCAGGGTACGCAACAATAAAGAATGCTCGGCTTGGGTTAACTATCCATATTTTGCTCCACCTCGAGGGATCCCAACCGTAGCCTACATGATATCAACAATTCGGCACTGGTCTACACGTCTCAATAATGTACCCGACATAGCAGCAAAAATGTGTATGAAGATATTCGAGCTCATGACCATTGTCTTCAAAACTTTTCGGAATGTACAAGCTCCATACATCTCTACCCCTGGATTCTCTCAAGGTAACAAGGATTTAGTCTACGACATGAGCCAGACTCCCTCGGTTACTATAATCTTTGCCTGGCATGCACGAATAAAGTACTACCCGCATGCTTCAAGCAGACATTTGAGGAAATTTTCTCTACGGGATTCTGGGAATATCATTCAAAAATTTTCATTCCCAGACCCACACATTTGCTACATCTATTCGCTGTAGAACAAGCGATCCATGCAGATCCGTTACGTCTGCCACATCCGGACATTCCAGGACCAATTGATTGGGATCGTATGATGACAGACTTGGCCAGAGGACTACGCCTACAAGAACATCAGCTTGCCACTCAGGTTGTGGAATATTACATCCAACACTCCCAGCAACAAGGTTCTGTCAGGGACGACAGACGCGAGAGAGGGGGGGGTGTTGAGAGCAGTATGGGCACCCAAGGACTGACTAGACAAGGAAGCCAGCGGAGAGAGTCAGAGCGAGGTGAAGGAGTAAGTAGACAAAGCAGTCGACACAAATCTGGTAGATAGGCCCTTCAATTTTTTCCAAATCAACATCTTTATAACAGTGATTCTTATCACTAACAATCATTGTAAATACCATTTCATATTTTTGTAGCTCCATTTTGTGCAAGCCAAGGAGTCCTTGAGCTTGAGGAGCCTTAGAAGTACCTACATATCAATTTTCGTATTTTTTAGACTCCGTTTAAGCCCTCAAATTGGCCCTGGAACCTAATTTTTAACTAGGCCGGACACTAGGTCTGGACAGGGCCAAAACCTAGTCAAAAACTATAAAAAGAGCTAGAGAGCTCATTTTTGGGGGTAGCTTGTAATTGAAATGAACTGGTAAGAGCTTTTTGAAAGGAATCTAAGAACTCCATTGCTTCTCACTCTTTGTCTTGCCGTGTGTGCGCGTGTGTGTGTATGTGTGTGCATGCTTGTGTGCTTCTCACCCACGCACTTGTGCCTCCACTTGCTCGTGGTCTTCATACCATCCTCACGTCTTCCCGGATTGACATTAAAGGAGGTGCTACTCATCACTGAGCTACACGTGTACATGTACGTGTATGTGTATGTGTACATGTACGTGTACGTGTACGTGTACGTGTACGTGTACGTGTACGTGTACGTGTACGTGTACGTGTACGTGTACGTGTACGTGTACGTGTACGTGTACGTGTACGTGTACGTGTACGTGTACGTGTACGTGTACGTGTACGTGTACGTGTACGTGTACGTGTACGTGTACGTGTACGTGTACGTGTACGTGTACGTGTACGTGTACGTGTACGTGTACGTGTACGTGTACGTGTACGTGTACGTGTACGTGTACGTGTACGTGTACATGTATGTGGATGTGTATGTGTACGTGTTTGTGTATGTGTGTATGTGTACTGTACATGTACATGTGTACCTGTGTACGTGTGTACGTGTATACATGTGTACGTGTACGTGTGTACGTGTATGTGTGTACGTGTACATGTGTACGTGTACATGTACATATATGTGTACGTGTATGTGTACGTGTGTATGTGTATGTGTACGTGTGTAGGTATACATGTGTACGTGTACTTGTGTACGTGTACTTGTGTACGTGTACATGTGTACGTGTACTTGTGTACGTGTACATGTGTACGTGTACATGTGTACGTGTACATGTATACGTGTACGTGTGTATGTGTTCGTGTGTTCGTGTGTTCGTGTGTATGTGTTCGTGTGTTCGTGTGTTCGTGTGTTCGTGTGTTCGTGTGTACGTGTATGTGTGTATGTGTACATGTGTACATGTACGTGTGTACGTGTTCATGTACATGTGTACGTGTACGTGTAAATGTACGTGTGTACATGTACGTGTGTATGTGTGTACGTGTACGTGTACAAGTTTACGTGTACAAGTACGTGTACATGTGTACATGTGTAGGTGTGTACATGTGTACATGTGTAGATGTGTACGTGTGTACATGTAAATGTAGGTGCATGTGTATGTGCATACATGTATGTGTACATGTACATGTGTACCTGTACGTATGTATGTCTATGTGTACATGTATGTGTACATGTGTACATGTATGTGTGTATGTGTATGTGTGTACATGTACATGTGTACATGTACTTGTATGTGTATGTGTGCGTGTACGTGTACGTGTAGGTGTACATGTATGTGTATGTGTAAGTGTACATGCACCTGTACATGTACGTGTACATGTATGTGTACATGTACATGTATGTGTACGTGTACATGTACGTGTATGTGTACGTGTACGTGTACGTGTATGTGTACATGTACATGTACGTGTATGTGTACGTGTATGTGTACATGTATGTGTACATATATGTGTATGTGTGTACGTGTATGTGTACATGTACGTGTGTATGTGTACGTGTGTATATGTACATGTGTACCTATACGTGTGTACGTGTACATGTATGTGTACGTGTATGTGTACATGTATGTGTACGTGTGTACATGTAGGTGTACATGTACGTGTACATGTGCATGTGTACATACACGTGTGCGTGTGCATGTGTACATGTTCGTGTATGTGTACGTGTACGTGTATGTGTATGTGTATGTGTATGTGTACATGTTCGTGTATGTGTACGTGTACGTGTATGTGTATGTGTATGTGTATGTGTATGTGTATGTGTATGTATACATGTATATGTATGTGTGTACATGTACTTGTGTACGTGTACGTGTACGTGTACGTGTACGTGTACGTGTACGTGTACGTGTACGTGTACGTGTACGTGTACGTGTACGTGTACGTGTACGTGTACGTGTACGTGTACGTGTACGTGTACGTGTACGTGTACGTGTACGTGTACGTGTACGTGTACGTGTACGTGTACGTGTACGTGTACGTGTACGTGTACGTGTACGTGTACGTGTACGTGTACGTGTACGTGTACGTGTACGTGTACGTGTACGTGTACGTGTACGTGTACGTGTACGTGTACGTGTACGTGTACGTGTACGTGTACGTGTACGTGTACGTGTACGTGTACGTGTACGTGTACGTGTACGTGTACGTGTACGTGTACGTGTACGTGTACGTGTACGTGTACGTGTACGTGTACGTGTACGTGTACGTGTACGTGTACGTGTACGTGTACGTGTACGTGTACGTGTACGTGTACGTGTGTACATGTACATGTATAGGTGTACATGTACATGTACATCTCTCTCTCTCTCTCTCTCGCTCTCACTCTCTCTCTACTTTTATTGATGCCATGATTATAATGTTGATATATTTAATACAAAAAAGCAAGAATTGTTTTACAAATATTGTAAAGCAAATGATCATTTCATAAAGAGTTGTCCAAAATTGGCTGCTAAAGAGGCAAAAAAGAAAGAGGTTGGAATGGTTGTTACAGAGGCCTCTACACCCAAAACAAAGTTTGTGAATCTTGTACAAAATGAAGAATGAGCATTTACTACTGTTTGTAGTTATGACCCATCTTCACATGAACAGTGTATGTCTGCAATAGACTCGGATGTTTGGTACTTTGATAGTGGGGCAACCAAACATATTACCTCGTAGCATAGTTTCTTCACTTCATTGAGTCTACCCCTACAGGGGAATGTTGTCACATGCACCCACAACTCCTTTTATCCTATCATGGGAGTTGGTAAGATCATTCTAACTACTATTAATGGTAGTTTTTTTACATTGTCAGATGCTTTATTTGTGTCAAAGATCAAAAAGAATTTGTTATCAATTTCAACTTTAGCCAAGATTAGCTTGGCCATGAAATTTGTTGATGATATATGTACAGTTCATGATCTGTCAAATGGTGACATCATTATTGCTTCTGGCATTTTATGTCATGGGTCGTACAAGCTCATAGATTATGCAAAATCTATGAATGATTCAGCATGTGCAGTTCAAGATTCTCAAGCTACGTCAGATGCAAAGATTTGGCATGCATGATTTGGTCATCTAAATTTTGCTAGTTTGCTACGCTTATAGAAATCTGAAATGGTGTCCTCTTTGCCCAAAATTGAGGCACCTTGTAAACATGTATATGAAGGTTGTACTTTGGGCAAAATGCAGTGTTCCACCTTCCCAAAATATGGTTCAGTTTGAGCTACTCAGAAGTTGTAGCTTGTTCAGAATGATGTTTGTGGTCCTATGTAGACACCTTCTTTTGGGAACTATCTTTACTTCCTGACTTTCATCAATGATTTTTTCAAGCATGCATGGGTATATCCATTGAAAGCAAAGTCCGAAGTCTTTATGTGCTTCAAACAATTTTTGGTTTTGACGAAAAATATGTTAGTGTGTAAAATGGGCACCCTCCATTCTAATCAAGGGGAGGAATATATGTCTTCTAATTTTAATGCATTTCTGGTTGAATGTGGGATAAAACACCAGTGTACAATTTCGCATACACCTTAACAAAATGGAGTTGCTGAATGGAAGAATAGGTCACTCATGGAGATGGCGAGGTGTATGGTCAAGAGTCAGGCTTTACCACATAGTTTCTCGCTTGAGGTTGTTATGTGTGCAGCATATGTACTTAACAGTTGTCCCACTAAAGCACTGTAGTCCATCACTCCATATGAGGCTTGGCATGGTCGTAAACCATCTGTTGCTCACCTACATGTTTTTGGTTGTCTGGCATATGCATTAGTGCCTGAACAACAATACAAGAAATTGGATGATAAAGTAGTGAAATGTATTTTTGTTTGATACAGTTCTGAAAGAAAAGGCTATCGTCTATATCATCCATAGATTAAACGCATTTTGGTTAGTCGATGCTATTCAATCATTACTTTCATGTACCAAGGAGACATCTGTTAGCTCCAAAGATATGTATGATACTTTGTTGCCTCTTTTTACAGGTGGATAGTCTTGTGCTGGTCTGAATGAGGCAATTTCTCAGCCTTTATAGGTTTCATTGGATGATGCAGATTACATGATGCACTTGTTGATGAGAGAACTCGCATAGAGGAGGCAAAAATTATGCCTAAATGGTTTGTGTACACTTTGTGTGATAGCAAAATAGATACACCTCTATCATATCATACTCATTTAGGCTCTCATAGAGTTCCTTTTTCATCAGATTTCTATGTTATGGCTGCATCTAGTCTCGGTGATGAGAATGAGCCTATTTTGTTTGATGAAGCACAAAATTCAAAAAATTGGATGGATGTTATGCAATCAGAATATGATGCTATCATGAAAAATTGTACTTGGTCTTTATGTGAATTTCCTCTTGGAAAGAAGGTCATTGGCACTAAGTGGATATACAATGTGAAGCATAAGCATGATGGGACAGTTGATAGGTATAAAGCTAGGCTTGTTGCAAAGGGTTATGCTCAGGAAAGAGGCATTGATTTTGATGAGACCTTTTCTCCTACATGTCAAATGACTACTCTTCGTAGCATTTGTGCACTTGCAGCTCATCATGGTTGGAATGTACATCAATTGGACATTAAAACTGCATTTCTAAATGGTGATTTTCGTGAAGAAGTGTATGTTTTTCATCCCCATGGCTTTGTGCAGCATGAAAACCAAGTGTGCGGGTTGAAGAAGGCATTATATGGTTTGAAGCAAGAACCACATGCTCAGTATGAAAAGATACATGCCTACCTAATTGCACATCGTTTTGAGAACACTCCAACTAAGAGCACCTTATATGTTAAGCATGCAAATGATGTGCTTCTGATCATTTCTTTGTATGTTGATGACATGTTGCTCACTGGTCATCATGAGAAGCATATTGCTAATTTTAAGGCTAGTATGCATGCCTCATTTCAGATGTCAGATTTGGGGCATTTGCATCCTTATATGGGCATTCAATTTATACAAGTTGGTGGTGGAATAGCTTTGTGTCAAACAAAATATGTTGAAACATTATTGAAGTGTTTTGGCCTTAAAGACTGCAAACCTATTGCCACTCCTATGGAGACAGGTTTACGATTGAGCCTCCATGATGCTGGAGATGCATTTGATGTTGTTCTCTATCAACAGGTTATTGGGTGCTTGATTTACTTATGCATCACTCGGCTAGATATTTAGTTTGTTGTCTCACATATGAGCAGGTTTATGCATTTTCCAGGTGTCAAGCATTGGCAGGCAGTTAAGCGCATCTTTCATTACTTGAGTGGTACCCCGATACTTGGATTGTTTTATCCCAAGGGGGGGTCACTATCGCCAAATTTACATGCTTTTTGTGAATCTGAGTGGGCTCTTTGCTATGACACTCGTGTGTCCACCAATGGTTTTTGCTCCATGCTTGGTAGCTCATGTATATCTTGGTTGAGCAAGAAGCAGCCTACTGTGACCACTTCCAATTGTGCGGCTAAGTATAGGGCAGCTTTCATAGTGATTGTTGAGTGTGTGTGGCTCAGATGCCTTATGGCTGATTTGGGCGTTGGTCACTCTTTTGCCACCACCATCTTTAATGATCGTCAGAGCGCATTGGTAGTTGTGAGGAACCCTGTGTTCCATGCTCGCTCTAAGCACGTTGAAGTGCACTATGATTATGTCAGGGAGAGGTTCTCTGCTAGAGAGATCAGTTTGGCATATGTGCCCACACAGGAGAACATTGCATACCTTTTCACAAGGGCTCTGCATAGGGAGAAGTTTGAAGCTTTCCGCAAAACTTTGGGCTTACTTCCTTTTGTGGATTGATTCCACATGTCTTGGCACATCCTTATAGATGAGTGCCATATCCTTGTTCATCGCATCACTCCCAGGGGGGATTTATTGATATGTTTAAGTAGTGATGTGTGTGAACTCACTAGGACTATCGGGGCACTTTTTTCCCTCTTTAGGAGATTTTATTTCCCTCCGCTTGTATATATGCCTTTTACCCTAATGGGCTTCGTATCTTTGTACATTTTCTTGGTAATAGATTTAGTATTGTGTGTTTTGCTCTAAGCTTCTTCTTCTTCTTTGTGTTGTTCATGTGCTTTCGCATACCTCAAACTCGAACATATAAACCTTTTATGATTGTTTGATTTGACTCATGGATCAATTTTGCCCCCTAGAAGTGTTTATTTACTTCTTCTTCTTCTTCTTCTTCTTCTTCTTCTTCTTCTTCTTCTTCTTCTTCTTCTTCTTCTTCTTCTTCTTCTTCTTCTTCTTCTTCTTCTTCTTCTTCTTCTTCTTCTTCTTCTTCTTCTTCTTCTTCTTCTCCTTCTTCTTCTTCTTCTTCTTCTCCTCCTCCTTCTTCTTCTTCTTCTTCTCCTCCTCCTCCTCCTCCTTCTTTCGTCTACTTCTCATTCACCTTCTACTTCTTCTTCCTCTTCTTCTCCTCTTTCTTCTTATTCTACTCCTCCTCATCCTCAATCCTCCTCCTCCTCACTCCTCCTTCCTATTGCTCCTCCCTCTTCTCTTTTCTCCTTTTTCTCCTTCCTCTCCTCCTCCCTCCTCCTCCTTCTTTTCTTCTTCTTCTTCTTCTTCTTCTTCTTCTTCTTCTTCTTATTCTTCTTCTTCTTCTTTTTCTTCTTCTTCTTCTTCTTCTTCTTGTTCTTCTTCTTCTTCTTCTTTGTCTTCTTCGTCTTCTTCTTCTTCTTCTTCTTCTTCTTCTTCTTCTTCTTCTTCTTCTCCTCCTCCTCCTCCTCCTCCTCCTCCTCCTCCATATGCTTATCCTTCTCCTTTTCCTTCTTCTTCTTCTGCTTCCTTCTCCTTCTCCTTCTCCTTCTTCTTCTTCTTCTTCTTCTTCTTCTTCTTCTTGTTCTTCTTCTTCTTCTTCTTCTCTTCCATATGCCTCTCCTTCTCCTTTTCCTTCTCCTTCTTCTTCTTCCTTTTGCTTCTCCTTCTCCTTCTTCTTCTTCTTCTTCTTCTTCTTCTTCTTCTTCTTCTTCTCCTTCTCCTTCTCCTTCTCCTTCTTCTTCTTCTTCTTCTTCTTCTTCTTCTTCTTCTTCTTCTTCCTCAATATCCTTCTCCCTCTCATTCTCCTTCTCCTTCTCCTTCTCCTTCTCCTTCTTCTTCTTCTTCTTCTTCTTCTTCTTCTTCTTCTTCTTCTTCTTCTTCTTCTTCTCCTCCTCCTCCTCCTCCTCCTCCTTCTTCTTCTCCTTCTTCTTCTTCTTCTTCTTCTTCTTCTTCTTCTTCTTCTTCTTCTTCTTCTTCTTTCTTCCTCTTCTTCCTTTTTTCTTCTTCCTTCTTCTTCCTTTCTCTCTCTCTCTCTCTCTCTTTCTCTCTCTCTCTCTCTCTCTCTCTCTCTCTCTCTCTCTCTCTCTCTCTCTCTCTCTCTCTCTCTCTCTCTCTCTCTCTCTCTCTCTCTCTCTCTCTCTCTCTCTCTCTCTCTCTCTCTCTCTCTCTCTCTCTCTCTCTCTCTCTCTCTCTCTCTCTCTCTCTCTCTCTCTCTCTCTCTCTCTCTCTCTCTCTCTCTCTCTCTCTCTCTCTCTCTCTCTCTCTCTCTCTCTCTCTCTCTCTCTCTCTCTCTCTCTCTCTCTCTCTCTCTCTCTCTCTCTCTCTCTCTCTCTCTCGAGCGAGCGAGCGAGCGAGCGAGCGAGCGAGCGAAGATGACCTTTTGGTCTCACCATCAGTTGAGGATGAAATGTAGTACATGCATAATTCTATTCCTATGGACTGAAATGTTGCTTTCCAAAAATTAGATGTAAACCTTGCATCCCTATCAAAAATTATACTTTTAGGTACACCATGTAACCTAAAAATTTCGTTTATGAAAAGTTTAGCAACATGCATAGTTGTACCAATTTTCCACATGGGAAAAAAATGTGTCATCTTTGTAAGATGGTCCACAACAAAAAAGATGTATCATGTCCACTTCTAGTCACAGGCAACTTTGTTATGAAATCCATAGAGATGGATGTTCATTTTTTATCAAGCATATCTAATGGTTGTAACATACCAAGACTCCTTTTAAATTTGGCCTTAACTTGTTGATATCTCATAAATTCTTTTACACACCTCCTACTGTCATGTTTTACATGTGGCTAATAATATGAAGCTTTCCTAGAAAAACTAAGGTATATTCTTAAATCAATTTTAGTAAATATTGTCACACCACTTAATTGACTCACCAATTCATCTATGTGTGGAAGTGGATACTTGTTATTAATGATTTTCTTGTTCAATCCCCTATATTCAATACAAAGTGTGAGCCATCTTTCTTTTTTTGAAACAAAATTGGTGCTCCTCAAGGTAAAACACTAGGTCTTGTCAACCCCTTCTTTAATAGATCATCTAGTTGGAGCTTCAGATCTTCAAATTTATCAATAGTGAATCTATAAGGTGCTCTAAAATAAGGTTCACTTCTTGGATAGAGGTCTAGGCATGGTCAATTTTCTTAGGAGGGTGTATGTCTGGTAGATCATCAAGAAATATATCTGCATACTCATCTAAAACTTTCTTGACATATTTAGGAATTTCTTCTTCTTTCTTCTTCTCATGAAGGTCATTCACATAAACCAAATATGTCTCACAACCTTGCTAATACACTTTATAGCAAAAATAGGAGAAAAACCTTAATTACACTCACCTACAAGATGATGTTCCTTCCCTCTATTTCCAAAGTAAGGATCCCACTATCACAGTCAATCATAGCCCTATTATGAGTTAACCAATCCATGCCAATGATTACATCACATTCTCTCATTTTACTTACATGGATGGTATCCAAAAACTTTATGTTCACCTAACATAAAATCAAAATTGTCAATACAATCTCAAGTATAGTGTATCCTACCATTAGCCAATTGTACAAATCTTTTGTTCTGCATCTCACTATGCAATCCTAAAGCCTATACCAACTTATGTGAAAAAACAACTAATTATACTATCCTAATCAATCAAGAAACGAACCTTATATGAGTATATGCCCCTTGTAATCTTAATCATTGATGTCCTTGAATGATAAGAGTTTTTCATGCATTGAAGACTAGGATTAGAAGCAGTTCTGATCTGCATTACCAATTCTATCAAGCAACTTCAATGACAAGCCTCATCCACCCGACATGAGCACATGTTTAGAAAGGCATGAATAATCATGCCATTCTAGACATGTGCTCATGGAATCTACATGCTCCAAGATAGCACCTTTTCTGCATGTCTCATGCAAGACTTCCAAATTAACCACACATTTACTTTTCATGTCCACCTCAAGAATCAAACTGTTAGGCTGCCGGAAAGGAATGTAATTCTATTTAGTAGAAAATGTAATTAGGAAAAGACGCACATCAAAATGATGCTGTGCAATCATTGTAACCTTTTTTATAATAGAAGAGGTGTGTCGAAGAGAGAGACAGAAGCGTCGTCGAACTGTGCGTCTGGGCGATGTGTCTATGGATTGATTCCAGCGCAGTTCATTTACATCATTGTATTGTTATGTTTTGTTCTGTTATGTTCAGTATTGAATAATTGTGGTGATGTGTTGATATTCTGTCAGTTATTGGTGAAGCACAAGGTTAATGGTGATAGTGTGCTAGTAGGCATTAAGAACTCGCATATTCGGGTGTGGTGAATATTATGTTCTATTGTGTACTGGTTATGGAGATTAGCAGTTAAGTTCGTCAGAATTGTTAGATAAGTAATGAAGAAGTCCTTACAGTAACGAAGTGACTGGGAAAATATATATAGGGCCTCTGTATTACAAACCCTTGACCTTCCCAACAACCCATGAACAATCTGGTTTATGTTATGATTAATTTGGCACAATAATGCATTAAACACTAGTGCCGGCCATGGGGCGTGGAATAGCCAGTCCGAGAGCAGATTAAGGGTTGAGAAAGAATCCTATGATATATGCCTATAATGCATTCTGGAGAATCTTACCAACAACCCATGAACAATCTGGTTTATGTTATGATTAATTTGGCACCCATGAAACCCTTGACCTTCCCAACAACCCATGAACAATCTGGTTTATGTTATGATTAATTTGGCACAATAATGCATTAAACACTAGTGCCGGCCATGGGGCGTGGAATAGCCAGTCCGAGAGCAGATTAAGGGTTGAGAAAGAATCCTATGATATATGCCTATAATGCATTCTGGAGAATCTTACCCAAAGTATAGAAGTGATCAGCATCCCTAGAAAGTGCCTAGTGTGTTGGGAATGCCTCCTGCTGGTAGTGGTGAAGGACAATCGTCAGAAGGAAACCAGAAGATATGGATTAGTGGAGTACCACATCAGTATTTTCTTGTTCAAGGTCTACAGGGTATACCAAAAGTGCAACCAACCCCATCTGCGGAAAGTACAGTTGGTGGAGTAATCATTGATTCCAGTGATAGTTTGGAGAATTCCGGTGGCAGTTTGTTGAATTCCGGTGGTAGCTTGGAGAATTTTGATGGCAGCTTGCTGAATTTCGGTGATAGCTCCACTTCGGGTTTCGATTTCGGAGAAACTAGTGTATTGGTGGATGAAAGTTCCAGTGACCAGTTTACCTTAGAAGCTAAATGCGATGAATGGCAGTTCAGTTTAGACGTGTGTGATCAACTCAATGATATCATATTACTGGAGAATTTGCAAGGTGGCGAGACGACACAACAGCAATTAGCATTAACTTGTTCAAACCATTCTTAAGTGACACTTCCTCCTGATTTAAACAACATGAGTGGAACGCAACAACAGCATCAGCAACAACATCAATAGCAACAACAGTAACATCAACAACTGGAACATCAACAACAGGAACATCAACAACAGCAACATCAACAGCAGCAACAGATCATACCCCCATGACCGATACCTGTTGGAGTTGCGTATACAAACTTTGGTGGATTCCCAAGTGATGATCCTGATGCTCATGTGCATACTTTTGAAATTAATTATGCGATGCGGTATGACTAACTCGCTTAATCTTATTGATTGTTCTATTTGTTTTGGTCACACTTGGAACAATAGGAGTGTTTGGAGGCCTCTTTGTGTTAGAATAGATAGATGCTACATGAACATTAACAAGTTGCATGACCTGTGGTAGCACAAGTGTGAAATTGACCTGACCTTGCACTTGTCTGATCATTCTCCCTTGATGATTAAGCTTTTTAGGAATTCCCCTAAGTGTAAAGCTAGTTGGCCTCATCTTGATGCCTCTCTCCTGAAGTTGAAGTGTGTTAGAGATAAGACTACTAATATTTTCAAATACCATTTTGCTACTAATTGCTCTCATTTTATGGCTTTGGAAAGATCCATTAAAGACATCCAATCTCTTTTCACCAAGTATAAGCTTCAAGCCAATGAATTCAGAAACAAAAGGAGAATGATGATTTTGAGAGAGATAGGTAATATTAAGAATGGGAATTTGGATGATCATATGAAGAGTCAGAAGCTCCTTGATCTCCATGATAGGTTGAGGTATGAAGAGTACATCTTAGCTAGTGGTGCTCTTGCCTCCTCCAGAGAATTTTGGGCTGGGAAGGTTGATAGACCTAACAAGCATATGTTTGATATTATTAAGAAGAGGAAAGCTAGGGACTTTGTCCCCATGTTGAAAAAGAATTATGGTCATTATGCTTCTTCTATCCAAGAGAATTTGCACGAGGCCATTGGCTTCTTTACCAATGTTTTCTCTAGGCCTCCCAAGAGGGGGGAGGATATCCAGAAGTCTAGGGCTTCTATTGCTCTTAAAAGGAAGAAAATGATTCCTCAGCACTGGCCTCTATCCTGGACCTGCCCCTCTCTGCCAGTGAGGTTAGAGAAACCATATGTAAATTGAAACCCTGCAAATCTCTTGGTCGTGATGGTATTCCTAATGAATTCTTTCATGAGCTTATTGATTTCATTCTATCCTGCATTCTTCTATTGTGGCAAGAGGCCATGAGGAGAGGTAGTCTTTCTACTTTTATCACTTCTAGAGTGATTTAAGTTGGTTCATAAAACAGGATCTAAGGATGACCTAAATAACTAGAGACCTATCTCTTCTCTGACTTCTTTGTATAAAATTTTTGCCTCTTCCTTGGCCAGAACGCTTAGCCCGATTATGGATAAGATCATTCTTCCTTAGCAGAAAGGTTTCATAAGGGGTAGGTATATTTTGTATGTCATTATCTCTATTTGGGAGGGTTTAGGGTTTGCTAAAGAGAGTAAGATTGATACTTTCTTTTTAAATTTGATTTTGATAAAGCTTATAAGAGAATTGAGTGGGATTTTATTCTCCAATCTTTGAATGACATTGGGGCTGGGAAAAGGTTTATCAAATACACTAGTATTCTCTTTGGCAATGCTAACTCCAAGGTGGCTATAAATGGGCACCTTTCTGATTCCTTTCAGTTGTGCAGGTCTATTAGGCAAGATTGTCCCCTTGCCCCTCTCTTGTTTGCCATAACTGTTGATGCTCTTAGCTGGTTGGTGAGAGATTGTATGGAACAAGGTACTATAAAAGGGTTGGTTATCCCAAAGGCTTCCTCTCAACTAGGACTTCAGATGTTTGTAGATGACACTAACATGAGCACTCTAGCTGATAACTTGTCTACTGATTGTTTTTCGCAATGCCTTCAACTTTTTTATCTTGCTAGTGAATTTGTGGTTAATCACTCTAAAACTGGTTTTTATGCTTCTAATAATGTCTTGCCTGCTTGTGTTGTGAGTAATAACTATTTTGTCTTGCAAGAAGGTGTTTTTTTCAGGTTGCTAGGTATTCCCATCGGCTTTGGTGTGACTTTTGGGCAGAGATGAATTGAATTTTTGACAAATTTAGAAGCAAAGACTTTCATTGGATGTCCTTTCAGCAAAATTTGTCCCAAAGAGTGTTTGTTTTAAAGCACTATATTCTCCCGATTCTCATCTACTTTTTTGCTTGTTGGATGCCTAATAAAAAACAAATTTCTCAAGTCATAGCTCTGTCTAGAAGGTTTTTGTAAAAGATTCCTAAAGTTGCTTGGAATGTTTGTTGTCTAAGTAAGGATCAAGGTGGGCTTGGCATCATTTTTCCTTCTAAAATGGCTATCCAAATGGTAGCTAAATGGATTTTAAGGGCCACTAACTCTGCTGATTTCTTGTCCTTTCTCATTAAAAGAAATACTAAAAGTTTTTATGTCACAAGATTCAAGAGCTGTACCAACATTAAGTTTTGGGATATTATCCCTTCTCTTATTCAAATTACCCAGTTACCAAATGAATCCCAAACTATGCTGCTCAAGTGAAAGCTGAATTGGATCAGTTGTTGAAAGTCAACTTTATTGTTCCCATTGAGCATGCTGAATGGATTTTGCCTATTTTCATTGTCCCAAAGAAAAACAAGCAATTGCGTATTTGCATTGATTACCGAAAGTTGAATGCAGCGACGATGCCTGATCCCTTTCCACTTCCCTTTTTGGACAGGATGCTAGATGATGTTGTTGGACGAGAAATGTATTCCTTTTTGGATGGTTATAGTGGCTATAATCAAGTGCACATGGCTAAAATGGATATTCCAAAGACTGCGTTTATTATGAATTGGGGCGTATATGCTTGTACGGTGATGTGATTTGGTCTCCGCAATGCTCCGAGAACCTTTCAAAAATGCATGCAGGAAATCTTTTCTCCCTACCTAACTACGTTTATGCGGGTGTATTTGGATGATTTTTCGTTATCTAGTGACGCATTGGCTCACCTTTATCACCTACGTTACTGCTTTTCTAAGTGTCAGGAGTTCCGGTTATGTTGAAGTCCTAGCAAATCGGTCTTTTCAGTCTCTTGTGGAAAATTGCTTGGTCATATTATTTCGCAACAAGGCATTCAAGTGGACCCTGATAAAGTGAAAGTAGTGTTGAATGCACTTGCACCTGTGACACCCAAGGAGGTTATGAGATTCCTTAGACAAATATGCTTGCATGAATGACACCTTCGGTGGCTCGCTCATGTGGCTATACCACTAAATCGGCTGATTACTAGAAATCCTCGACAGTTTGCGTGGACTAAGGAATGTCAACTTTCATTTGATCATCTGAAAACACTCTCAACCTAGGCTCCTATTCTGCAAGCATCGAACTGGCAACTCTCGTTCCATGTTTTTGTGAATGCATTTGACATAGCAATCGGCAGTGTGCTAATGAAGCAACAGGACAAGTGGTTCTGCCCTATTTATTATGTTAGTCGACGATTAGCCGCTGCTAAACAGAACTATTCTCTAACTGAACGCGAATGTTTGGGTTTGACTTATTTGGTGAACAAATTCCGGCACTATGTAATCGGACATCCATTTACCTTTCATGCGGATCATGCGGCTCTGGTTTATCTTGTCCGCCAGCAACATTTAAGGGGCAGATTAGCCAGGTGGGTGTTGTTGCTACAAGAATTTGATTATGAGGTTGTACATCATCCAGGGTCAACGCATGCTCTTGCTGATTTTCTATCTCGGCTTGATTCTGGTGAACTCCTCAGAGGTATTGATGATACCACTCCCGCTAACTATGTGACTGATTTGGTTCAGGATGATTCCTAGGTGCTTCCTATGGCACTGTCGTACTATGATTCCCTCATGATTTTTCTAACTAGTGGATGTTCCCCAACTAATACTTCCACTTCTACTCATCGTAACTTGGCCATGTATAGTCGATGATTTCGGATAATTATGGGATAGTTGTATTATATGGATCCACATGGTACACTTTTACTAAATATTCCACCACATGAAATTTCTTCGGTTATTGCAATGGCTCACTTTGCACCGTCCAGTGGCCATTTTTCGATAGATGTTACATACCGGAAAATTTTGCAGAGTGGATTATGGTGGCCACTATGCAGCGTGACATTACTACTCATGTCCAATGGTGTGATGCTTGCCAATGATCTGGGCAACCTTTACACCAGCATCATTTTCCGCTTCAGTATGTTCCTCCCCTTGAGCCTTTTCAAAAGTGGGGCTTAGATTTCATCGGCCCCATTACGCCTCCTGCTACGGTTACTAATCATCGATATATACTTACCTGTACTGATTATGCTACTCAATGGGCTGAAGCCTAGGCTTTACAGTCCGCAACTGCATCGGTGGTCGTCAAATATTTGATGAGTGGTTTTTTTCCTCGCTACGGTTTTCCCTTGGAGATTGTTTCTGATCAAGGTACACATTTTGCTAATACCTTAATGCAAGTGCTTACCCGCACTCTGAACATTGTCCACAAATTTAGCTCCCCTTACTATCCTCATGCAAATGGATTAGCCAAAAGTACAAATAAAACCCTTCTTAACATGCTAAAGAAATTGTTGTTGGAATGTCTGGAGCGGTGGGATCAATTCCTTCCTTCGGTTCTATGGGCTTACCGTACTACTTATAAAGTTTCTACCGGAAGTACACCTTTTAAATTGGCATATGGTATGGAGGCAATTGCACCTATGCAATTGGTGGTACCTAGTTTATGGGTGGCATTGGAGCATAAGTTATTACCTGAAGAGTCCTTTTCTTTCCGGTTGGATGTGTTGCGGTCTTTGAATGAACAACATCTTGAAAGTTTTTTGGTGCTTCATGAAGTGTAACTAAGGCACCTAAGACTCATGATCGATTCCGCAAGACTCTCGTCTTTACCAAAAAACAATTAGTTCTTTTCTACAATGCTAAGTCTAATCATTCAGCTGGTAAGTTCAAGCTTCTATGGTTCGATCCCTATCGTATTGCAGAACAGGTTGGACTAGCTACTTTTCGGTTATCCACTTTAACTGATACTCTTCTTCCTAAATCCATCAATGGGTCAAAACTTCGGTCCGCCGTCTACTTCAGCTTAACTTGGTGATGGTATTATTTTTATTCATTCGGCTTAGGTTTGTTTTGTATCTTGACCATTGTTTACATTATGTGCGTTTCGATTGACCATCTGACCGTAAACTTCTCGTTTTGATTAATTATCCATGATTAACCTCTGCACTCCATGTTTGGGAATTCCTTAATGCACGAATGTCGTCATTATGCATGCATGTTTCCCTCCATTGGTGATGATTGCGGTTTTTACCCGCGCTTTCATCCCGTGTTCTTACTTAACCAAGATCTTTGTCCTCCTTTTTGCTATTGTGTACTTCCGCTCTGTGTACTCTCTGTTATATTGTTGCACATTGATCTTATGTCAACCGCCATGGAAGCTCTAGCCAACATTACCACCTTCCGTGTTGGGTTATCTCCTGACTTGAGTGAGTTCTTGCATGCCCGCAGATTACTGGTGTTCGCCAAATTGCCTTGGCATTCGATCGAATTTCATCCCTTCTTTGCTCAAGTCATTGCTGCTATTGCCAATACCCCCCAGACAGAGACCTGTTGGCGGATCACCTACCTTAATCCACATGTCGTTGTTACCCTGAATACTGTGGTTGAAGGATTCCATCTACCTTAAGATGGAAGTATGGATGTCCCTCTGCTGCCTATGCCGACAATGGAGCAATTATTTCCTCGCCAATCTTCTAATGAGTTCGATATCCTTTGCCGACCTGAACCGAAATGTTTTGCCCTGTAATTTTTGGTGGTTACTCTCAATCTCCAGATACGCATGTATGGGATCTCTCGCCCCTTTTATTTCATGATCAACGTTGTTGCCCCCGAATCCATTAACTAGGCGTTATTCTTCTTCCAGTGAATCCACCATGAATGTCAAGCGATTTCAAGATAGATAGCCAAAGGTGATATCCCTCAGACTCGTCTTCCTCATCTTCTCTCTTTTCTCCTTCCTGTTGTTCAACCTGTTCAGCCTCCTCCGACAAACACCCTCCTTTTCCGCGAAGAATCAGACGATCTTCTACAATTTTTTCGGGGAAAGCATAGGAAAATCAGTCCCTCGCAAATTCAATCACAACCCTCTTTCGCTATAGCCATTCTGCAGGACACAGCTTCCTCTGTGCAGGTCCTTTCCGCCCCACCATCTCCTAAGGGTCAAACTAATAAGGACACGATCATGGAAGAGTTCAACCTGTTAGTACGATCAGCAACAGTAGGAGACTACTCACAAAGCATCGGATGCAGTCGCGGATATTCTTAAACAAACGGAGCAAATGCAATATGAAGAGTCTCTTGTTCACAAGGACGCTCAACCCGATATGGTGACATCCACTGCGCATCCTTCCTCATCGCACACTACGATGCAAGGTACCGATACCGAACCTATCGTTACACCTCCTCTTTCCCCGTCTAAGGTGCCATTTACCCTTCTTCTTCCGCCACAATCTTTGTCAACCCCTCGAAACCCCTTTCAACCTTTATAGTACCTGATTCCTTTGCTCACTTAGCCCAAATAGGTGATTCTCTCCTCCACCTCTCTAAGCAACTCCCTTATCAGCTCCATGATGCTCATCAATCCCTCTGTACCGAATATCAAGCCAAAGTAGACTTGTTGGAAGCTGACATCGCACCACTCCAGGAAGAGATTCTAGCCGTCAAAGCAAATGCCAATCTATTACAGGATCAGATTATAGTTTTGCAGGGACAAGTGGCCAAAAAAGATGATATTATTGCAGCTCGAGATGCAGAGATTGTTCAACTCAAACAGGCCGTGATGGATAAGGAGGATGTCATGCGCGCGTTAGGTTCTCAGTTAGACACCACTCACACCAGGTTTATTGCAGTAGAACAGGCTTACGAAGTGCTGACTGACAGAGTGTTACAAGCATATGCAGAATTAAAGAAGTTTACCAAAGAGTTAGTTCAAAAAGGCCAAGCATTGGATGAAGAAATTGGATGAACCTTAAAGCTAAAGAAGGAAATTGAATCTATTCAAAAAGAACGCTAGGATTTCTTCAAGACTATGCAATTTCAGCAACAGGAATTGGAACGCCGAGAGAAACAATTAGGCATCTAGCAGGATCGAATATCAAGAATTGATGCAAGATAGAAGAAGCAAGGTTACGTAGAGATTCTGCTTTGGCCAATGATTTTTATTTGCAAGAAGCATTTTTGCAGAATCAGACTGAAATTTTGATGTCGCAAGTAATAGCTTCTAGTTCTGTGCGGACTGATGCCCATTTAGTAGAATCCCAAATTTTACGAGAAATGCTAGAATCATTGAAGAAGAAAATCTCTCATACCTTTAAGCTAGCACGAACCATGTATATACAGGGCATCATTCATGATTCTTAGCTTTTGTAAAATAACCTTCTGGGTCTGAGTCCACCGTGCGTGCCAGTGTTAAGCCGCCGGAAAGGAATGTAATTCTATTTAGTAGAAAATGTAATTAGGATAAGACGCACATCCAAAGGATGTCGCGCAATCGTTGTAACCTTTTTTATAATAGAAGAGGCGTGTGGAAGAGAGAAATAGAAGCCTCGCTAGACTGTGCGTCTGGGCGGTGTGTCTATGGATTGATTCTAACACAGTTCATTTACATCGTTGTACTGTTATGTTCTGTTCTGTTATGTTCAGTATTGAATAATTGTGGTATTGTGTTGATATTCTGTGAGTCATTGGTGAAGCACAAGGTTAATGGTGATAGTGTGCTAGTAGGCATTAAGAACACGCGTATTCAGGTGTGGTGAATATTATGTTCTATTGCGTACTGGTTGTGGAGATTAGCAGTTAAGTTCATCGAAATTGTCAGATAAGTAATGAAGAAGTCCTTACAATAACAAAGTGACTGGGAAAATATATATAGGGCCTCTGTATTACAGACCCCTGAACATCCCAAGAACCCATGAACAATCTGGTTTATGTTATAATTAATTTGACACGATAACACATTAAACAAAACCTATAAAAACAGAGGCAATCCCTACAACACACTTATGCATATATTGATCACCCCAAAAAAGTCCACATACCAATCTACGTTTTCTAAACATGACCCATGAATACGATGAATCATGGCTTCTCTTTTTTTAGTATTAAAAAATGATACTTTTCCAAGTCGTATAACTCAAAAACAGTGAGGAATCAGCTTAAACTTATGAGACACAAAAATGATAAGCTCTTTGATTTGCATGATAATATTAAAAATGCTCCAGGTCCAGATACTCTTCCAAATATCGCTTTTGAGCCTTGTGAAATCAAAAATTTTAGAGAGAGATGAAGAAACATGAAAAATATCTTCATACCTACCTTCACGCAATCAAATGAAACATAAAACACAAGAATTACAAAACTTCCAATCAGATAAAGTTTTTATACTAAGAGCACTCTACCTTTCTCTCATACAAGACTTTCTCTAATTCCTAGATTTTCATGTTCAAATTTGATATACAAAATGTTATTCCTACAAAATTTTGCATACATGATCAAAATATCCTAAAAATGAAATTTCATTATTACCTACAAATAATTTTCTAGAAAAGAATATCTATCTCAATATGGTATATCACACTAGGGTAGTCTCAATAGAAGAGAAGGTTCTTTTGTTGTAGGGTAGGCAACCCTAGAATGGTTTGTGCCTTGGAGACAAGGTGGCTTCCAAAAGATATCTAAATTAACTAGAGCAATACAAAGAGAACCAATAATTACTTGGTAAATATGAACTTGATCACGAGAGGTCAGTTGGCACAGCAAAGATAGCTCATAACTATGAGTGTGGTGGTGACGAAGAGATGGACACAAAGAGATAGGGAGATAGAGAGCATCATTCTCTCTTGTAGGCACAAATGAAATAAGATAACATGAAATGTGTGCCTCTTCTTTTCATTCAACCATACATTCTTTTATACAAGTTAAGGTGGATATTTGGCCAATCATGAAGAGGATAAGATATCCTCCTTGTTAGAGAAGGTTCATTTCAAAGATCGTAGTAAACAAACCTCCCCTTGAACTTGATTGTCCATGGCTTTTTGGGTAACTATCCTTTCCTCAAAAATTAAGTTAGGGTGGTACAAATGTATATTTTCCTTCCCATGAACAAAGAGGATGATACAACATTTTGGATATCCTTCCCCCAACAAACTCATGAGTGGCACAAATCCTTTCCTTTACACATGAGAATGGTACAAAGGGGATGTTTTACAACACATCTTCATAGATGAAATTGACTTGAGCTTTTTCTTCATTTGTCTCCTCTTCTACATTGACATTGTTGGTCCCTTTGTTGGAAATTCCTTTGTTGTTTTTGCCAATGTTGTTGTTGCGTAGTCAACAATGCTTTATAGCATGATTGGTTTTACCACATATTTTGCAACGGTTAGCTTGAAAAAAATCCTTTGATAGATGATTTGTGAGGTCACAATGAATGCATTTCATAGCTCTTAAAACCAAGGCGTTTGTTGTGAATTCATCATGTGTTTTTAACTTTATCATTCACGATGTTGTAGAGAGTTAATGATATCCTCTAGCCTAGGGATAGGGTCCTTTTCTTTAAGAACGATTACAATTTATCTGAATTTATCGTCGAGAATTGCTTTGTGTAGAATGGCTACTTGATCCTCGCTTTCAATAGGACACTATACATAAGCTAATCGTGTACACTCTTTAGCTTGTTTATAAAAGAAGGTATATCTGCTCCTTGAGACATGGTAAGAGAATAAAGTTGATATACTTAAGTTTCTAAAAATAGCTCCAAAGTTTTTCTCTAGAGTAATCAATGGTTGATTTGCAATAGTGCAATCATCTAAGAAATGTACATAGTTATCATCAAGGGAAGTGAGTAACATTCCAAGTGCTTGTTCATCCTTTTCAGTGAAATGTAGTAACCCTTTTCCATGCTCAAGAGTTTCATTCAGTGTAAGTGGCTTTGTGACAAAGATAGTTGTTGAACCATTAGATGATCCTTAATTTGTGTATGCCATGTGTGGAATACTTGGCCACTAAACTTATCTATGGACTTTTCACTCATATTGGAGAAGTCTTACCAAAGTGACTCACTTTTTTAGTGTCTTAAATCCTTCCAACAATTTTTTATTTCGTGGGTTTATTGTGACCAAAAGATCTTACCATTCATGGGTGATGGAAGTGTCTAATCCAGGCAAAAATAAAAGACATATACATAGCATGCTCCAACCTATGGATCTAGAAGTATAAAGCTTTTTGGTGTACGATAACAACCTCTCTTTCTTCATTGTGGATTTACTTAGAATCCTCATAAGATACTTAGCGTTTTATGATTATCTGACGCACATCAGAAATCCGCAAGAGAGTAACAACATTGCAAAAAGAGAAGTTAGAATTGTTAATGACCGATAGCTTTCCTACATCAGAGAGCATTGAAAAGAATGTTTGCTTCATTCATGAAGGAGCCATGTAGATGGGAAATATAGTTGCTCTTCGAAATACTGCCGTCCCTAAATCTAAGACCTCAAAATCCACATCCATACACTATCGAGCTGGAGCATTACTTCAGTCCATGACTGTGGATAAACCACACACAGTCGGAGCAACAAGATTGAGGAGATACATAACAACCCAAGCGGATAGATTTGTTGTTGTTGTCGATGACTTCTTTACAGCCGTGATCCCACTCAGTGGAGCACGAGAGTACACGATTGCCGGGGGGATTCGATATTCTCGTGCTGAAGGTCTGAGTGGAAATAAAAGTACCTTTCAAAACCTTGAATATTAAAGTTATCCTCAATGCTGGACGGAAGGTGGCATTTGTACGACCAGATAGTTATTTCGCAGTCTCTGGCATTGCACCAGGTACTCACCTTCTTTAAGTGGTAGCTCCAGGCTATTTCTTTTCTCCAGTGAGAGTCGGCGTGAGTGCAAGATTAAATGGACAGTTGCAAGCATTTCTGATAGAGACATGGGAACAATTTCATATTCACGAAAGATTGGACATCATAAGTAACTCAGAAACAGCTCTTATGTATCGTGAAGAGTGTCGTGAGTACAGCAAGAAAGTTTATGAAGTGGTTGAGCAAAGCTGGGTCTTCCAGATTCAAGGTTGATTATTCATTTGCAGCTTTACTTGCATCCGCGCCTCTGCAAAAGCTTCTAAAAAAGAACTCGACTGCGAAAATACCTCCTGTGCCATTCACTTACAGTTTCCAGAAGAGGTGGTAATGTCGGACTGATCATGCTTCTTTTGTACTCTATCGTCCATAGCTGCAAAAATTATGGAGAGGTATTGTAGAGGGGAATTAGAAGTTGAACGGGTGGCAACAGTGGCGTGAACGCGAACGGCAGGAACTAAGATGCAAGGTTGTTGATGGCAATGACTTCGATCATTTGCAGTCAATACACCCACGCAGTTCTTCTTCAAGTCGTTGCTGCACTGCACTGCACTGCGAGTGATCTTGCAGAGAGCGTTTCTCTACGATCTAAAGAGCTTATGTAGCTCTGATACCAAGTGAAGACAAAGAGGGCAATTGGCACAGCAGAGATAGCTCATAACTATAAGCATGGTGACAACGAAGAGACAGACAGAGAGAGGTAGAGAGATAGAGAACGTGATTCTCACTTGTACGCACAAATAAATTTACGCACAAATAAATTTATAAGATAACATGAAATGTGTGCCTTTTCTTTTCATTCAACCATACATTCTTTTATACAATTTAAGGTGGCTATTTGGCCGATCAGAAAGGAGATAGGAAGAGGATAAGATATCCTCCTTGTTAGAAGAGGTTCATGCCAAAACTCATAGCCAACAAAGAGAACCAAGAATAGCATGGTAAACATGGCCTTGCTCATAAAAGATGATTTAATATAATATGAACTTGAGAACAACACAAGGCAAAAATTACAATCTACGTCAAGGTTAATATGGACCCATGAACAATAACAGGAGAAATAGAACTAAGAGTTTTGTTAACAAATGAATCCAAACAAGCTAAGAGTACTCCTCCAAGATAAGAAAGACGAAAAGTATATCAAGACTCTTCTTTGTGCACAACTAATGGAAGTCAAAGAGTCCCTAAGTGGAGGACTTCCTTGGAGAAGCTCTCACACCACCTGATCGACTATAGAGACCCCTTAGACTAGATCACAAGGGACTACTCTAGTACACAGGGAATGCATCAACTTTCTTGCTCATGTTTGAGGGCTGAGAACCCCCCTCTCTCACTGTACCTTTTTCTAATGTAAAGGTTTCTCTCACATGGAACTTCCTTTAGTCTTCATCTGGAACGGCCTTTGCCTTCATATTGGATCACTCCACTGAAAACTTTCTTTTTTATGGGCAAAGAGTTCTGTTTCTGAGGAGGCACTCGACCAAATATGATAAATAACCAATTTTATCATATGAATAATAACTGACAACCAACATGTTGTCAAGCCACATGCCAACGGTTAGAGGAAAAAAAATGGTGCTGATCGATCAAGCCCCTACTTTGGGTGAACAAAAAAGTGTGAAATGTATGTCTTGACCATGTCGACCAAGTTTAATCTACTAAAGTTGACCAAAATGGTTGACTAAGAGACTGACCAAAGTGGTCAAACAGACTTTTAAGGCCTTTCTGAGTCCACCTTGTAGAAGATTGCAAGGAGTAGGTTCTAACGTTCTCTTTCACTTGATCAATATCAAGGACAATGCACTTGATTTATCTACGTATTTCAAGCAGATTCAGGTGAGGAGAGATGGATAGAGAGAGAGAGAGAGAGAGAGAGAGAGAGAGAGAGAGAGATGGCAACATAATAGTATGACAAAGGAGGGAGATAAACTACAACAGATTAGAAAGCTAAATGGATACATGAGCAATAATAAGAGAAATAAAACTAAGAGAACTATTAACAAATGTATACAAACAGGCTAAGGATACTCCTCGAAGCTAAGCAAGAGAGAGGTGCATCTAAACTCGTCCTTGCACATAATGACTGAAGTCCAACAGTTCCCAAGCTAAGGCACCTTCTCTGAGCCTCCTCAATCAAGGCCCTTCTACTGAAGATTATCTTGGAGAAGTTCTCAGACCACTTGTTTGATTACTGAAAACCTCTTAGATTATACCCAATACACATCTACTGCATCAAGTCACTTTCCTACTCATCTTTCGAGATGAGAAAGGGTTTACCTCCCCTCATCATGCCTTTCCCAGATGCAAAGGCGTCTTATATAGAGTTCATTCAGCTCACCACTTTGTCACATTGGGCCCAACCCAACACTCCTCTGGTTATGTAATTCCACTGCATACCTCTACCACCTCACACCTAACTCTACTCTGGAACTACCTTTGTCTTCACCTTGGATCACTCAATCGAAAACTCTCTTTCTCTTGGTGAAGAGTTCTGCTTCTGAGTGACCAAATATGATAAATAACCAAGTTTACCATATGATAAGATATGATAAAGAAGCTTGTCGATCAACATGTTGCCAAGCCAATCACCTAAGGTTAGCGGAAAAAAATGGTCCTGCTCAACCAAGTCCTGACTTTAGGTGGTCCAAAAAAAAAAAAACAAAAAGAGTGTATCTCTCGACCATGTCGAGTGGTCGACCAAACTTTACGACTTTTTGAGTCCACCTTGTAGAAGATTGCAAGATACAGGTTCTAACGCTCTCTCAGGAGATGGATGACTTGGAACTAAACTTTGTAGTGTCTAGAACTACACTACTAGAGTAAGCACGTCCCACGTGATCCATATCAAGGTCAATGCACTTAATTTATCTATGTACTTCAAGCGGATTCGGTTAGGATCCCTCAATTCCACATCATCATGATCCTCTTCCTCCCATTTTCCTCTTGTGGGACTCTGAACATCCCCGGCCAAAAAAGCAAAAATTGACACTCGGTCCACCCAGTGTTGATTTTTGATGGCCGCATTGCCTGTTTTGGCCCTTTTTTACCGTAAAATAAGGTCAAAAAAATTATACGACCTTCAAAAAATACATTAAAAACAGCAAATACAGGTATGATTTGTAGATAGCCTTCAAAATTGAAGGGCATGGTCGACCGTCAAAATACAACACTGGGTCCACCGACTTACTTGGTCGACCACGTCAACTCACTGATCATCAAAGGAAATTCGCTTTCGTGTATGCTTCAAGATATGCCTGGGGGGGCATGACACGTGTGCGTGTGCGCGCACGCGTGTGTATGTGTGTGTGTGTGTGTGTGTGTGTGTGTGTGTGTGTGTGTGTGTGTGTGTGTGTGTGTGTGTGTGTGTGTGTGTTAGGGCGGGGGGGGGGGGGGGGAGAGAGAGATAGATAGATAGATAGAGAGAGAGAGAGAGATGAAGGCCTGTTTGCTACTGAATGCATCCACGTAGGGCGAAAAAGAGAGATGTATTGAGGGAGAGAGATGGCGCATAGACAGAGAGAGAGAGAGAGAGAGAGAGAGAGAGATGGCAGCACAGTAGTAATGGCGACAGAGGGAGATAAAAATCTGTATTGTGAGTTGGAGTGATCCTCGGTGGAATATTAATCGATTAGTCTCCTAATTAGCGTTGACTGATTCCTCCTCTTGGGTCTGGCCATTCGACTTCGAGCTTGACACAACGATCCAACTTCTGCCAGTGCACACAAGCTTCTGAAGTTAGAACTCAAGGCAAAGAGCTTCGATAAGAGAGAATCAGTATGACAGGCTAGACTGAGTGAGAGAGTGATCATCATGATTGATTGTTTAATACAATGGGTTCTACCTTGACTTTGAATCATTTTGTTACATATCTGGGGTGCATAAGTGATATAATCTTTAAAACTAAAAGAAACGTTACCGTCCAAGCCGTCATTTGTAATCACTACATAGTGTGCCCCTTTTTATGTTCCCTATGTCTTCAGATATATCGCTCTCACATGCACATATACATTCTAGGGCCCCTGCAAGCTTTTTGGATTCTAAAGATGTAACCTAGAGTCGGGGTTCCCTGAAGTAAAGGTTAGTACTTCTTCTATGTATAAGATGTCGTTGAAAACTTGATCCGGGTCATTTCAAGCGTATAGACAGTTTGGTATGCACGTAAGAAGCATTCTTCTGCATCCTGCACATGTTCTACATTACAAATCATATCTGCAACCTTCAAATCACTGCTTTCCTGTCTCAGAGCACTGATTAATGAGGACATCATCTTTCATGCCCCGTATTTCTGATCTATCCGTAATTGAACCTCCTGTTTGACAAATTTAGCAACCTCATTCATCTGCAAAAGGAAACGGGAGTCAATTACTATTTCACAAGAACAATTATGAGTGAGCATGAACAAAAAACTCAATACATGCACACACTACACACGGCATGTGTCTCTTAGTAAAACTAATCGAAATGGTCAAATATTGACTAAAATTTTTGTTACATGTTATGAGAGTACTCATCAAGACCTTTCCACTGGTATATAACACTTAGGCATTTGGTAGCGTTTGAAGAGTGAAAAACCAAACCCTAAATTCAAAAAAAAAAGGCTTGAAAAGCATTTTTTAAGAGTGAAAAAAATTATTTAAAAGCAAAAAGCAATATATTATATATTGTATGTACAAAGAATATAAAAAATAATCAGAAAACCCAACTATTAACATTTTTGCAAGATACGGTAGGAAATTCGCCGAAAATAGTTGAACCTTGTTTTTGGAGCTTTTTACACTTAAAAAGCAGGCTTCAATACAATCTATATAAAGACAAGTGATAGGGCTCATAAACCATCACTTTTGAAGCAGACCTGGAGCTTGTGGACGAGAAGAAGATGGTCCTTCAGCTCGAAGGAGGTGGAGTTGTGTCCAGAGCAGGACAAAATAGAGTACATTGAGAACCGGGATGCATGTAAAGGAGTTAAATCTTCACAGCAGATGCAGATCAAGCTCAGTTTCATGTTCAGCAACAAGATGAGATGATCAAGTTTAATGAAGATCTTGAAATAGAATTGAAGTGAAGTGCACTCCAGAAGGGGTCATATAAGGTTTTGAAGATTGCAGCTAATGTAGCTTCAATCACATCAGATTTGGCAAATAGCAGCTGATTTAGAAGCAACAAATAGTTTATATACTGATTTTGCTGGAAGCCTGGATTTGCAGATTGGAAATAACTATTTCCTTGTGTACCCGTGAAATGATGTTCAACCTACTAGTCAACCTTCTTGTGCTCCTTGGGATTTGTCACTCAACAACGTACATTGGAGCTGACATGTAGGAAGACTTATGTGAGCAGGGAGGGGTATTATTTCTACATTCAGAACCTTATGTTCTATATATTAAACCTTCTTGTATTTGGGTGTGAATGTGTTCAATAGTTTTAGACGAGAGCATATAAGTTTAACTTGATAGGCTTGGTCAACCTTGATAATCGAAGGAGTATGTTTGAATCTACATCCTGCCTCCATTTCTTACCATCCTATGTTTGTCTCTATCCTTCCACGTAGTATTTGGTTGAGAAGAGTGGGGATCAATGACTTCCCTTTCTGATGTGCGTTGGAAGAGAGCTCTTCATGTCTCAAGTCCTTGTGTGGTGGTGGATACTTGGCATGATATGTGAAAATTAGCGGCACGTAAACTAAACTTAATGACTAAATAATTAATAATCAACAACATACCTACTTGCCATACTCCTCTAGTGTCAAGCTAGGAAGGGATTATTAGAAAGTTCGTGTTTCTGAGGCAACCTTCCACTAGGGGACCCCACTTGCGAGATTTAAAATCAGTTACATGTAGATGGTCAAAGATGGTATTCATGGAGGAAGACTTATGTGAGCGAGGAGTATCAATTCTACACTTAGAACCTTATGCTGGATATTAAACCTTCTTGTATTTGTGTGTATGTGTGTGTGTGTGTGTGTGTGTGTGTGTGTGTGTGTTAAGTGTAGATGAAAGCATATAACTTTAACTTGATAAGCCTAGACAACCTTGATAAATAAGGGAGGGAGAGAGCTCTTCATGTCTACAGGCCTTGTGTGTGTCCTGGTGAATACTTGGCATGATATGTGAAAATTAGAGGTATCTAAACTAAACTCAATAACTAAATAATTAATAATCGACAATATATCTATCACATATATTCCTCTAGTGCCAGGTTAGGAGGGGATTGTTAGAAGAATTGTGTTTCTCGAATAACCTTCTGTTACACTTACGTGTTCCTCGCATAGCTTTGATATGAACCCTTTCCCTATACATGGGCACTTTTAACTCTAGTACTGGCTACAGGTTTTTTCCCATGTTACCACATACATGATTCACTCATATGTGGTGGTACTTTGTACTTAGGGATATTATTCAGCTCTTACTTTAGTTCAGTTCATCATCAATAGAAAAAGCTATTCCAACCATCCGTCTTCTCTGTGTATTCACTTGTCGTGTTTATGTTCCTTGTGTGTGCTTCTTGTGTGTCTCTCCCACTTCTACACACACCCAATAGTGATATCAAAAAAGGTTTAGCTCCTTCTCAAGTTTCGATTTTTTGTGTCACGGCGCGTGCACTTTTAACAGTGCAAATGGACTTCGGAGCATATAACAATGATTTTCACTGGTCAAGAAGCATTTTCACGAGTTGCATTAAGGTTTTATTCACATTTGGAAGCCATTCGTGCAATCAAAATCGCGATCATAGTGACGGATTGTGAGCTAAAATTTCAGAATTCATTTGACCTTTCATTGAAGTGAAGATCTTGTCACATTCTTGTCCTTTAGTGAAATGGTGGGTAGCAATGACTTGTTTGGCAAGTTGAAGATAAACTTGATGGACCAAGTATCCCACAGATGGAGCATCTTCTTCAAATACAGTGGTTACTCCTCCACCTACAAAGGAGCATCTTAGATGGGATGGAAAAGATTCTCAAGCTCATGCATTGATTGCAATTTTTGTGAAGCATCATATAATTCCACACATTCAATCATGTTCTACATCAAGACATGCATGAGACACTCGTGCTTCTTTATATGCCGTGCGTAATGAAGCACATGTTGCATACTTGAAGAATGAACTTGAGGATGTATGTATGGCTGAAAATGAGTATATGGATATGTATGTGACACGCATCAAACACTTGAAAGAGCAATTAACAAACATAGATGAGATTATTCCGGATGCATCACTCATCTCTACATTATTGAAAGGATTACCAAAATCTTTTCAAAACTTTGTTACTACACTCCGTTTGGTTGCAAAAGGGAATCCAAATATGTATGCATTTGATGAGGTTGTCTCTCTTTTTTTGCAAGAAGAGCAATCTAGATTGAATAGAAGTGGTATGATTGAGGGAACACAAGCACTTGATATCTCACCAAAAAAAAAAAACAAATATGGTTCAGCTTTGGGTTCTTCAAAACCAAAGCCTCAACCTTCCTCTTCCACTCATTCCTCTAACAATGCTAATTTGCAGAAGAAAAAGAACAGATGCAAATATTGCCGAAAGGCTAGTCATACTATTGATGAGTGTAGAAAGCTTGCTAAGCGCAATGAAAAGAAGAAGAAATTTGGTATATCTATTGCTCAAAATTCTTCAAATGCAAAGAATGATGAAACCAACGTGGCTCAAGATTTTTGGGCATGTGTTGTTAAATGTCATTATGATGCATCATTGCATTCTAAATGTATGGTTGTGGGTGAGGCTGATTCGGATTGGTTCTCTGATGGTGGTGTTTCAAAGCGCACAACTTCATGCAAAAGGTTTTTTGCATCTTTCAAAGGTTCATCCAAAGGAAGACATGTGGTCTGTGCAAACAATGCCTCTTATCCTATCATTGAAGTAGGAGAAATTGAGCATATGGTTGCAAATAGAGGTGTGATCCTCTTGAAAAATGCATTGTATGTACCTGGTATCAAGAAGAACTTAATTTCAGTTCCGTTGATTTCCAAAGTTGGACTTCATGTACACTTCATCGATGATAAGCGCACATTGATGAGGCTACTCGTCATACATGGGTGTATCCTATGAAAGCAAAAAGTGAGGTATTTTCTTGCTTCAAAGCATTTTTAGCTATGGCTGAAAATTTTTCTGAAAACAAGCTTTTAACTCTACACACATATCGTAGTGGTGAATACATGTCAAAGGAGTTTAATACTTTTCTTCGTGAAAGAGGAATTTCACACCAATGTACGATGCCATATACGCCGCAGCAAAATCGTGTTTCAGATCCTAAAAATAGAACACTCCTTGAATTGGAATGATGTATGACTAAAGGAAAGCACCTTCTTGACAAGTTTTGGATGGCGACAATCATGTGTGCAAACCATGTGTTGAATCGCTGCCCTACAAAAGCATTGAGAGTCATCACTCGTTATGAGGCTTGAAATAGACATAAACATCTGGTTAACATATGCATGAAAGGGTTTGGATATGGTGTTGAAGGGGTAGAGGACGTTGTGGTCGCGATTTGAAGCCCAAGCTTAAAAATTAAATAACAAGTTGTATTGGCAAGAAGAAAAGGATCATTGAAAGGAGACAAATTACTCTTGCAAGTGAATCGGCCAAAAGAAAAGCCATCAACACATTTGACATTGGTGAAATTTTTCCTTATCTGACAATCTTATTGCATGTGGATGCTTCATATACATTATTTTTGTTTCTTTGTGGTTAAATAAAAAGACTTTTAACTCGTATGTGTACTTGCAAAAGAAGTTAGTATGTAGTGCATGTATGCATCTATGGCATTCCATGCATTAAAATGCATGTAAATAAAGTCAAATGTATGAATGAGTATGAACGCATATATGCAAATGCATATACATATGAAAGCATATATTTGCTTTTGTAAACCATGATGTTGCATTTATGTGCATACATATGCATTAGCATATATGTGTGATATGCACTTATCATATGTGTGCATGTATGTTAGTATGCAATGTGAATATGCATGTGTGTGTGTGATAAATGTACGTGCATTCATGTACATACAATGATAAAAGGGAAAGGAAGGATACGTGTGGGTTTTAGGGAAGAAGAATATGCATGGATTTGGAAACATATACTACGTGGGGAGAAATAGCAAACTGGGGAATGAAGGAGAAGAGAAGAAAATCCTATTGTGGGCTGTTGATATACTACGTCAGGGGAAGCCATTTAAGGAGATCAGAGGAAAAAGAGAAGGGAGGAAATTAGAATTTTCTATGTGGCAAGGGGACACTTGAATCTGGGGAGACCTCTCGATGTTTCTTGCAAGGAGGAGGTCTGTACTGCCTGTGGTGATGGGTTCGATGATTTCCTTGAGGCAGCATCTTAGCTCTACGTGGAGGACCGAATTGGGAGACTTTGAGGAATGGAGGCACGGTCTAAATAGGCGCAGAGATTTGTGAATGGAGAAAAAGGCCCGTATGGTCTCAGGCTTTCTAGGGCTGATACATGGGGATTTGCTAAAAGATCGTGCTACCTTGGACAACAGCGGCCGGAGCATATGGGTGGAGCAAGAGCAAAAGAACCCCTAGAGGCATGAAACAGGTGGCAGACAACGAATACCGTCAGCCATGGTAAACTTTGGAGGAATGAGGCTCAATTTGTACAACACTATATAGCAACGTCCATGGCCGAGGGAAGTCCTTTTGAGATTTTTCAAGACTCACAGAAAGAAAAACAGGTGGCTGTGCGCTAGGGGAAGCCAATAAGGAGGAGAGTCTCGGAGAGGGCAAGGCTCAGAATGGTTATTTTCTTCTCATAAATGAATCTGCTTATGATCAAAGGTAAGCACATAATTTCTGATAACGCATGAAGATCTCTGAAGGCAGTTCATTTCTCTATGTGCGCCCTCCTAAAGAGGTGGAATTTGCTGAAAAGGAGGAGGATTGATTTCACACTGGAATAATTTTTTTCTGTTGGAGTTAGACGTCTGCGGAAGCACGCGAACAGCACAAGGAAGAAGAAGAAGCTTGGAGCACAACACACAAGACTGAATGTATTACTAGAGAATGTACAAAGATCAGTAGCCCATTAGGGCAATAGGCGTATATACAAGCCGGGGGAAAAAAACCTCCTAAAGAGGGAAAAAAGTGCCCCGACGGTCCTAGAGTGTTCACACACATCACTACCTAAATATATCAACAAATCCCCCCTGGGAGTGATGCGGTGAACAAGGAGCTGGCACTCATGTATAAGGAAGTGCCAAGCTATGTGGAAATCACTCCACAAAAGGAAGTAAGCCCAAAGCTTTGCGGAAAGCTTCAAACTTCTCCCTAGGCAGAGCCTTCGTGAAAAGGTCTGCAATGTTCTCCTACGTGGGCACATATGCCAAGCTGATCTCCCCAGCAGAGAACCTCTCCCTGACATAGTGATAATGCACCTCAATGTGCTTAGTGCGAGCATGGAACACAGGGTTCCTCGCAACTGCCAATGCGCTCTGACTGTCAGTGAAGATGGTGGTGGCAGAAGACTGGCCAACACCCAAATCAGCCATAAGGCGTCTGAGCCACACACACTCAACAGTCGCTGTGAAAGTTGCCCTATACTCAGCCTCACAACTGGAAGTGGCCACAGTAGGCTGCTTCTTGCTCAACCAAGATATACATGAGCTACCAAGCATGATGCAAAAACCACTGGTGGACACACGAGTGTCATAGCAACCAGCCCAATCTGAGTCAGAAAAAGCATGCAAATCTGGCGGTAGTGATCCCCCCTTGGGATAAAACAACCCAAGTAGCCGAGTACCACTCAAGTAGCAAAAGATGCGCTTAACCGCTTTCCAATGCGTGACTCCTGGGCAATGCATAAACCTGCTCATCTGTGAGACAGCAAACTGAATATCTGGCCGAGTAATGCATAAGTAAATCAAGCATCCAACAGCCTGCTGATAGAGAACAGCATCAAATGCATCTCCAGCATCATGAAGACTCAATCGTAAACCTGTCTCCATAGGAGTGGCAATAGGCTTACAGTCTTCAAGGCCAAAACGCTGCAATAATGTGTCAATATATTTCGTTTGACACAAAGCCATTCCACCATCAACGTGCATAAACTGAATGCCCAAATAGTGATGCAAATGCCCCAAATCAGACATCTCAAATGAGGCATGCAAATCAGCCTTGAAATCAGCAATATGCTTCTCAAGAGGACCAATGAGCAGCATGTCGTCTACATAGACAACAATGATCAAAAGCACATCATTAGCACGCTTAACATATAAGGTGCTTTCAGTTGGACTGTTCTCAAAACCATGTGCAATCAGATAGGCATGTATTTTCTCATACCAAGTACGTGGTGCTTGCTTTAAACCATATAACGCCTTCTTTAACCTGCACACCTGGTTTTCATGCCCTTTCTGCACAAAGCCACGGGGCTGAAAAACATACACTTCTTCATGTAAGTCACCATTCAGAAATGCTGTTTTAATGTCCAACTGATGTACATTCCAACCATGATGGGCTGCAAGTGCACAAATGCTCCGAACAGTAGTCATACGGCATGTAGGTGCAAAGGTCTCATCAAAATCAATGCCTCTTTCTTGCGCATAACCCTTTGCAACAAGCCTAGCCTTATACCTGTCAACTGTACCATCAGGTTTACGCTTCAGCTTGTATACCCACTTAGTGCCAATGGCCTTCTTGCCAGGAGGCAAGTCACATAAAGACCATGTACCATTCTTCATTATAGCATCATATTCAGATTGCATAGCAGCCATCCAATTTTCTGAATTTTGTGCTTCATCAAAAGAAACAGGCTCATTCTCATCACAGAGACTAGATGCAGCCATAGCATAGCAATCTGATGCAAAGGAGGTACTATGAGAGCCTGAACGAGTACGATATGACAAAGGTGCATCTAATTTGCTGTCACGCAAAGTCTGCACCAGCCATTTTGGCATAGTTTTTGCCTGTTCAATATCAGCTCTCTCATCAACAAGTGCATCATGTAAACCTGCATCAGAAATGGAATGATCTGCATCATCATATGAAACCTGCAAAGGTTGAGAAGTTGCCTCATTAGGACCAGCGCTAGCCTGTCCACCTGTAAAAAGAGGCATCAAAGTATCATACATGTCTTTGGAGCTAACAGATGTCTCCTTAGTACATGAAAGCAATGGCTGAATAGCATCTTCCACAAAGACAACATCACGGCTAACCAGAATGCGTTTAGTTTGTGGATGATACAGACGATAGCCTTTACTTTCAGAACTGTACCCAACAAAAATACATTTTACTGCCTTATCATCCAATTTTCTGCGATGTTGTTCAGGCACTAATGCATATGCCAAACAACCAAAAACACGCAGATGAGCAACAGATGGCTTGCGGTCATGCCAAGCCTCATATGGAGTGATAGACTGCAACGCTTTGGTGGGACACCTGTTCAGTACATATGCTGCACACATGACAGCCTCAAGCCAGAAACTATGTGGTAAAGCCTGACTTTTGACCATGCACCTCGCCATCTCCATGAGTGACCTGTTCTTTCGTTCAGCAACTCCATTCTGTTGAGGTGTATACGGCACTGTACACTGGTGTTTTATCCCACGTTCAGCCAGAAATGCATTAAAATCTGAAGACATATATTCCCCCCTCGATCAGAACGGAGGGTGCCCATTTTACATGCTGACAGATTTTCAGCCAAAACCAAAAACTGTTTGAAGCACATGAACACTTCGGACTTTGCTTTGAGTGGATATACCCATGCATGCCTGGAAAAATCATCAATGAAAGTCACGAAGTAAAGGTAATTTCCAAAAGAGGGTGTCTGCATAGGACCACAGACATCACTATGTACAAGCTGCAATTTCTGCATAGCCCGAACTGAACCATCTTTTGGAAAGGAAGAACGCTGCATTTTGCCCAAAATACAGCCTTCACAAACATGTTTTCTAGGTGCCTCAAGTTTGGGCAAAGAGGTCACCATTTCAGATTTCTGCAGGCGTAACAAACTAGCAAAATTCAGATGACCAAAGCGTGCATGCCAAAGCTTTGCATCTGACATAGCCTGAGAATCATGAACTGCACATGCCGAATCATTCACAGATCTTTCATAGTCTATGAACTTATACAGCCAACGACATAAAATGCCAGAAGCAATAATCACATCGCCATTTGAGAGATCATGGACTGTACACCTGTCATCAACGAATTTCACAACCAAGCCAATCTTCGCTAATGCAGAAACTGATAACAGGTTCTTTTTTATCCATGGCACAAATAAAGCATCTGACAAAGTGAAAGAACTACCATCAGCAGTAGTCAGAATGATCTTACCAACTCCCATAACAGGATAAGAGGAGTTATTGGCGCATGTGACAGTATTCCCTATAGGGGCAGGCTCGAGTGAAGAGAAGAAACTACGCTGCGAGGTAATATGTTTGGTCGCCCCACTGTCAAAGTACCAAACATCTGAGTCTACTGCAGACATGCACTGATCATGAGAAGATGGGTCAAAACTGCAGACAGTAGTAAACGCCCATTCTTCTTCGTGCACAAGATTTGCAGACTCTGTTTTTGGTGTAGAGGCCTCTGCAACAACCATTCCAGCCTCTTTCTTCTTTGCCTCTTTAGCAGCCAGTTTTGGACAGTTCTTTATAATATGATCATTTCCTTTACAGTACTTGCAAAACAATTTCTGCTTTTCTGATTTCTTCTCATCTTTATCCTGGTTCTTCGATTGTGCAGCATTTGCAGATTTCTGCTTACTAGTAGAAGAGCTCCATTTTCCTTTGCCCTTCTGACTAGCCAGGAAAGCTTGATCTGCAACACGCATAATGGACCTGTTCTGCCTAGACTGATCTTCCTGCAACAGAACAAAGACTAATTCCTCAAATGACAAGGCATTCGGATTGCCTTTCATCATCAATCGAAGAGTAGAGGCAAAACTCTGATATGAATCAGGAAGGCCATTCAGAACGGTCTGCACAAGTGAGCTATCTGGTATAACCTCATCAGCAGAAATCAATTGTTCCTTCAGGTCTTTGATCTTTGTAAGAAAACTGTCCATCGAATCACCTTCATTCATGTGCTCACTCTCCAACTGTTTTCGGAGGTAAGCAACACGAGCCTCATTCCTAGCTTGGTACAAAGTGGTAAGTGTGTCCCAAGCATCCTTTGCTGTTCTGCAAGAGCGAATGTGAGGAATAATGGCACGTTTGACAGACAAAGCTATCAATGCATGTGCCTGGGCATCTCTTCCATCCCAACGAATCTGCTCTTCAGTAGGTGCAACAGAAACAGCAGCACGAACAGGAATCTGCGGAATATCATCTTCGACACCATCTTCATCAGCTCCAACACCTGTATTTGCAGTACCTGTCGTTACAGGTGTAACAGGACGTCTTTCAACACCCTGCACAATGTTCCACAATCCTTTTGCAACCAGTACATGTCGCATCATATAAGCCCATAATGGGTAGTTGGTACCATCCAACTTATCCTCAACAGCCAACATACGGAATACATCACTGCTTTCAGCCATGGCCGGTGACTAAAATACCTTGATGCAGAAAATTGACTGTATCTCAAAAAGTTGAACAGAACTGCCCAGACGAGTTCTCCTAGACCTGTAGCAGACTTCGAGACGCTTAAACTGGCGAACAGAAACTGGTATATACCTTTGGCACAAAAGGACAAAATAGCCTGCACAAGCACTCACCAAATTTTGTGCGAATCTGAGACTGCAAACGGAGGAGTGTCGACGGCGCCTTAGAAGAAGCAACGACCTGCTCTGATACCAATTGTTGGAGTTAGACGTCTGCGGAAGCACGCGAACAGCACAAGGAAGAAGAAGAAGCTTGGAGCACAACACACAAGACTGAATGTATTACTAGAGAATGTACAAAGATCAGTAGCCCATTAGGGCAATAGGCGTATATACAAGCCGGGGGAAAAAAACCTCCTAAAGAGGGAAAAAAGTGCCCCGACGGTCCTAGAGTGTTCACACACATCACTACCTAAATATATCAACATTTTCCTGCTGCATAATAGTGAAGATCACACAGATCACATAGCTCTTGAAACTGTTGTATCGAGCTTCCATCTGAAAGTGCGAGGAAAAATGCAGGCAGACCGATGTCGTTGTTGCTGTTGAGAACAGCAAGAAAAATATCAAGAAGTAGGACACCATGGATTCGAAAGATGATCAACTCTTGAAGAATGAGATCAAAGAGGGTTTTTTTTTAACTCTTGAAAGGCAGAGCTCCTTATGCGCAGGAAACGGATGAAAGTTCTTCAACGCCTCATTGCTATAGTGAAAGAAGAACTGGGAAAGGAATTGATATCTAGAGTGAGAGCTTTGTCTTACAAAGGGTATTGCACCCAGTCGAAGTTACATCTGTGCTGCCCCAAAAAGGGATGATTAGTTTGGAGTATCACGGGAAAAAGTGCTGCAGCCTCTGTCCTAGAGCTGTTCCAGAACCGTTCTTCATAATTTGCAGATAACCATGGTGTTCCTACCAAATACTCAATTTATTAAACTACAGTAGGAAACTCGTTTATCATCGTCCTACATACTCAGTAAATTATTTCGTGATGCCTTCATTATGTCACGTTCCAACATTCATCAGCAGTCTTGAGGAGCATGAAAGTCCCTAGATCATCAGAGAGTAGAAACTGGTTTATCCTTGAAATCTCAGATAGCAGCAATCCTCACAAGTTTCGCCTCTGAACAGTGGAATTCTCCTCTCAAAAGCTGAAGGCATTAGATCTCATGTGCTACTGGTGTCATCTTGCTCTGCATGAATAACGGATTTCCACATCCGATTGCATATTGGCACCACAGGCCGGCTCTGAGAGCATTTATGAATGTTTATGGTGATCTATGGATCTGTGACCTGAACTACGCCAAAGGTATAGCGGTACACGACAGAAAACAGAGAGAAGTACATGCAAAATCATACGTGCAGCGTTGCACATTCGCTTTATATTATGTACAAAAAGGAAAAAGCAAAACTACAATCAAGGTCTCATGGACTATGCCATGTCAACAGGTCTGGTATAACAGTTTACATTAATTTGAATATAAAGTTATTTGAATAAGAGGTCTGGTGCGAGTATTACGTAGGCTATTTCTTTAACGCCAATTTTCTTTCGGTTGTAGTTGTTGTGCTTAATACTTATCATCCTCGAGATTTCATGCCTAAAAAGATGCAAATTGAATAATGTTGTTTACTGTCTTTTTCAAATCGTTTTCCTGTTTTGGAGACTTAGTTGAAATTTAAGGCATTTCTAACGTGGTTGTATTAGCTCATGGCCGGACTACTTCGTTTTCAACCATAAAAAGAAAAAACAAATTAGAATGACTCGAATTACAACTTGATGCAATAAAGATGACTTTCTGATGTAGAGGTTTCTTTTCTTTTAAGCCACCCAATATAACAAAATTGATGAGTAGAAATGCAAACTAAAGTACTGGATGTATGTGCAAGTTAAAAGGAGTATATTTCTTCTTGCCACATGACCAACTCTGTTCTCATAACCAGACTCGAATAGATTAAAAACCTTAAACTCTTTATTATTCGAAACAAAGCGGCTCCTCGTAACTGTAGAAGATTTGAATTTTCATGAAGAACCGGATGCTCATACTTTCATACCCATAAATGTGCCGAACAATGCTTGACGTTCATAGGAGCACTAAGTGAAACAACACTTTTAGAACCAATATTTTAATAACCATCACGTCATCCTCAACTCAAATTCCCGAAGCCTAAGGTTCAAAAAGTGTGATAACTAATGAAATGAAATGAGCTATATTATCTTATTTCAAGGAGTTGTTTATGCTTTCAACCTTTGTTAAAGAACCCTTGTTACGATGTTCACGCAAAGAATTGTAATGGTTCTTCCTATGTTTTGAGTTCATGATGTAAGCCTTTCTTCCCATGTCCAAGAGTGAGCAATAGCGTTGAAAAAAGCTCTCCACATGTTATTATACCCTCCTTTTTGAAATCTTCGCGACAACGCGTGTATGTGCCTCAGAAGTGGAGGCACTGGGCTGGAATGGAGGCGCTAGCTGAAGATGAAGGTGTGGTTGGTTTTTTTTTGCGCTGTGATCATCACTTGCAAAACTTGTCAACCTTGGTAACTAAAACTTTGCATTTATTCTCTTCTCTTTTCTTGTAACTCTCATTTTTAATTGTGTCAGAATTAAATTCAGGAATAAACGGCATAATTGATATGTTGTACATAAACATTTCTGCTCATTCTTGTGTGTCTTAGCCACCAAGTAAAAGAAAGTGCAACATGAATATTATCCTTAAGAAAGGACCTTTAATCCCCAATCGTAGGATTGAAACACCTTTACTTCTGAGTACAGAGAAAAGAAAGGAGAGCAATGTGATGCCACGGTTCCCACCCCGGTCTCATTTGACGTCCCATTCTGTAGCTACTATTTGTAAAGACTTCCAAACATGATATTCTTTTCAATAAGTTTTATCATTAGTGCTAAAACGCTGGTTTACAGGACGTTGTTTTAAAAAGTCCTATTTATGTCCTGGACAGATATATGCTGCAGCTTTATAGAAACATAGCATCCATCTATAAAATTAGTTCCAGCTAGGCTCTCCAAGGCATTACAATGTCAGTTAACAGGGGAAAGAAGATCGGCATACCTTAGGATAATGAACAAGTATTGGTGTGTAAAGATCAAATGTAGTATGAACTTTCTCCAAAATATCCAGAAGACACTCCAGTTCATCAGCAAGTAAATCAACCTACATAGTTTTAACACAAAAATTTTGTTTGAATCAACTCAATTTACTGATGGATGCACCAGAGGAAAGAGAGTCCATAACAAGATGCAAAATCACATGCAGCAATCAAAACAAAAGCCTTAAAAGCTATCTCAGGATGGAACAGAGAGTTTCCCAATAACCTGTATAGTAAGAGAACACAGGGAGTAGACATTTAATTCAAACGAAAGAAAAAAGTCTTAATTAGAATCAAATTGTAACCATCAAGAATTTATCAAGCCTCAAGGGGAACTATTAGCCATTTGGCATAGATCTACCATTTCGCACAAATAACCTTCATAAAATAGCTTGTTACACCAGGATATAGAGCTCACCTCCGTCTCAGCTTTTTGTAAGTTTGCCTGTGCTTTCTGGAACTTTTCCAACTCTTTTGCAAGTCTTTGCTTGTAATTAGCCTCTATGATGGAAAATCTTGTTAACTGACTCCTTAAGAAGTGAAATTTCTCCTCAATTACATCAAGCCTGTGATGAAATCTAGTAAGTGATTTGCACAAACATTTACAAAGAACTAAGGTAATTTTGCTTTTAATTTCATAAGTTTCATAAGTTTATAATTTAAAAATCACTTGAGCATTTCAAACATGTCAATAATCATTCATCCAATAAAATTTTTAATACTATAAAAATACGTTTGAAGATGATTAAAATTTCCAAAAGGGTTCAGGTAAAACATGTATGACTCTGAAATAACAAGAACCTCTTCAGCTTACAATTCACAAATTACAAAAAAAATGGAAAGAACTCAAAATATAAGAGGAACTGTGAAAGGCAGAAAAATGAAACAAGCTTTGTATGATGCATTACTTGTAAGCACCGTCTGTTTATAAGTATTCATGTAATTCTTTCAAATCAAAAGGTTACTAGCAAACATAATAGACATAAGTGCATACATCGGAAAAGTGTTCCTTATAGATATAAAGAAGCAATTCTGCACTCTTGGATATGAATGTGTGCGCCCAACCAAAATCCTGAATTTGATTCTGATCTACTTGATTGGGACTCTCTTGATCAAGATGTCAACATGGAGAAGTCCAATGAAAAATGTATCATGGATTTTGCAAACAACGTGTTGACATCGATAAAATCATACCTTCAGCCAGTGCATACAGAGGTTGATTATATTGACAGTCAAGATGATTTTACTCTCATGAAGGGAACAAGATTTAAATCCAGGAGGGACTAGTTATTCATCAAGTCCCATGCTAGCCACATGGTGTAAGATTCTTCTACATCACAAAGGAAGGGGCTCATACATTTGAAGAGAATTCTATTCAAGAATTAGATTCTCTTGTCGCGGATATATTTATTTGAAAAGAAAACTCTAACAGTGTGCTCTAGAAAAATTCACTTCATGTATAGGTCATAGTACATACAAACCAAGATTTGATCTGTACATCTAGCTATGAGTCTAGGCTCATTAGACTTGTACACATTTGAGCATCTTTACTGTCACTATCCTATTCTGTATCCTTTCATATAGTTTCTGATTGAGAAGAGGAAGGATTAATTTTGTTTGTTCTGCCTGTCAATGATTCCTATCCTAGTTTGAGGTTAGGACGGAAATTGTAGGATATTTTGTATATATGTTTGTGTTTTTGTTTGTGTATTTGTGTGTGTTTTGATAACTAAGTTATTGTTTATTCTTCTTTTGTATAGATCTCTTTTATTTTCTAATTTTATTTTTTACATAAAATCTTGATTTTTTGTTTTACATATCGTAGCTTTTTATTTATCATTGCTTTTTTATTAGCTATAAAAAAAGAGAACTCATCCATTATGACATGTACATTTCGACCTGTAAAACAAGTCTTTCTATCAACCTTTTCTGTCTCCTATCCATTATCATGTCAGGAGAGTGGTCTGTAATGTCACTTTCCTGCAAAGAAACAATACCCTCTATTAGATTATCCCACCTAGAAATACATGAAACACTAGATGGACTTTGCAATCTAGAGGAAGCTCTAATAGGTATGCAACATCATTGAGCTTCTTAACTATCTTCCAAGGTCCACAAAAGCTTGGTGAAAGCTTAGTGCACTTCCCTGTGGATAGTGAAGTTGATCTAGCTGGTACTTGAAGAAAAACTCTATCTCCTCCTTCAAAGAATCTAGGAGGTCTCTTCCTATCAACATATCCTTTTGCCCTATCAGCTGCTTGCCGCATCTTGGCTTTATCTATGTCTAAATTTGCTTGGAGATTCACTAGGACTCCAAAGCACTAGGACATTTCTTTGGCATTCCTATGGTACTGAGAGCAATGGGATTTGTACCATAATTTCTTCACAGCATACACCATTCCTACACTTTCTCTTTCAGTGGTTGTGTAATTTTTTGCGGCATGATTTAATTGTCTCAAAAGGAGACATTGCAGTCACTTTATGAGGTCTCTTATTATAAGCAAACTCTACTAATGGCAAGTAACTATCCCGGTCTCTTTGCCTCTCATACACATATGCCCTCAACATGTCCTATAGAATCTAATTGACCCTCTCGATCTGATCTTCAATATGTGGATGGTTACTGGATGGTCATCACTACTCATTTTTAATGACACTTCAATTTGTCAAAGACAAACTTCTAGAAGTGTCTTGTGAATCTAACATCCCTATCTGAAACTATGGATGTTGGTAAGGGTAGCATCCCGCTTCGTTTGGGCCCGCAATAACACCATTATGAAGTCCATGGATACACTGTCCCAGTTTTGCTGAATCTGTAAAGGATGTAAAAGACATGGTATCTTAACCCTTTCTGTCTTGTTGACATGACACACAAAGCATTGTTGAACATTTGTGTGGACAACTCCGCCTAATGCAAGCCACCAAAATCTTCTTCTAACTAGTTGAATGGTCTTGTCAACATCACAATGCCTTGCAGAACATCATGGTTATCATGCATGACATTTCTTCTCAAATCCTCGGAATCTGTAATGCAAACTTTTCCTTTACATTTAACTATTCCATTCTCCATTGAGAAATTGGAATACAAACTTGACTTGTTTGCTCTACTAGGAGAAGAAGCAGAAGGAACTGCCCCATCTCCTATAATAGATTCATCACTGATTCCTCTAATGATCGGTAAAAATTGCAGATCTTCCACCTGTGCTTCCTTTATTTCTTGAAGAAATGAACTTTCTAGAACTGTAAAGCTCATTCGATACATTATCCGAGATAATGCATCAGCTACAATATTCTCTTTGCCTCTTCTATACAGGATTTCCATATGAAACTTTTGCATGAGCTCATCCCAACAAGACTGTCTTCCTCATAGACAGACCACTCGTCGGTCCCATGTCTCAATGCCCTTTTCATCGGCTAACTCCACTTTGTAGGCATACTCTAATTTCAACGTCTCTCTGTGTGGCAGTCTAACGAGACGAAAACTAATGATATTATGTGTGGAACCAGTGTCAAAGAGGAACTTGACAGGGTATTTTGTCACAACTCCTCTCATAACAATGAGTTCTGTGTCATGGTAACTCAAAAGGTACCTTCTGTTCCAAATGTTGTGCTTTCGCAGTGGCATGAAAAGGTTACCATATGAGTAATGGGAATGAGTGTGCACGATGGCCACATGTCCACAGATCATTGCTATTTTGGGTGCAAAAGGATATAAATGATGGGAGAAGAGTTCCACACGCAACATCCAAGCCTTTAGCTTTCGAGTCTTCTTAGAGAGATTTTAGGAAGAGAATTCATACACTTCTACTCTTGCCATGTTGACTATTCTTTCTCCTTCTACATGATTCATTCTTTCCCTGGTTAGAATCACGTCTTTCCATCAAAAACCTTGGAGACACCACAATGTACCACTAGAAGTTTGAAGAATCTATTTTGTGAAAAACCCAATGAAGCTCAAGCTAAAAAACATAACAGCTCCTCGTGGAACTCAACGCTTTAAGGAGGAGGCGATGTCATGGATGATGGACAGTAACGAAACTAACTCGAATTTATCTTAGATTTCATTAGATTTTTCCATATTTTGAGTATTGGTGAAGAAATTGAAGAATCTAATAGCACCATCACGTTCAAAATGTATCAAAGCCCTAAGAACAACTATTTACATGCCTTCTTTCAACATCTAGAACCCCATTTTGCCTTGTTGACATCATCGATAACAACATCATTCATAGCTGCCCTACACAACCACCCTACAACACATATAAACGGAGGGATTGGCCATAGAGATCATGTGCCTTGTGAATACCAATCTTGGGAGCTCAAGAGGTTGGCCATAGAGATCCTATGCCTTGTGAATACCAATCTTGGGAGCTCAAGGAGTTGTATTCTCCAAGTACTTTCCAAGTTCCAACTCATGTTCTTGTCTTTCTCCTTGTTCTAGTCCTATCTAGACTATTTTAGGACATCTAGCTCTTGTCTTCTTGTAATCTCGTAGTGAGAGATCTTGTCGAATTATTTCTTGTATTTAGTTCATCTCCCAAAAGGGATTCCTTGTAATTCTGATATCTTGTTTCATACCTACGATCTTAGGTTGTGGGATCTCTTGTATCCTATCTAGTCCAATTATCCACACTTATGAGTCCCGGGTTGTGGGACTTCTTGTACAAGTTGTATATTCTTGTATTGTTTCATGCTTGGGTAATCTTGTAATCAGAAGTATACTTCCAAAATCTTGTCCAATCTAGTTAGAGGGCACAATCTAGTGCTCCATTGATAGGTTCTCTCTAATGGATCACTTAAGGTATTCTCAAGATAAGAGAGAGATGTGGAAATGGAAAGATTGACAATGTACCTTGGCACTGGGAGTAAAGTGTGCTAACTTGAAATTCCTCATGAAAGTTCAAATAAGGAATCCAATGATGAATCATTATATGAAAACCGGGTTTATGAGGTTTTCCCTGTTAAATGCACAATAAGGCAAACCCAAGACAGGCTTTTTTGCCCAAATTCTTATATCTCTAACCAATCTCCAATAGAGATACAGCATTCAGTCCAATTGTTTCCTTTTGCAATGGGAACCCCCCAATAATCAACTGCAGGTGGCTATTTCTAGTCAGCTTCAGTTTACTATTGTTTCTATCAAAAAAAAAAAGCAACCAGAATAATCATTAAAAAAAAAAAAAGGAATACTGAGTTCCAGTGCTTTGCCACTTATTCTGAACTTTACAAGTATGAATTCTGGGTCTTCAGCTTTATGACTTAGAGGTGATTTTTTCTAAGGTTATTTGACAGAGGGTGAACTCTGAATTAGGACTATTTTTGCTTGAAGCTAGTTTGCAACATGTACAATTAACTTAGGCAAGCAATTTTGTGATCTGTACTAAGCTTAACAGATGAAGTTTTTAGAATATCAAATAGAACTGCCACACTTCCACATACCTTATTAAATCCTCTTCCATCTTCCACACGACCTTCTGTTCAAAACAGCTATATGCCTTTAGAACTTGCTCAGCCACTTCACAATCTAACTCTCTTGTAACCAGTTTCAGTTTGCCTTCAAGTTCAGATACTTTATCATGAAGACAAGTAGCTTGAAGCCTCCATTTTTGCACCTGTAATTCCACCATTTTTCTCTTTTCCTCCTCCCGCTGCCTCTCTTTAACTGCTGATGCCAGTGCAATTTCTCTCTCTTCTGTTAAATAAATTGTTAGTAGTTCCTTATTGAGAAGTTCTTTGGCCAGCTGAATCCTTTCATTGTCAAGATCTCTTATTGTATTAACATTTGCATCCACTTTTACCATGATCTCTTCTTTCTCTGAAGCCAATCTCATAAACTGCTCTTTCTTTTCTTCGATCTCTCTCTTAAATTCTGAAACTGTTGCTTCATGTTTGAATATTTCTTGCCTATACTTCACATTTTCAGTCTCTATCTCAGTAATATGACCCAACAGTTGATGGATTTTAGTCTCCAATTCATGAATTTGAGCCAATGTGCATGGCTCAGAAGCTGCATGAAGATGTCCTTTTTCTAAAAAATGGTCGATCTCCCTTTTGGATGCCTCTTTTCCTTCTTCATTCTTTGCAAATTGCAATTCCTTCGAAGGATTGTCATTAAAGAAATTGTTAATTTGGACTGACAAGCCCGTAATGCAAGTCAGAAGTTCAGCCTCTGTTTCCTTGCAGTTTTTCTCCTTCTCTTGCAGATCCGAAATTTCTGCTCTAAGGATAACAATTTGTTCAACGTTCTGTGACAAGGTAACAAGAAGATTTTCCTTTTCAGTTGACCATTCTTTTCTTAGAGCATAGGCCAGAGCATCAAATTTTGCCTCATCAACTTTATTGAAGTGCCCTTCAATATTTACAGATTTTGATGACCATTGTGACAGGCCATCCAACTCATCTTTCACTTCTTTCCTCTGAGGCTGTGATAGCTTGGAGAGACGAATTTCTTCTTCCTTCCAAAGCTGCCACTTCAGAGTGTAGAGTTCCTCAATTATACAATCAAAGGTTTTTATACAGACTCCATCTTCTTTTGACAAATCTTCTATTGTTTTCCTTAGCAAAAGAACCAGCTTAGCTTTGGCACAGGTAGCTTTTTGTTCATCACTTTGTTGAAAACTATATAACATTTGTCTTTCTGTCCCAAACATTGTAACTGCATCTTCCCATGGAGGACCCATCCCATCTGCATGCTCCATAGGCAGGGTGTTCTTACTCTCAACCTGTTCTGATGTTTGTTTCACATTTGTAGCCCTTCCCATGCCAGAAAGAGCATCACAAAATACAAGCATCATAATTTCATCTTCCAACATATGCTTCCACTCTTGCTGTTGGAAAGTATCTTGTACAGAAGACAGTTTTTCTTTCATCTTATTGACCAGTTCATCCATATTCTTTGATAGCTGAATCATACAAAAACCACCTTCACAAATGGATCCTAAACACCCAGTTCTTATGCTCTCCATCCTACAAACTTCAAGCTCCTGGCCATGTGTTTCAAGCTCCATAGCAGAATCAAGATACCCCTCTAGCTCCTTAAAGCTGTAGTAAAGTTTCTTTTCGATTGCATTTAATGAACCATTGTCGGGAGAATCCCTAATGCAAATTGACTCTAAACCCTCTCTACAGTTCTGTGTAACCACTTCGGATACAATCTCAAGCTCTAAACTGTGACAAAGTTGTAAACTAGCGAGTTCTTCATGAAGATAAGACTGTCTCTCCAGCTCTTCAGGTATCTCTTTATATTTAGTGCATCCCAACATCCTCTCCTGCATAAAATTTTCTGAAATGACATCTCTGTTTAAACCTTGTTGAAGCTGCTGTATTACTGACTCTTCTTCAGTGTCTATACCCAAAGCACACGTCTCCTCTTGTCCACCAAAGGCATCTCTTCCACTCAAAAATTCAGTTAAACCCATCAGGTTTAACTTCCCTGACTCATGAACAGAAGATTCCACTAATTCTAATTTAGACTCATCATCATTTTGGTCCCTAATTAAAGCCAAACAGATAGACATCAAAGTCGCATAGTCATTCTCCAACTCCTCCACAGCTTGTTTGTGAGTGTCCAATTGTCCATCACGGTAAAACATTTCCTCGTCTTTACACACAAGCTCAAACATCAGCTTATGTACCAACTCAGCCAATTCCTTGTACCATCCCTCCATAACCACTTCAACAATTGAGGCCTCTATATCAGTCCTCCACCAAAGTTCAGACATATCATTGTTGACCTTTACCATGCTCAGTTGTTCCATTGAATCCATGTAGGTTATCACCTCTAAAAATGCTTCTTTCATCTGCTCGTTGACATATATCACCAGAAAATCCTGCTCAACTTCATACAACATTTTTTGCTCCCCAAAGATCTCTCCAAATGTTATTTCCACCTTCATCAAATTTTCGATGTTGTCACTTAATTCATGTACTTGAGACTCTAAATCCCCATAATTTTGCAAGAGGTCCTGAAAAACTGTTCCTTTTTCTGTGCTCTTTTCCAGTGCAATCTTTTCCTGTGAAAGCCTTTCCAAGGTAGCAAACAGTTGCTGTAATTCTATCTGTAAGAGTTCCGTGATTTCCTTCAGCTGAAGCTCCTTCAATCCAGCTTGTTCTGTCAGGATTGTATTTTCACGTTTCAGTTTCAAGATATGCTGTTGGAAAGAAGATATCTGCTCAGACTTATCAGCATCGTGTTCTTCTAATTCATTCAGCTGTTTTTCCAGTGTAACCATCCTTTTGCTTTCATTGTCAAGCATCAGACTTGAAGAAGCCAAGCTAGAATCAAAGCATTCTGGGTCCTTCTCTTTGTTGCTGATAGTAACCTCACTTTCCCGACACTTACTTTGGCTTTGATGAATGAAATCCCACAGCTCTGTAACCTTCATCGTCTCAGGATTCCCAGCATTAGAGACTTCATCTTTTGCAATTGCAAAAACTTTTTGCAAATCACTTATTACATCATCTTTTTCTTTCAACAAGTTCTGCAAAAAAGCTATTTCTCTGTCTTTACTGGCCAATTCTATGCGGGATTGCTCTTGAACAGCACTCAGAAATCCTTTAGCAACAGCTTCCTGAAAAAAGCTAGAGACATCCATTCTTTCCTCTAAAGTATCAAAGGACTGGTGCAGTCCCTCACATATGCCATCGATGTCGTTGCTTGTCAGGGCCATCAAGGTCTCTGTATCCATACTATCGAGTAGTTCCTCTATATTGAGGTCTTCGGGGTCAGCCATGGCTCCTTCGATCTGCACTGGAGACTAGCGATGCTTGCGACCCGCACTTTCGCGTACACTTATAGCACTTTGACATTCACATAAAAGAGTAGGAGGCTTGGAAGGAAATGCCTCTTTTCGGTGTATCCTCGTATCCACCGCCATTTCAAGCGCGAGAGTCCCAAACATGGGACCTCAGGCCGGATACGAGAGAAGACTACGATTCCTGCGGACGGCAGTGCTATGACTGTGAGCTGCGATGGCCACCTCGCTGGCATGTCGTCACTCCTGTGGTGGTGGAGACGTGGAAATTAAAGAAAACGGGAAAATACGGAAAATCCCACCTTGTATAAATTCACTAGCTTTTTCTTTTCTTTTAACTAGAGTTTGATCTTATGATCTACGTCTTCCAAAGCTTCAACTTTGAAATTGCAACTCTATAACTGTTCCTTCGGGCCTTAATGGTCTTCCCTCCGTCCTGGCCTCGATGATCAAAAACCCTCTTATCTCAAAAAACAAAAGTAGAGTATTGTATCATTCAGATTTCAAATCATTCTTCTTGTCTTGCCTTAGGAACACTCTTTCTTAGTTCTTATCCTTTGGGAGCCTTGAGGCTCTGTACATTCTTAGCAATAGTTGGGTGTTCTACGCTTGCTTTCCTTCGAGCCTTAATGGTCTTCCCTCCGTCCTGGCCTCGATGATCAAAAACCCTCTTATCTCAAAAAACAAAAGTAGAGTATTGTATCATTCAGATTTCAAATCATTCTTCTTGTCTTGCCTTAGGAACACTCTTTCTTAGTTCTTATCCTTTGGGAGCCTTTAGGCTCTGTACATTCTTAGCAATAGTTGGGTGTTCTACGCTTGCTTGTGTGGGACTTCGGGAGTCCCATAGGTCCTATGTCCTTCATTTTGAAGTCTCGCCTCCAATTGATTCAAGCTTAAAAAGATGTAGATTGTAAGATCAAAATCTCATTTCAAAGGAAAAAAGTACAACACATGGCACACTACTTTTTAAATTAGAAGTATCTTAAATCCTTGAGAAAATTATGCACAAAATCCTTTAGTTTTTGAGAGAATCATGTAAGAGATCAAATTGAATGTGTGTGTGTGTGTATATATATATATATATATATATATAAGAAAATGAAAATATTGGCAAAAAAATAAATTTAAAAACTCTTCATTTCTAGAGATATGATAAGTCCTTATGAGCACTCTCATTTTAGGGTGGATCATTGCGTGTATTATCTATTGATTCGTAGATCATGGGGCATGTACTCAATGTCAATTTATAATTTTCATGTTTGATATTCCTATTTCCCTTTAGAAATTTAAGTGTAAGACTTTGATATTCTTTCCTAGTTTCTTTCCTTAGAGAGATGTCGAGCTTTGTATAGTCCAAACAAGTGTTCAGTGTTCCACCCCTACTTGTGTAGGATATGGGATCTCATGGGTACTAAGTCCTTCATCGTATAGTCATAATTTTAATTAATTAATTTGAACCTAAGGAGATGTAGATTGTAAGATCAAACTCCCCTTATATAGAACATTTAGCACATTGTTTTTTCGATTAGAAGTTATTTTCATGCATAGAATCCTTCAAGTTATGAGAGAATTTTGTATGAGACCAACTGAATTGAATAGGCATACACATTTTTTATAAGAAAATGGAGTTTTAGGAAAAACAATTTAATATGAAAAAGAATATCCACTTCTTGGAGATATGATAGGCCCCTATGGGAGAAAGCACTTTAGGGTAGGTCATTGCATGTGTTGTGCATTGATTCGTAGTCCATGGGGCATGTACTCTATGTTTATTTATATTTTCATGTTTGATATTCCCGTTCCCTTTGAAAATTTAGTGTAAGACTTTTTGGTCCAATATTTTTGTTTAAGTAAAGCATAAAATTTCATGGAATGAAATTAGCTTGGAGATAATGGCAAGGTGGGGGAACCACACTTGCACTAGTTAGACAATCATATCCGCTTCATCAATGATTGGTACCTTATATAAGCACCCATAAAATACCTAATCTAGACTACTTTGAAAACTTGTTTGAGTGCAACACCTACATCTTTATGGTTCTTTTTTCTCCAAAAAGGGAGTTTTAAACCATTTCTTAGTAAAATCCCAAGGTCTTGCCAAAATTTTTTGAAAAGCAATGGTTGGGCTTCTAAAATCGTGGATTAAAGGAAGAATATAAATGGTTTGATGAAGGAAGATTATTGAAAATAATAATATTCCTTGAAATAGATATAGGTAATCATATGAATAAATTTAATAGGATTTAGGAAGAAATTTAGTCCACAAAGTGAAAATCCAAGTGTTGATTTAAGAAGAAATTTAGTCCACAAAGTGGAACTCAAATGAGAAATAATTGATAATAATTTAAACTTTGAGAAATTTTGTTATGGTTATGGAATTATTAGAATTATTAATTTTATTTATTCTATTTTTGCATAATAGTGACTTGTTACATGTGCAAACATGTGACATTGTTTGCATTATGCTTCTCAAATACAGGAATTAATGTGGTTTATGTTTTTATTAGTAGGCCAAAGGATCATGAATGCATAGACATTGCATGGTTGTTCAAGAATATATATATAATATGCATAGCAGTATCAATCTCAATGCGAAGATCCATCAATAAGAGTCTCAACCATATACACTCCACTATAGCTAAATGCTTTGTAATCAGCTTTACAAGTTGATGTCACCAATGTTGGTTGCTTTTAACTCAACCAAGATATGCATGAGTCTCCAAGGAAAATCAATTAACACTAGTATACATGCAAATATCATAGCACCTAGCCTAATCACTATCTATAAAAGCATGCAAGCATGGTTAAATATCTCTACCATAAAAGAGACCTCAACTCGGAAACTACATAATGTATATCCGTCCTTGTGTTGCATGCATATATAAGATATCCCATATCTTGTTGATAAACAAAAGTTTCAAATGCATCATTGTAATCCTCAAGTGAAAACCTAAATCTTGTCTCCAGTGGTGTGGAAATTGGCTTGCAACCCTCAAAGTCAAAATCTGAAGTAGATTTTCAACATACTTTGCTTGATGCATAACAATTCTTCCATCAACATATACAAATTGGATGCCAAGGTAGTAGCTCAAAATACCAAGATAAGTGACATTGAAAGCATGTTGCAAATTAGCTATGAGAATTTCAAGTTTTTCATCACATGAACCAGTCAAGAGTATGTCATCAACAAAAAGAACACGCACTGTAAAATCAGCCCCATCTTTGTGTACATAGAGTGTGCTTTCAATGGGACTACATGTGAATTCAAGAGCAATCAAGTGGTTATGGTTTTTATCTTACCATACACCTAGAGCTTGCTCGAGACCATACACGGCTTTATACTAGCAAAAAACCATATGATCTTGTCCTTTAATGGAAAATCTAGGAGGTTGCTTCACATAAACCTCTTCTTGCAAATCATCATTTTAGAAAGATATTTTTATGTCCAATTGATGTACTTTCCAACCTCGTTGGTCAACCAATGCAGCCATGGTACAAATGGTAGTCATGCATGAATTAGGTGCAAATGTTTCCTCATACTCAATGCCATATTGTTGTGCATATTCTTTGGCAGCCAATGTAGGCATTTGGCAATCAGTGCTACCAACACACAAATCAGCCAAAATTCCTCTGAGCCACACACACTCAATAGTCATTGTGAAAGTTTCTCTATATTGAGCCTTGCAACTAGAAGTTGCCACAGTAGGCTGCTTCTTGCTCAACCAAGATATGCATGAGCTACCAAGCATGAAGCAAAAACCACTAATGGACACACAAATTTCATAGCAACCAGCCTAGTGAGAGTCAAAAAAAGCATGTAAATAGTGATCCCCCCTTGGGATAAAACAATCCAATTAGTTGGGTTCTACTCAAGTAGCAAATGATGCACTTAACTGCCTGCCAATGTTTGACACTTGGGCAATACATAAACTTGCTCATCTATGAGATAATAAACTGAATATCAAGCCATGTTATGCATAAGTAAATCAAGCATTCAACATCCTACTGATAGAGAACAACATCAAATTCATCTCCAACATCATGAAGAATCAACCATAAACCTGTTTCCATAAAATAGTTTTGCAATCTTCAAGGCCAAAACACTGCAATAATGTGTCAATATATTTTGTTTGACATAGAGCAACTCCACCATCAACTTGCATAAATTGAATGCCCAATGGTCCTAGTGTGTGTGAACACACTAGGACCATTGGGTCCCTTTTTTCCCTCTTTAGGAGGTTTTTTCCCCGGCTTGTATTTATGCCTATTGCCCTAATGGGCTACTTATCTTTGTACATTCTCTAGTAATACATTCATTATTGTGTGTTGTGCTTCAAGCTTCTTCGTCTTCCTTGTGCTATTCGCATGCTTCCGCAGACTTCTAACTCCAACATTAAGTACATATGTTGCACACATAATAGCCTTAACCCAGAAGCTATGTGGTAAAGCCTGACTTTTGACCATACACCTCACCATCTCCATGAGATACCTATTCTTTCTTTCAGCAACTCCATTCTGTTGAGGTGTATATGGCACTGTACACTCATGTTCTATCCCATGTTCAGCTAGGAACGCATGAAAATCAGAAGACATGTATCCCCCAATCAAAATGGAGGGTGCCCATTTTGCATGCTGATAGATTTTCAAAAACTAGAAACTATTTGAAGCAAATAACAACTTCAAACTTTGCTTTCAATGGATACACCCATGCATGCCTTGAAAAATCATCAATAAAATTCATGAAGTAAAGGTAGTTCCCAAAAGAATGTGTTTGCATAGGACCACAAGCATCACTATGAACAAGATGCAATTTTTTAATAGCTCATAATGAACCATCTTTTGGGAAGGAGGAATGCTACATTTTGCCCAAAATATAGCCTTCATAGAAATCTTTACCAAGTGCCTCTAGTTTGGGTAGAGGGGACACCATTTCATATTTCTACAGGAGTAGAAAGCTATCAAAATGTAGATGACCAAAGCATGCGTGTCACAGCTTTGCATCTAAGGTAGCCTGAGAATCTTGAACTACACATGTTGAATCATTCATATATTTTTCATATTGTATGAGCTTATATAAATAATAACATCACCATTTGATAGATCATGAACTATACATCTATCATCAATAAATTTGACAACCAAGCCAATCTTGACCAATGTTGAAATTGACAACAGATTTTTATTGATCCCTCACACAAACAAAGCATATGAAAATGTGAAAGAACTATCATCAACAATAGTTAGAATGATCTTACCAGCTCTCATGACTAGATAAGAGGAGTCGTTGGTGCATGTGATAGTATTCCGTATAGGGGCAGGCTCAAGTGAGCTCAAGAGATTGCAATGCGAGGTAATATGTTTGGTTGCCCCACTTTCAAAGTACCAAACATTTGAGTCTACCGTAGACATACATTGTTCATCAGAAGATGGGTCATAACTGCAAACATTCTTCATTCTATGCAAAATTAACATACTTTGTTTTGGGTGTAGAGGCCTTTGGAACCATTCTAGCATCTTTTTTCTTTGCCTCTTTTGCAACCAGTTTTGGAAAACTCTTTATGACATGATCATTTCCTTTACAATGTTTACAAAACAATTTGTGTTTTTTTATTTCTTCTCATCTTTGTCTTTCTTTTTCAACTATGAAAAGTTAGCAGATTTTTGCTTACTAGTAGATCAGCTCCATTTACATTTGCCCTTCTGACTAGCTAAGAAATCTTGATCTACTACATGCATAATGGAACTGTTCTACCTAAACTTATCTTCTTGCAACAAAACAAAGGCTAAATCCTCAAGTATTAAGGCATTTGGATTGCCTTTCATTATCAACTGAAGAGTAGAAGCAAAACTTTGATATGAATTGGGAAGACCATTCAGAATAGTTTGCACAAGTGAACTATCTAACAAGACTTCATCAACAAAAATCAATTGTTCCTTCAAATCTTTGATCTTTGTCAAAAAAACTATCCATTGAATCTGCTTCATTCATATGATCATTCTCCAATTGTTTTTAGAGATAAGCAACACGAGGCTCATTTCTTGCCTCACACAAAGTGATAAGTGTATCTTGGGCATCGTTTCTTGTTTTGCAAGAGCAAATATGAGGGATAATGGCATGTTTGATAGAAAAAGATATCAGTGCACGTGCCTAAGAATCTTTGCCATCCCATTAAAGTTTCTCTGTAGTAGGTGCAACAAGAACTGCAACACGAACATGACTTTAAGATCATCATCTTCAATGCCATTTGCATCACCTTCAATAACTGCATTTGGAGGTGTTGTGGGTTGTTTTTTAACACCCTACACAATATTCCATAATCCTTTTGCAACCGATACATGATGCATCATATATGCCCACAATGGTTAATTGGTATCATCAAACTTGTCCTCAATAGCCAACATATAAAATACATCATTGCTTTTAGCCATGGCCACTCACTAAAATACCTTGATGTAAAAACATGAATGTATCTCAAAAAGTTGAACAGAGCTACCCTATCGAGTTTTGCTAAACCTATAGTAGGCTTCTAGGTGTTTGTACTAGTGAACCAAAGCCTTTGCAAATGTTTAGCCATGAAGAAATTAAATTCTCTTTTGATGCAAGCCCCAATTCTTTTAAAGGTTGATTATTCGAATGGAAAGTAATCTTTTTTATTGTAGATACTAGTCCAATCGCTATTGGATGGGTAATTGGAAAAGAAGACCAAGACGGTAAGAGATATGCCATAAGATTGGAGCAAAAATATTGCAAGAGCATCAGCATAATTATCCTCAAATCAAAAGAGAGCTTTGGGGAGTTCTTTTTGCACTCAAGAATGACCGAAACTATTTCATAGGTGCTAATGTAATTGTGGAAATAGATTGTTTACCTCTGCTTGGCATGATTGTCAATTGTTTTAGTCTTTATATAGCTATGTTAAGATGGATTTCATATATAAAAATCATAAATCAAAGTTTCTTCATATACCAAGGAAAAATAATTTTGCTACGGATATGATTTCAAGAGCACAATATGATGAAATTGAGTCGCAAGAAATTGTCGATTCTCAAAACTTTATCTTTGATCCTTGTTCTTATGCTTATGAAGGATTTGATGATGAAATCTATGAAGCAATTTGGTTAGACATTGGTTATTACTTGAGAAATTTGTGTGCTCATACTTCTTGGACACCAAAATATTTCAAAACTATTAGGAAGCATGCATTCAACTTTTTTCTAAAAGATGGTTTGATTTGGAAACATGCACATGGGAAAGTAAAATTTCCATAGTGTGTAGTTGGAAAGAAGCATTTGCAGATAAAAGTAATGAAAGATTTGCATGACTCTTTATGGGTTGTTCACAGGGGAATATTAGGACTTATGAGAAGATAAAAGAAAGGTATTTTTGGCCAGGTATGTATGTAGATGTTTCATCATATGTTGCATCATGTAGACATTGCCAAATATACTCATCAATGAGGCATTGGGATGTTTTTCATCCAATATATCCTCCAATTCTACACTATAAATGGGTAGTTGATTTGCTAACAATGCCTTTGGGTGTTAATGATATGTGCTATATTGTTCTTGCATGTGAAGATTCAAGAAATCACATTGAAGCTAGAGCATTACGTACTAAACCAACTAGCAATCTATGTAAATTTTTGCTTGAAGAAGTCTTTTTGTAGATTTGGATATGTTGAGAAAATCATCGCTGATCGTGGAGAGTTAGATGCACAAGAAACAAGAGACTTCTTCCAAAAACATGGAATCCATTTAGCATTAACTACTGGGTACAATCCTGAAGCAAATGGGAAGATCAAAAGAGGTTATTTGCCTATTATTAAAGCTTTAGCAAAAGCATGTAATGGCAAGATTTGAAAATGGTCATATTTCCTTCCTTTTGTATTATGGGCTGATCATATGACTTGTACACGGACAATGGGATTTATGCCTATAGAGTTAAAATATTGTCAAAAGCCCATATTTTTTATCGAATCACATATTGTTTCATGGTTTTTCATACCTTGGCATACTAGTCAAAGTCATGAAGAATTAATGTTATATTGCCGGATACATCAACTTGAGTTTGGAAAAGAAAATTTGCAGGTAGCTATTAATAAATTGAAGACATCAAGAGTGAAGAACAAAGTCTATTTTGATGAGCACCATCGACTAAGGACAAAGTAGCTTGAGGTTGGAGATTGGGTGCTTGTCTATGATATCACTTTTGATACACAATATGATGCATGTAGGAAGCTTATCAAATGTTGGCTTGGGCCTTATATTGTTCATAAAGTAAATACTAATGGTACATATGTTTTAAAAGAATTGGATAATTTTGTGTTTCAAACTCCTTTTGCAAGAAAGCATGTTAAGCTATTCAAACAACCATGATTAAATATATATTCTTGATGACAATGAAGTGATAAGAAACATTGAGAGTGTTGAAAGTAATGAAACTAATGAGATGACGAGCATGAGATTGATTCATAGTTTTTCCATTCCAAATTTCAAATTGTGCACCATGTTGAGTATTTTTGCACTTAAAGTATGCATGAAACAATGTACATACACATATTTTTATTCTCTTTAGGAACGCATCTATTTGCACTTGTACATAGCATAAAAATAATTTCAAATTTTGTTTTTGACCTCATCAACGACAACCATATACCCTCATTTGCACCATGGATGTTTGAAGATGCACTTAAAGTATGCATGATAGGTTATCTCTCGAGGACCTTGCATCAAGGCATGTTGTGAGCTTTATCTATGCAAATTGAGTGATGGAAAGGGATTTTGTATATACACATGATATGTATGTGAGTGAGTGCACATGCTTCATCAACAAATACCAAATACCTTATCTTTTGCATCATGTTTTTAACCATGCACAATTCAAAGTATGCACTTGATAAGGCTACATCATACAACCTTGCATAGGTACTTTTTTTATCTTCCTATGCACTTGACAATTTGATTCCAAAATTCAATGTTGTATGAGATTTAATTTTATCCTTGAAGCAGAAAAGCATGAACTTTTTGGCCCATCGAAGACGATGTGCAAGTTTACTAAGGTTTTATGTCTACTCATCTTTTGGACAAAACCCATTGAAAGGTGCAATACAATTTTGGCACCTTGTATGTGGCAATGTATGAAGATCTATCTAAGAGACTCCATGGGAATTTTCTCAAATGCGGAAACAGAATCTAAGTTATGCTAGAAAGTGTAAGCATCTATATTTGTTTCTACCTTCCAAGTAAAACTTGGTTGAAAAGATTTGTAGAACAAGAAAGGTTGTTTGTTATGTGCTTGTATAACCACACATAATGCTTTGGTTAGTACAATTCCTCTAAGCCATGAGATCAAAGGTCAAAATCCATATGAACCTATAGAACACTCAGAATATGAGTGTGAAACCATAAATACTAAATCAAAAGTAAAAAAACATCAAAATAATAAAGTGAAAAAGTAAGACAATCAAAACAAAACAAAACGTATTAAAAAAAATAAACAAAAGCAAATAAGATCGTGAAAACCAAAAGCGACGAACAATGACGGAAAAATCATCGCAAAAGGAAAAGTTTGCGGATGATTTCTCGCGGATGATTTTCTTCCTTACCATATGCAATGTCGTTGGCTTCTATTGTCCATGACAAGAGTTCGATTCCTTTTTGAGCAATATCAACAGTGGAATTTTCCATTATTCGAGAAAGCTTTATGTTTTGAATTCATTGATTATCACTATCTTAGCTTAGCTAAGTGGTTGGTTCTTATTTATATTGCGTCTCAGGATATTGTGTTTGAATACTTTGACTTTATAAGCATTTCGACTTCATCTACACTTAGCACTTTGATAAAAGAAACTTTCAAACTTTTGTGATGAATGACAATATGCTATAATTTTCTATAAAAAAGTTCATGTCAAAGAATTGATCTAATCTGTTTTTTGAGTTTTTATCTTCTCTTTGTGTGTTCATTCATCACTGAGCTTGCTTGAAGCACCTTGCATGCACTCTTACTTGGAACATAGTAGTTGGAATTGATCCGCCCATCAGAGCCCGTCACGACAATGTATGATGGTGAAAGTGTAGAAGATTTGACATTGGAAGGCAAATTTTATTATTTTTGTTGATTTTTTCACCATTTGCATCATCATCTTGATCTTTATTATCTTTTTACACCATAGACACTCATCATCATCTTTGAAAAAAAAAGTTTTGACCATATCTACTCCTTCCCCCTCATTTCCCTCATTTGTATTCATAAGAAAGAGAAAGACAGAGAGAGAGTGTGTGTGTGTGTGCATCTGTATTGTTTTCCTTGTTTTTAGTGTCTTCTTGCAGATTCAGGTTGATCTTTAGCTAGAGGCCTACACAAGATTGGGACAAAGCATTGTTTTGGGATCTGCATCGATCATTTTGTTCTATCACAAAAGACCAAACAGATGGATTTTTTTAAATTGCATCTAACATCATGACATATGACTTTCCAGTGCCATCTTTGCACAATAGACACATCAAGAAAATTTTGTGTTTTTGGCTCTATCATGATAGGCCAAACATGCAATAGAAGACAAACCTCGTCTATCATGATAGACCCCATCTATCATGACAAATCGGCTCTATTGTGGTGGACCAACCCTGATGAACTCCATCTATTGCAATAGATTGCCTATCTATCATGATAGACCACTCTATCCCGACAAATATTCATTTGTTGCAACAAATTGAAGGCCTCGACAAACCCCCTCTATCACAATAGACCTCATCTATCATGATAATTCCCCTCCATCACGATAGAGCCCCTCTATCATGATAGAACAAGAACACAACAACCCTCTATCATGACAAAGCACCCCTCTATTACGATAGATTGATTCCAAGACAGAATGAATTTACGATAGAGACCCATCTATTATGATAGACAACCTTGTGTTGTGACAAATTGATCTATCATGATAGACTCCTAGTCTAGCATGATAGACTTCCCCCACTATAGAACCTTTCTATCTCAATAGATGCCCTCTATCACAATAGAGCGCTCTATCATGATGAACCCCATTTGTCATGATATACCACTTATTTGGCATAAATTAGGGTTTTATTTTCTGGCAAAAAAATTGTTTGTTTTTAATGGTCTTTTGGTGATTTTCAAGAGCTATCAAGCTAGAGTGTGAGAGTTTGAGACTCTCATAAAGGGGTCTAAGTGGAAAAGCAAAGGCTTTGGAAATCCTCCTACGCAAGAGAGAGCTACAATCATGACTTGAGGTTGGAATGTTTTAAACCCCCTTCTGTCAATTCTAGCCTTGGCTAAGATACACAGTTCTAGAAGTAGGACTTAGGATTACAATAAGAATCCTCCAGGTCCAAGATAATTTAAAAGAATCAAGTCCAAGATGATTTAAAAGAAACAATTCCAAGATTGCTAAATAAATGAAATCACAACAAAAACATGGGGGCAAAAGAATGAATTATTTCGATGGCAATGCACCACATTGCGCTCTCCTTCTTGAGAGCTCCATGATGATATCTTTGGAGTAGAAAATTGAGCTCATAGGGCTGCACATGGTACTCTGCACAGAGGGTGCAGAATATGCAGAAAACGCAATACATAGGGAGCACGAACACAGACTTCTTAGGTGTTACAAATGCGGTCAACCTTACAACCTGTGGCTGACTAGACCACTATATGGTTTATTAAAGAACATATATAAAGAAGTGTCTGGTGCCCATTTGGCTTTTCACATGGACACTAATGGTAACAATCTCCCACTAAAGGCCAATATGAGCAAAGTAACTATGGGAGAAAAATAAAGAATGATAAAGAATACATGAGTGTATGTATACAAACTATACCTCTCACCTGATGGGCATGCTACACAGTATACAAGTGACTATGTAAGATCATGAATCAACTAACCCCCATCAAGTGACAGCAGTGTTGAAAGCTATTATGTGGTAGAGCTTTAGTCAAAGCATCTTCAGCATTATCTCGAGTGTGAACCTTTTCAAGAATAATTCACTCAGTGGCTAAGCAATCTCTAATGAAGTGATACCTCACCTCAATGTGCTTGGTCTTTGCATGATAGACTAGATTCTTAGCCAAAGCAATGGCACTCTGACTTTCAATGAGCAAATGAGGTACATGCTGAGGTAAACCCATATCACAAGCAATACGAGAAAGCCACAATGCTTCCTTACATGCCTCACTTGCTGTAACATACTATGCTTCTGTGGTGGAAATAGTTGTACATTCTTGAAGACAAGATCTCCAAGAGATAGCACCTCCAACAAAATGAAAAATGTACCCTGATGTATACTTACGATTGTCTACACAACCAACATAGACAGAATCTGTGTAACCAATAATGGATGCTTTCCCTCTACCTAAGCATAGACACTTGTCCTTAGTGCCACTCAAATATCTCAAAATCATCTTGACCACTTCCCAATGTTTGTTGCCGAGATTAGACATATATCTGCTCACAACTCCCACTGCAAATGAAATGTCTAGTCTCATATCTACCATAGTGTACATGAGACTACCAAAAACAGACTAATGGGGAACCTTGGTCATGAATTCCTTTTCCTCATCTGATTTGGGGCAATAACCCTTGCTCAATTTAATGTATGTGGGTAAAGGTTTACTCAATGCCTTTCCACCTTGCATATTGAATGTGTGAAGTACTTTGGATATGTACTCACTTTGAGGCAAGTATATGCATCTTTTACTCCTATCGCGAGTAATGTGCATGCCAAGAATATGTTAGGCATCCCCCAAATCCTTCATATCAAATGTATTACTCAAATTCTTTTTGAGAATTGACAAGTCATAAGAGTTCCTAGCAATCAACATATCATCGACATAAAGTATCAAGCATATCAAGCTACCATCTGAGCATCCTTTGTGTAGACACAATGATCCTCATTGCTTCGAGAATAGCCTTGGGACTTCATAAAAGCATCAAACTTTTGGTACCATTGTCTAGGGGACTATTTAAGTCCATACAAGCTCTTCTTGAGCTTACAAACTAGACTTTCCTTACCAAAAACTACATAACCCTCTGGTTGTTCCATATAGATCTCATCTATAAGATCTCCATGCAAGAAAGCAGTTTTCACATCCATTTGGACTAGCTCTAAGTCCTTCATTGCAACGAATCCAAGCAACATGCACAAGGTAGTCGTCTTGACCATTGGAGAGAAGATTTCATCAAAATCAACACCATGTTATTGCTTAAAACCCTTTGCAACAAGTCGTGCTTTATACTTTGGAGAAGCACTATCTGATGTGAATTTCAACTTATATGCCCATTTACATGGTAAAGCTTTCTTGCCCTTTGGCAAAGGTACTAAATCCCAAGTACCATTCTTGTGAATAGAATCCAACTTACTCTTCATTGCATGCTCCCACTTGACATGATCCTCTGTTCGTATAGCCTCTTTGTAGCAAGAAGGCTCATCCGCATCTGTTAGCATAACAAAATCTAAATCAAGAACATATCTATAAGGTGGATGTGAGACACATGCAGACCATCTCAATGGTTGTTAAACAAGAACATCTGTAGAGTGATATGATCGGACATTCTCTTGAACATCCCTATATGCAAAATTTTTATGCATCCTAACTAGAGGACTAGTATCCTCAAACACCACTCTTCTCACTTCAACCTCGTGAATGGGTTGTTTATGCATCTTAGACTCATTGAAAATGACATCACTATTTCTTATCACTGACCATGTTTTAGGATCCATAAGTGATATCCAAATTGTCCTTCTCGACCATATCCAAGAAAAATGCATTTCTTTGACTTATGGTCCAACTTTTGTCTAACATTCTTGGGTATATGAATATATGCATCACACCCAAAAACTCAAAGATGATCATAATATGGTGGCTTCCCTATCCATAACTCTTATGCCACTTTCAAACCTTTGGCAGTACTAGGTGAAAGATTAATCACATGAACTGTAGTCAATACTCCTTCTTCCCAAAAACCTTGTGAGAGGTTTGCATGATGCAACATAGAACTTACTCTATCTTGAATAGTTCTATTCATCCTTTCCACTACACCATTCTGTATTGGGGTATAAGGAGTTGTAAAATCTCTATGAATCCCTCTAGATTGATAGAAAAGGATGAATTCATGTGAGGTATACTCACCCCCATTATCTTAACGTAAATCCTTAAGCTTAGTTCCTTTTTTAGTCTCAATTGAAGCAAGCCATTTTTTGAAAGTAGGGAATACCTCATCATTCGATTTGATAGGATATACCCAAACTTTTCTAGCACCATCATCTATGAAAGTGACAAAGTTAAGAGAACCACCTAAGGACCTAGTGGGCATAGGACCACACATATTTGTATGAACGAGATCCAAAGGCTGAATTGAAGAGTCAATGTGCATTTTATGCACATTTCTGGTTTGCTTTCCATATTATTAATGCTCACAAAATGAAAAATCAGAGAAAGATAACACAGGTAAGTAGCCAGCATGAGAAAGATTTTCCATTCCACTACGAGATATATGGCCCAAATGACCATGTCAAATACAAGCCATAGGCTATTCAATAACAGCTAATAAGTGTTCTTTTTGCGATACAAATAAAGGATAAAGTGAGCCAACTTTGCTTCCTTTTCCAATAACCATATTGCACTTTGATATACAAAAGAACAGAGCATAGAATAGCCAAGACCACCTTGTAACCAAGGTCATCAAGTTGACCAACTGACATCAAAGTGTGTGATAAGTGAGGTACATGGCATACATTATGCATAGTAAATTGTGAACCATCTATGAACTGCATAAACACATCTCCAATCCCCACAATGTCACACTAGTAAGAGTCACCAAGTCTCACGATACAAAGAGACTTTGCTGCATAATTAGAGAATCATTCTCTGTGTGGTGCCACATGGAAAGAAGCACCAGAATCTAGCAATCATGTGTGGGAAAGAGAATCAGCCATAAGAGACTTAGTTGGCATAGTACTATCAAGTGTCAACACATCAACATCATCAAAAATAGCATTAATTTCTTCAATCTTCATAGTCGAAGTAGATGGTGCAGGTAACTGTTTAACATGCCCATCAACATTGTGTCCTTTACCTTTAGCATTCTTTAATGCATAATAGTCTTCTTCATAGTATTCCGATGGCGATGCACCACAATGCGCTCTCCTTCTCTCGAACTCCATGACGATATCCTCGGAGTAGAAAACCAACCTCCTAAGGCTGCACACGGTACTCCGCATAGAGACTACGGAATACACAGAAAAACATTGTACATAGGGAGCATGAAGACAGACTTCTTAGGTTTTACAAATGCGGTCGAACTTCCAGTGTGTGATTGACCAGGCCACTATATGTTTTATTAAAGAACATATACAAAGAAGTGTCCAGTGGCCATTTGGCCTTTCACATGGACACTAACAGTAACACCCACTTTTCCTAAACAAGACCCCTAATATGTGATACCTAAGTATCACTTTTAGGAAAAAGTGAACTAGCTACGAGTTGCATAACAGCTAAGATCTTTACAACTAACTAGTTTGCGATTTTCCTAACTATCTAACTCGAGTTAGAAAAAATAGGTAACAATTAGAAAAGTATATTTGTTCAACTACTTAGCAAAAAATCAGCAAAAAACTATGCTTCTTCATATGCCAATGCATGTTCTTGCATGCAAATGCATGTGAGTGCAATCATGTGTTTGTATGTGTTTTACTTTTCATGCACCACACTTAAATCAAGCAATTCTTGAGCTTGCCATGCATGCATCCAAGCATCCATGCACAAACAATCTACTTGCTACCTTTCAAAAAGATATGAACATACATGTGCACAAACTTGAGTGCATCTTATACCTTTTCCAAGCAAGAATAAAATGTTTGTTGTGCATGAAAACACTCTTTTGAAAGGAGAAATGCACCGACAAACATTCTTTTTTGTGCATGAACTTTTAGACGCATGCAAGTGCTTGATGTATTTTCCAATACTTCTATGTCCGTTTAGCTTTCATTGAATTCATAGCATTTGCATAAGCATTAAAAAAAATGAAGACTACTACCATGCTTCAATAATATTTAGATGCAAGCTATATGAAAGCAACGAATAAAGCAAGTATTGAAAGGAAAACATCAACTTAGAAAATTCTTATCTCCCAATTAAGTTATGTCCTTCCATTGATCCTCGATAAGAGCCATTCTCCATCCTTTGGTCCTCGTCCAAGCATCTTTCATCACTCGAGAGAAATGAAGGTCAAAACATGATCCTCCTTCCTTGATTTATGTTTGCCTTGGCCCTTCTAATGCCATCGAATGATGTGTTAGGGATGCTTCAAGTGAACACAACCAGTGTTTGAAATGCATTCAATACATCATCAAAATCTTGTTATTGTAATGGTTGAAGCACTCTCATCAGTTTACATAGGTTCTTGATTCAATCTCCGGTACACCAGCTGAAGAAGAACACTCCTTTTGTTTTGGATAATCTAAGCTTCTAGATGCCAAGATATGAATACCTTTAACTCAGCCAAGTGATGATGGAGCATCAAATGAATTCGATGGTGCTTTGGATAAGCGCTTTGTCTCAAGGTGGTGAGAGTTTGAACCCTGTTTGCATCCACTGATGTCTTTCTCCTTGCTTGTGCTCTTTAGAAGCTTCTGTAGCACAGTGGTAACAAGCTATAATTAATATTTTTATATTTAAATATCATCAATGTGGTTTGGTTTTGTGGATAGAAGAGATGTCTCTTCCATTTGTCATCGTGGGTTCAAGTCCCTATAGCCACTGCCTGAAGCTATTCTCCTCCTTTTGCTTGTTGTTGAGGGGAGAGAAACTGCAAGAATAATTAGCGAGTCAGAATTCTGAAGGTTTGCTAAATCGGAATGTTGTTGACTCGGAGTTTGCCGAATTCATATTTTGGTCAATCGAAATTTTAATAAGCAGCTACAAAATTAGTTTGGCATTGATGTCGCATATCATCAATTCAGAGAAGCATCACGATTACCTATCTTGAAAACCCTATTATTTCGAAGAACTTAATCAAGTATTTTGTCTTTCCTATTCAGTGCAAGTGTAATTCTATGTCTGTTTGAGCAAAATCCTGTTAGATGTTATGCTGATGCAGCATAAAAGTGGTGAATCTAAATTTTATACGTGAGTATTTTCTCTGTGCATGTGAAGATCAGTGCTAAGATTAACTTCTTGGAAGTTCGTAGTGTGAATAAGTAGTTATGTGTTCTTGAGCCCAAACACATTTGGCGATCCTATTGCATTTGCTAAAGAAGCAAGAGATGCATGAAGGGAAGAAGAGGAAGATTTAGTAAAATTTACTACACAAGAGTGCAAGCCCAAGTGGCTAATGTGGAGTCATCTTCTGAATTTTATGATTGGTACAAAGCACAAGAGGATTCTAATCTTGAAGCTGAAGAGGAGGAAGGAGGAATAGGTGCAGCAGAGATAAGGCTGGTGGGAAGAATACTAGGAGTGTTGTTCCTAACAGAAGAAACTATAGGAGTTGAAAGACGTGCAATAGGAATTGCAACATGAACAAGAATCTGTAGAATATCAACATCTTTGATGCCATCTGCATCAACATCAGTACCTATATTTGCAGGTGTAAAAGGACTTCTTTCAACACCCTATGCAATATTCCACAGTCCTTTTGCGACCAATACATGATGCATCATATAAGCCCATAATGGGTAATTCATACCATCCAACTTATCCTCAATAGCCAACATACAGAATACATCACTGCTTTCAGCCATGGCCACTAACTAAAATACCCTGATGTAGAAAATTGACTGTATCTCAAAAAGTTCAATAGAAGCACCTTGTTGAGTTTTGCTAAACCTGTAGCACAATTGGAGATGCTTATACTGGCGAACCGAAATTTGTATATATCTTTGGCACAAAAAGATGAAATAGCCTGCACAAGTGTTATGATAGTGCCATCAGAGGCCAAAATGAGCTCAGATCATGATTTTGGCACCACATAGAAAAGCTTTATTGATCTCTTAATTGCCCTGAGTATGCTCACAAAATTTCATGCGATTATGAGATTGTGACAGGAGGGGTGTCGATGATGCCCTAGATGAAGCAACGACCTGCTCTGATACCAATTGTTGGAGTTTGAGGTCTATGGAAGCATGCGAATAGCACAAGGAAGAAGAAGAAGCTTGAAGCACAACACACAATATTGAATGTATTACCACTAGAATGTACAAAGATAAGTAACCCGTTAGGGCAATAGGTGTATATACAAGCTGGGGAAAAAAACCTCCTAAAAAGGGAAAAAAGTGCCCCAACAATCCTAGTGTGTTCACACACATCACTACATAAATATATCAACAGTTTGGGATTCTCGCGCTTGAGATGGTGGTGGATACGAGAATACACAAAAAAAAAGGGATTATCTTCCAAGCCTCCTACTCTTTTATGTGAATTTCAAAGTGCTATAAGTGTATGTGAAAGTGCGGGTTGCAAGCTTCACTAGTCTCCAGTGCAGATTGAAGGAGCCATGGCTGACCCCGAAGACCTCAGTATAGAGGAACTACTCGATAGTATGGATATGGAGACCTTGATGGCCCTGAGAAGCAACATCATCAATGGCATATGTGAGGCACTGCACGAATCCTTTGATAATTTAGAGGAAAGGATGGGTGTCTCTATCTTTTTTCAAGAAGTTGTTGTTAAATTATTTCTTGAGTGCTGTTCAAGAGCAATCCCGCATAGAATTGGCTAGTGAAGTCAGAGAAATAACTTTTTTGCAGAACTTGTTGAAAGAAAAGGGTGATGTAATAAGTGATTTGCAAGTAGCTTTGCAATCACAAAAGATGAGGTCTCTAATGTTGGGAATCTTGAAATGATAAAGATCAAAGAGATATGCGATTTCATTCATCAAAGCCAAATTAAGTGTCGGGAGAGTGAGGTTACTATCACCAGCAAAGAGAAGGACACAAGTGTTGCAAAATTCCTCTACCACAATATCATGACCAGGTTTGGTTGCCTAGTAGAGTTGGTAAGTGATAGAGGAGCTCATTTTCTTAATGAAGTCATTTCAGAGCTAACAAGAACACATTTGATTATGCACAAAAGGTTTACAGCCTATCATCCATAGACAAATGGTCAAGCGAAAAGCACTAATAAGACTTTGCTACGTATTCTTAAAAAATTAGTGCATGACAATCAGAAGAATTGGGACTTGTTGTTAGATTCAACATTATGGTAATTCATCACAACTTTTAAGGTAACAACAAGAATGACACCATTTAGATTGGTATACGGCTTAGAAGTAGTAGTCCCAATGGAGTTTGTGGCCCAAGTTTGAGAGTAATAATAGAAAGGATGTCTCTTGAGTTATCGGTGAAACAGCGAAGTAAGTATCTTCTTCAATTGGAGGAGGATCGTTTAGTTAGTGCATACATTATTGAGGTAATTCAAAGAAGGAGACATGCTTGGGTCAATATGAATGTCAAATTCAAGTTATTTCATGTTCGAGATTGGGTGATGGTGTATAACTCCAAATTATGGCCACATCCAAGAAAGCTTACCTTAAGGTATAAGGGTCCATATCAGATTGTGCAGGATCTAGGCCAAGGAACTTTTATGGTAGCTGATGTGTTTGGCATGAGAATGGAAAAACCAATTAATGGATTTCATTTGAAAAAATTTCAAGGGAAGCTACTGCAAATGGATAGGTTGTCATCTAATTTGGTGCAGGTGATGTTTAATTTGGATGATCAGCTCAGTAATGTTTGCAATCACCATAGTAGGAAGACTTAGCATTTTGGTCGATGGCAACATGCTTTCTGGGAAATTGTTGGGTTAAGATCACATTAAGTACTTTCTTAAGACTACATTGGTCTTCACATGCTAACTTGAAGTTTAGGGTGATATCATTCATTAATGGTATGTCGGAAGTTACTCAATCGGATCCTGCTCATTCGGAATTTTCTCAATTGGACTTTGTTCACTTAGAAAATGTCAGATTAGTGTTTGTTTGCGTGGATGGTGCTTTAACGGATTATTTGTCATTGGAAATTGATCAAGGGAAAAAGGAAGGTGCAAAAATATTTTAGATCATTGCATTGGTTTGTGGGCAAAATTTAAATCATTGTGAAAAATTTTCGATCGACATTATGAATCATGGAAAGGTGGCATTATGTGTGTGAGCAGTAGTGTCGCATGACTACTTGATGTTGGATTCGTGTTTTCAAAAATTGAGTCCTGCATTTGAAGTGTGCTTGTACATGTGCAAGGGAAAGACAATTAGCCTCCCTTTTGTAGTTCATAGCAAAAAACATGGCACACATGAGGGGCAGAGCACACAAGAGAGAAGTGATAGCTCGTAAAGAGGAATCTTGCATAGAAGAGAGCAACAATTTGTTGCAAGAGGAAGAAGATGATACTCAAACTCCAACATCGACAAGCAAATCAACACAATCGCTTATGGCGCCTTTCATAGATTTTAAAGTAGAGATTGACGTGACTGCACCATTGAATGCTATTTGGCTATAACATATTTCTTTGCTCGAGTTTGTATCATTACCTTGGGCAAGCTGGAGACTCAATTACTATGCTAAGAGTCAAATGGACATCATCAAAAAGACTAAAGGGCAATTGTCTCCATAGGTGAAGTTTTCTCCAGAATTAATTGCATAAGTTTTTAAAGTACCTATTCTTAAGGAGCCAATGGTGCCTAAATGTTCTGAGGAGGCATTGAAGAAGGAATTTGGTCCTCGAGAAGGAGGTTGCCAGTATTACATGTTAAAAAATGCATCTTATGCATGTAGAGAGTAGCTTAAATGGTATCTCGAGAGGTTATGCTTCATAGTTAAATACGATTACATGTCTAAGGACAATTTTGCACCATTATGTTGGGCAGAGCAAGGGGGAAGTGTCAGTTGGGCTCACTAGGTATTTGATAGAATGTACATTGAGTGTGAAATCTAGACATTCTCTAAATGAAGGGCTTAATAGTGCGCAATGATATATAGAACTACACATGTTTAAAAGGTGTCTCAAGTTTGGGTAGAGAAGATACCATTTCAAATTTCTATACATGAAGCAAACTAGCAAAACCTTTTGAGAGATCATGAAATGTACACCTATAATTAACAAATTTCACAACCAAGACAATCTTGGCTAATGTTGAAACTGATAACATATTTTTCTTGATCCTTGGCACATATAAGGCATCTAACAATGTGAAAGAACTACCATAAGCACTAATCAAAATTATCTTTCCAACTCCCATTATAGGATAAGTGGATTTGTTAGCACATGTGGTAATATTCCTTGTAGGGGCAGGCTCAAGCGAAGTGAAGAAATGTGCTATGAGCTAATATGTTTTCTTGCACCACCATCAAAGTACCAAACACACAAGTCTACTATAGACATACAATAATCATGAGAAGATAGTTCATAGCTGAAAACAATAGTAAATGCCCATTAGTCATTCTAAACAAGATTAGGAGACTTTGTTTTAGGTGTAGAGGCCTCTCTAACAATCATTCAACCTCTTCCTTGTTTGTCTACTTTGCATCTAATTTAGGACAAATCTTTATGACATGATCATTTTTCTTATAGTAATTGCAAGATTCTTTTTCCTTTTTTTGTTTTTTATCATATTTATTTTACTTCTTTCATTATGGAGTACTAGAAAAATTTTGCTTATTAGTAGATGAGCTTCATTTACCTTTGCCCTTTTGGTTAGCTATGCAATCTTGATCTACAACATGCATAATTGATATGTTCTTCCCAGATTGATCTTTCTAAAACCAAATAGAAAATAACTCCTCAAAGTTTAAGTAATTTGGATTGCCTCTCATCATCAGTTAAAGAGCGGAAACAAGACTCTAGTATGACTTTGGAAGATCGTTAAGAACAATGTGCACAACTAAATGTTTTTGGCAGAAGTGAACTACTCTTTCAAATCTTTGATCTTTGTCAAGAACCTGTCCATTGAAATTCAATTCATATGCTCACTCTCCAATTGGTTTCAAAGGTAAGCATCACGAGCCTCATTTCATGCCTAGCATAATGTTGTAAGAGTATCTGAAGCATCTTTCTTGTCTTGGAAGAGTGAAGATGAGGGATAATGGCATGTTTGACAAAAAATGCTATCAATGCATGTGCTTGTGCATATTTGCCATCCCATTGAACATGGTTTGTAGTAGGTGCAAGAGGAACCACAACACGAGAAGGAAGTTGAAGATCATCATCTTCAAGACCATCTGCATCACCTTCAATCACCATAGTTGCAAGTGTAGTATGACGTCTTTCAACACCCTACACAATATTCCAAAACCCTTTTGCTACCAACAAATGATGCATCATATATGCACAGAATGGATAATTAGTACTATCAAAATTATCCTCAAACAACGTATGAAATGCTTTCAGCCACGGCCAATGGCTAAATACCTTGATGTAGAAAATTGATTATATGTCATAAATTTGAACATAAATAATTTGTAAAGCTCTACTAAACTTGTAATGGACTTCGAAGTGCTTATATTGGTGAACCAAAATATATATGTTTGGCACAAAAGGGCAAAATTTTGGACATAATCATTGTGATACTATGTTCTCAGGCCAAAACAAGCTCAAAAAAAAATTTTGATGTGACACAACTAAACTATTTTGAAGTGCTAATCGCCCGGAGTATGCTTACCAATTTTGTTGCAATTATGAGATTATGACTGGAGGGGTGTTGACAATGCCCTTCATAAAGTGATAACCTACTCTAATACCAATTGTTGAAGTTCAAGGTTTGCTAAATCACACCAACAACACAAGCAAGAGAAGAAGCTTGGAAAACAACAGAATACTGAGTATATTACCAAGTGAATGTACAAAGGTAAGTGACTTATTAGGATTATAGGTGTATATACAAGTTGGGGGAAAAAACCTCTTGAAGGGTGAGAAAAAAACCTTATAAAGGAAAAAAACACTCTTAAAGTGTATATACAAGCTGGGGGGAAAAACCTCCTAAAGGCATTATTAAGTGTGTTTACACACATCACTATTGAAATATATCAAGAATAAAATGCCATTGATACCATAAAATACCCAATGTCCTCCAACTCCAACATAGTTCCAAATGATAGGTCTACACCTTGAACTCATGATTTCTCAATTCAGGATGACGATTGTCCAAGTTTGTCCATTGTTGATGGCATAGGAAAATATCATAGATGATTTCCCTCCAACATAGCTCCAAAAAAAGCCCTTGAAAGCTTTCACCCATTATTGCTCAAATGAGAATGATGGATCCCCAAGTTTGTTCATAGTTTCCCACATATACATCACTTAAGGAAGGATGAATCTAGCTCATGAGAAGGCATCATGCGATTCTTGTTTAGGGTGGTTATTGGTATTCTCATGCATTAAAGTGGAAGCCATAAATATTTGAAGCTATTCCAAAAACGATTACTTTATGATTGTAATGGAAACTCATCCTAGCTTACATCATGGCCATGAATCTTTTCTTGTGTCACAAATTATGTTCTATGTGACCTAGCTTGGAGAACTTGGATAAACATGCAAATGATTCCTTGCCTCATCATCATGGAAGCTTATAAAAGACATGTTATGTCATCTCCTATATAATCCATAATGTCACCATGGTATTAGCCATCCCACTCCTTCATAAGACGAGGTTGGTCATAGAGATCCTCAACATTTCCAATGAAATTCTTGGGATCTCAAGGAGTCATGGTCTCCACCTAAGCACCTTTAAAGTTCTAGTTCTTTTTCTTGGCTAGTTCCTAGAGTCTTGTCTAGTGCAACTCCCAATTATCTTGTCTTTTCATCTTGTAATCTTGTATTCTTGTATGTGATTTTTTGTATCTACTTCTTGAACATTAAGGGAGATATTTTATTCATGATAATTTGTGTGATATCTTGGATCTTGTCTAGTCCAATCATTCATAACTATTAGTCCTATGCTACTGTGTTAGTGGTTCATTCTTGTGTTGTAGTACCCTACATGGATCACTTTGGAATTAAAGACATGTTCTAGTAATTGTGTGTCTATTCTATTCTTGAAGGGCACAACCTAGTGCTCCCTAGACATTTTGGCAAGTCTAGAGTCTTGAAGACCATGCATTCACAGAGAACAAAATGGAAGGAATTGTGGTTTCAATTCACAATCTCTATCAATAAGTCAACGATGTGAATCGACAACAAACATGAGTCAAGATGGAATATTGTGTGCATCTAGGCTTGGATATCCATGATTTGTAAGAAACAATTAGGAATATTCTAGAAAACCAAGGAACATTCTAAGTCAACATCTTACTCCATCTTTTATGAAGGACCCTAAGATTTGGATGCAAAAATGTTTGATGGTGCCGCATGAAGTCTTGAGGATTCTTATAAAAAGTTAAACTCTATATCTGCATGAAGCCTAATAGAAACCCCGATCATGCATCCAAGGTTGGTTTTATTAGAACCCTCCTATGTCATCAAGCAGTATCATGCTTTGCCCTTATCTTGGAAAAGAGCATGTAACTTCTTAATGATTACAAGGTTTTTTTCCAAGAGCTTACCTCCATGTTGTTGGAGTTTGAGTTCTGCGGAAGCATACAAGTAGCACAAGGAAGAAGAAGAAGCTTGGAGTACAACACACAATATTGAATGTATTACCAAGAGAATTTACAAAGATAGGTGACTCATTAGGGTTATAGGCATATATACAAGCCGGGGGAAAAAACCTTCTAAAGAGGGAAAGAAGTGCCCTGATGATCCTAGTGTGTTCACACAGATCACTACCCAAATATATCAACAAATCCATCTTGGGAGTGATGCGGTGAACAAGGAGTTGGCACTCATGTATAAGGAAGTGCCAAGCTATGTGGAATCAATCCATAAAAGGAAGTAAGACCAAAGCTTTGTAGAAAGCTTCAAACTTCTCCCTAGGCAAAGCCTTTGTGAAAAGTTCTACAATGTTCTCCTATGTGGGCACATATGCAAAACTGATCTCTCTAGCAGATGTGCTTTGATTGTCTGTGAAGATGGTGGTGGCAGAAGATTGACCAAAACCCAAATCAACCATAAGGCACCTGAGGCACACATACTCAATAGTCGCTATCAAAACTACCCTATACTCAACCTCTCAACTAGAAGTGGCCATAGTATGCTGCTTCTTGCTCAACCAAGATATGCATGAGCTACCAAGCATGAAGCAAAAACCACTAGTGGACACACAAGTGTCGTAGCAATCAACCTAATCAGAGTCAGAAAAAACATTTAAATTTGGTGGCAGTGATCCCCCTTGGGATAAAACAATCCAAGTAGTCGGGTATCACTCAAGCAGCAAAACATGCGCTTAACCATCTAACAATGCTTGACACTTGGGCAATGCATAAACCTGCACATTTGAGAGATAGAAAACTAAATATCTCGCTAAGTAATGCATAAGAAAATCAAGCATCCAATAGCGTGCTGATAGAGAATAACATCAAATGCATCTGTAGCATCATGAAGACTCAACCGTAAACCTGTCTCCATAGGAGTGGCAATAGGTTTGTAGTCTTCAAGGCCAAAACATTGCAATAATGTGTCAATATGTGTTGTTTGACACAAAGCTAGTTTGCCATCAACTTACATAAACTGAATGCTCAAATAATGATGCAAATGCCCCAAATCTGACATCTCAAATGAGGCATGCAAATCAACCTTAAAATCAACAATATGCTTGTCATTAGGACAAGTGATTAGCATATCATCAACGTAGAAAAAAATGATAAGAAGCGAATCAATTTCACCCTTAACATATAAGGTGCTCTCAGTTGGAGTGTTCTCAAAACCATGTGCAATCAAGTAAGCATGTACCTTTTGACTAAGCACGTGGTGCTTGTTTCAAACCATATAATGCATTTTTCAACCTGCAGACTTTGTTTTCATGCCCTTTCTGCACAAAACCAAGGGGTTGAAAAACATACACTTCTTCATGCAAGTCACCATTGAGAAATGTAGTTTTAATGCCCAACTAATGTATGTTCCAACCTTGATGATCTGCAAGTGCATAGATGCTATGAATACTAGTCATTTGGCATGTAGGTGAAAAAGTCTCATCAAAATTATGCCTCTTTCTTCAGCATAACCTTATGCAACAAGCCTAGCCTTATACTTGTCAATTGTTCCATTAGGCTTACACTTTAGCTTGTATACCCACTTAGTGCCAATGGCCTTCTTGCCAGAAGGCAAGTCACAATAAAGACCAAGTGCCATTTTTCACAATAGTGTTTGAGGGCTAAATCTTCTTTGACAAACAACACACTACCAAAGGTTAGGGTATGGGAACAGGGATTATGACTTTGATTACAGTAATCAAAACATGCATTTATGTTCCTTAACTTATTGTCACACACTTATAGATTTCAAATTATCGACATTATATTCAGAGAATTATAGTTTTTTAGATTGATTGTGAACTTCAACATTACATAGTTTGGAATACTAAATAGTAAACATTTGTACAAACTTGACTTTACAATCTTCAAACTTCGTATAGTGTTACAGACACTTCGGTGCTCTACAATTCTGTAAGACAAAGTTCCATTCTTCCTATTCTTCAGATTATACCGTTCTGCATAGACATAATTCTAGGAACACCACACCGTTCTCTTTCTCATCTTGCTCTGCTACATCAGACCATTCCATACTTCAGAATTAAGAAAAACACCGGACTTCTGGAAACTCTTCATATCTCTGTAAAAATAAAACCCCTTTTTCCCATTACAAAAGGTAAATTACAAGATTATGGTCAGTCCATTCCGACTGCTAACACTGGCATGCACGATGAATCCAAACCCACTAGATTACAAAACTTGGTTATAAATCATCATCATTATTTTGAAGCTCAAGGTTGATAATTCACTCTATGTCATGCCTAAGTTCTTTGAACATTTCCTCTAAGTTCTCTTCGGCTACTCTGATCTCCACTTCAAAAAATTCCTTCGGATCCAATAATTGAGTACTAGGCACATCATGCTCTCCTTGAATTAGATAACAGATTCCATTTCTCTCAAATTCCAAAGTATTCAGCTGATAGCTTCTTTTAAGTGTTTTCCCTAAACCCCAAAGCCATTCTCTACCCAAAATCACATGAGTTCTTTCCATGTGCATGATCTGAAAGTCTAATTTATCTTTATAACCTTGAAATTCTATTTCGAGGTTACAGCTCATAGTATCCTAGACTTTCTTGGTTTGACCCTGCATCATAGACACAACATACTGATGAGGTGACTTTTGCTGGGGCAACTTTAGTCTCTTCACCAGTGAGTAGTTTAGGAAATTCTGGGTGGCTGTGTCGTCTATCATGACTTGGGCCTTTTCACCACTTATGCTAGCATGAAGTTTGACCAAGTCATAAGGTCCAAATTGGTTTTGGACCCACATTGAGTCAGACAAACAACACTGATGCTTATAGTCTTCGTGAAGGACTTCCACTTTTTTCCAAACTTTACTATTTTTGAGATTCAATGTTTGGACTAAGTGTATTCCTGTCTTTTCTTTCCCTCTTATCTCACGGGTGGCTTTTTGTTGTCCCCTGGTCATGCAATTCTTACTAAGATGTCCTAGGTTAAGGCACTTAAAGCAAAGATTCCCATTTTTTGCTTTTTCCCAAACCTATGGGTCTAGCCTAGGTCGTGAAGGTCTAGGGGTTTTAAAGTCATCTTTTTTGAATGTGCCTAGCTTTCTTTTACCTGGTTTAAATTTTTTATTGTCTCCGACAAGATGAAGTGGTTGTGTTCTAGTTTTAGCATGATCTTCATAGATCTATGCTAACTTAATAGCATCTTCTAAACTTTTGGGAGCACTTCTTTTCACTTCATGTTTGACTTGCTTGTCGAGACCACAGATGAAACCTCTTACCTTATGAAAATCATCTAGGTTTTGCAATCCTCGAATGTCGATCATCAGATGGCCTTTGTTGCGGGGGGGGGTCTTTATTTTTCCATGTGTGCAGCAAAATAAACTTCAAAGTTTCACCATAAAAACTTCGATTTTAAGTCGACTTCAGAAATGTCTTTTCTTGATCGCAGTTGGTCGTCCATCGGCAGAGGAATTTTCTCCGAATTCAGGCCATTACTATCTTGAGAGTGTGCTCCTTCTCCGGCCGCCGGTTGGCTGGGGGATCTCCCTGGCCGTCGGTTGGCTGGGTGGAAATCCTTCTTTAATATCGATTGTACCTTGAGCTGTAAAGCTACAAGGGCTCGGCGACGGCATTCAGACGGGTATCATTTACCGAGAGAGAGACAAGAGAGCTTCATAAATGCTCTAGTCGCCTTCATCGACGTCCGTTTGAATACTGAAATCGAGGCAAGCTTCAATTAATTGGGTCCCAAGAAGTATGAGAGTGAAACTTCTTCATCCTCTGCTCTCTTCGTGGGCAAGACACCTGAGTGGGCGTAGAATTTGAAATTGATGGCGACACTCAGACATTCACGCGAGTGCTATACCTTCACTCTATTCGAGGCGGTTGAATAGACAACATCCACCTCCTTTAATGCACGCATGGGGACTGTACATCCTCCTTTTGTATTTTTCTAATCATCCGTCCGCTGGAGGTTCTTCTGAGTCCTCTGTTCACTGGTTGGTTAGTTCTTTACTCACCATAGCTTAGGTAAGTACCACCATTAATCACCGGCAGCAGTACTCAGAGTAGGCGCATTACAGATGAATTCGAATTCTCTACTATAGCTTCAAGAAGATAGCCTGCACAGAAGTCAAAAAATACTACCAGTACTTGAAAGAGAACTTGGCTCTGATTACCACTGTTGTGAAAACTTCTTCCTAGAGTATAACATCCACCAGAGAGTGAGTGAGTACGTATCCACCCATCCAACTCCACCCATATATATACGAAAGGTCCAAGAGTTGCATGTCTTAATTTTTAGCCATGTGTCCTTCCAAGTGTCCATGTGGATACTTTCCAAAGAGAATCACATGGCTTCTATTTCAATTGAAGTCTTTCTTTCACGTACGAGTCAAGGTGTCACTTGGGAGAAGCTTCTCCCATGACTAAGGTTTTATTCCCTTAGGTTAATTATTCCTAAGGTAACAACCCTTCAATTGAGACTTCTATGAAATAAAACCTCAAGGGTTAAATCCAAGAAACATAGGTTCCTTTTTGGAGGGTCTAACCCATGTTTTATACAACAGCTAACGATAACATCATATTCTGATTGCATAGTAGCCATTCAATTTTCAAAATTTTGTGCTTCATCAAATGAAACAGGCTCATTCTCATCACAAAGACTAGAGGTAGTCATAACATAGCAATCTGATGCAAAACAAGCTCTATGAGAGCCTGAATGAGTACGATATGAAAGAGGTGCATCAAATTTGATATCTTGCAAAGTCTACATGGCCATTTAGACATAGATTTTGCCTCCTCTATATCAGTTCTCTCATCAATAAGTGCATCATGTAAATATCCATAAAAATAGAATCATTAGCATTATCATGTGAAACCTATAAAGGCTGAGAAATTGCCTTGTTTGGAACAACACTAGTCTGTCCACTCATAAAGAGAGATAGCAAAGTATCGTACGCATCTTTGGAGCTTACTAATGTTTTCTTTGATAGCTTTTGCTTTGAGAACTAATCCCAACAAAAGGTGCATTTCACTAATTTATCATCCTATTTCCTACATCGTTGTTCAGGCACTAATGCATATGCTAGACAACCAAAGACACACAGGTGAGAAACAGATGGCTTGCGACCATGCCAAGTCTCATATGGAGTAATAGACTACAATGGTTTAGTGGGACACATATTAAGTACATATGCTACACATATAATAGCCTCAAGCCAAAAACTATGTGGTAAGGATTGAATCTTGACCATACAGCTCATCAGCTCCATGCGTGACCTATTCTTCCTTTCAACAACTCCATTTTGTTGAGGTGTATATGGCACTATATACTGAAGTTTTATCCCACGTTCAACCAGAAATCCATTAAACTTAGAAGACAGATATTCCTCCCCTCGATAAGAATGCAAGGTACCCATTTTACATGTTGACAGATTTTTAGACAAAACCAAAAAGTTTTTGAAGCATATGAACACTTCAGACTTTGCTTTCAGTGGATATACCCATGCATGCTTGGAAAAATCATCAATGAAAGTCATGAAGTAAAAATAGTTTCCAAAAGAAGGTGTTTGCATAGGAACACATACATCATTGTGAACAAGCTACAATTTCTTAGTAGCTCATAGTGAACAATCTTCTAGGAAGGAGAAATGCTACATTTTTCACAAAACATAGCCTTCGCAGACATGGTTACTAGGTGCTCGAAGTTTGGGAAGAGAGGACACCATTTCGAATTTCTGGGGGCATAGTAAACTAGCAAAATTCAGAGCTTTGCATCTGACATAGCCTGAGAATCTTGAACTACACATGCTGAATCATTCATGGATTTTTTATAATCTATGAGCTTATAGAGCCCATGATATACAATGCCATAAGCAATAATGATGTTGCCATTTGAGAGATCATGAGCTCTACATCTGTCATCAACAAATTTCACAACCAACCGATCTTGACTAATGCTCAAACGAATAATAAATTTTTCTTGATCCCTGGCATACGTAAAGCATCCAACAATGTAAAAGAACTACCATCAACAATAGTCAAAATGCTCTTACCAAATCCCATGAGAGGATCAGAGGAGTTCTTGGCACATGTGACAATATTCCCTCTAGGGGTTGCCCTGCTATCAAAGTGCCAAACATTTGTGCCTACTACATACATACATTGTTCATGAGAAGATGGGTCATAATAGCAAACATTAGTAAACACCCATTCTTCATTCTGAAAAAGATTTGTAGACTCTAATTTGGGTGTAGAGGCTTCTGCAACAACCATTCTAGCCTCTTTTTTATTTGCCTCTTTTGGAGCGAGTTTTGGACAACTCATGCATGATAATTTCCTTTATAGTATTTACAAAACAATTTCTACTTTTTTGTTTTCTTCTTGTCTTCTTCATCCTTCTTTGGTTGTGCAAAATTCGCAGATTTTTCCTTACTAGTAGATGAGCTCCATTTACCTTTGCCTTTCTGACTAGCCAACAAAACTTGATCTACAACATGCATAATGGAACTGTTATGCCTAAATTAATCTTCTTGCAACATAACATGCATATAATAACTCCTCAGATGTTAAGGCATTTGGATTGCTTTTCATAATCAATCAAAGAGTAGAAGAAAAGTTTTGATATGAATGTGGAAGACCATTCAAAATAGTCTACACAAGTGAACGGTTAGGCAAGACTTCATTAGCAAAAATCAACTACTCTTTCAAATCTTTGATCTTTGTCAAAAAACTGTCCACGGAATCTCCTTCATTCATGTACCCAAAAAGAATGGGAAAATATGCTTCACATAGGATCTGTAGCCTGTCAATAAGGTCACTATGAGAAATATATTAATAGAACCCATTGTAGATGAGTTTGCAAAGGATTTTTCTGAACACTCCATCTATTTGATGGGTGATTTTTATTCAAGATATGGCCAGTTTCACATAGCTATCGAGAACAAAGATATTACCACAATGAAAAATCCTTTGGATATAGTACGTATGTGTACTTTGCCACACGAAGCGACAAATTCCATGGCTCGTATGATGAGTGCTATGAATTTGGTCTTACATGACTTTATTCCAAAAGTGACTATGCCTTTTATTGATGACATTTTGATAAACCATTGTGAGGAGAAGGAGAAAGATGCAACTATTGATTCATTTGGTTGTAGGAAGTTTGTATCTAACCATATTTTTGATTGTAAAAGAATCTTTCAAATATTTGAAGAGGTTGGACTAACTTTCTCTTTAGAGAAATCCATTTTTGGTGTCAATGAAGTTTTGATAATTAGAAATTTGTGTGGAAATCATGGTCGTACACCATATCCACAAAATGTTGATGCCATTACTAGGGTTTCAGAGGTGTCT